>MUZC01000682.1:56432-66988 GCA_002072015.1 Radix auricularia | reverse complement strand
TGTCTGCGTTTGTTGCCAAATTTTTCCTTTGGGAAGAGTAAAATGATCTATTTCTAAACCTTTCAAAATTTCAAAGCAGATATGAAGACATGCTGGCTTACTCTTAACACTTTACAAGCCTTCTTTCAGTCTGAACCAAAGAATTGAAGATATTCTTCATTGGCGTATTCCCTAATAGGTGTGTAATTCTTTGCGTGTTGACAAACCCAGATCCCAAACACATTTGAATACATACTAATATAGGAGCAGCTTAGAAAGCTTTCAAGAAATCATAAACTTAAACCGATTTTTGAAGATGTATCCCATACAGTTTGGTAACAAAAACATATTCCTATTTCATATTCAATATTCAGGGTTATTGTACAGAAGTTGACTGCTGAAATAACTTCTTTCCATTTGGTAAAGCAAGGGTTAAACGCCGCTATGAAAATCATATCCCTCACTTAATTCTCACAGATTACAAGTACCAATCTATAAATGTACTTCCTAATCTCAATGAAACAATATTTTAATTGTAATAGATTACTCCGAGTCACCACTGAAACTAAAGCTTAGTTAATTAATTTATTTACATTACTTATAACGTCATTGATATTATCCATTTAATTTATCTTATTTCATCGGTGGCATTATTATAAAAAAAATATTAAAAATAATACACTAAGAAATGAACTGAAAAACTTTAAAGAATATTTTGTTCCTATCCAAGCTTATCCGTATAATTATTTTGTACGTAGCCATTCTTTGCTAGTCAACAGCCTAAAATATGTGTATGTGATACATTTTTAGTATGTGACAATTCTTTGTGCATGTGACAACATTTTGTGAATGTGACAAATATTTGTGTATGTGACAAATTTTTGTGTATGTGACAATTCTTTGCGTATGTGAAAATTCTTTGTGTATGTGATAACTTATTTTTTGTATGTGACAAATTTTTGTGTATGTGACAACTTTTTATGTATTTGACAATTCTTTGTGTATGTGACAACTTTTTGTGTATGTGACAATTCTTTGCGTAAGTGACATATTTTTTCTGTATGTGACAACTCTTTTTGTATGTGACAACTTTTTGTGTATGTGACAAATTTTTGTGTATGTGACAACTTTTTGTGTATGTGACACTTTTTGTGTATGTGACAATTTTTTGTGTATTTGACTCTTCTAAGAATACCATTAAAATCTATACAATGCTTATGTTCAGTGTCGGAGTTATTGCAGGCGAGGAACCATAAAAAAACATATTGCCCCCACTTGAGGGGGCCTCACAAAATAGTTTCCAAGTTAGTTTTATCATTAAATATTACACCAACCTCATATATTTAGAGCCTCTAAAAGATTAAGTCCCCTGGGCCATTAAAACCCTACAAGTTAATAACTGCGTCACTGATTATATGACTGTTTATGTGTAAAATCTGAGTCTGCAGTATGTGTAACAGGCTAATATGTCTGTATTATCACAGACTGAAATAGATGTATGTATTATCACAGACTGAAATATATGTATGTATTATCACAAACTGAAATACATTTATGTATTATCACAGAAAAAAATACATGTATATATTATCAAAGACTGAAAAATATGTATGTATTATCATTGACTGAAAAATATGTATGGATTATCACAGACTGAAATATATGTATGTATTATCGCAAACTAAAATAGCTGTATGTATTTTCACAAACTGAAATAAATGTATGTATTATCACACTCTGAAATATATGTATGTTTTATCACAGACTGAAATATCTGTGTGTATTATCACAGGCATATTATATGTATGTCATCGCAGACAGAGATATCTGTATGTATTCTCACAAACTAAAATATATGTATGTATTAATACAGACTGAATTATGTGTATGTATTATCATAGACTGAAATATATTTATTTATTTTCACAGACTGAAATATCTGAATGTGTTATTACAGACTGAAATGTATGCATGTATTATCAAAGACTGAAATGTATAAATGTATTATCGCAGACTGAAATATATGTATGTTTTATCACAGACTGAAATATCTGTACTGTATCACAGACTTAATATATGTATGTATTATCACAGACTGAAATATCTGTACGTATTATCACAGACTGAAATTTGTGTATGCATTATCATAGACTGGAATATATGTATGGTTTATTACATTCTAAAATATGTGTATGTATTGTCACACACTGTAATATATGCATTTATTATTATTACGTACTAAACTTTCTGTATGTATTATTACAGACTTAAATATTTATATGTATTATCACAAACTGAAATATACCCAAACATTCTTGAGTTGCTGGAGGGCTGCACTGTCTTTTCAGATTCTTATTTTGACGTCGGCATCTGTACCACCTTTGTTTCTCAATAATCATGTTTTTACTTTAACATTGACTTCAATTTTATATACATCTAAGTCTTAATGGGAATAGAGCATCATGAAGAATTCAGGGCCGTTACTAAAACGATAATTTTGTTAGGGAATTTCTTACTCGAGTAAAGGAATCAGTAATGTACTTTTACACAAAAGAAATATTTTACCAACATGAAGAAAACAAAACATGCATGTCATACTCCAACATATGACCAGGATGGCAGTTAGTTGTAAGATTTTTTAAAGACAAGAAATTAAATCGATAAAATCTATATGTAACAGAACCTTTAAAACTATACGATTTTGTTCTCATAATAAAAAGTAAATACTGAAAACTTAGTTCTTTGATTTTTTAAAAATATCTTTTCTTATGATTGAAACACTTAATAAAATAAACATCTAAAGAACTTGTTATATTGAAAGTAATTACAACTCCAACATCTCTAGCGTTATCTGCAAGGCTTGTCACTCATATAAATACATTGTAGTTGATAAGGCAGGTTGCCACACATATACATACAACGTAGCTGATGAAGGCAGGTTGTCACTCATATACATACATTGTTGCTGATGAGGGCGGGTTGTCACTCCTATACATACAATGTAGCTGATTAGGGAAGGTTGTCACTCATATACATACATTGTAGCTGATGAGGGCAGGTTGTCACTCATATACATACATTGTAGCTGATAAGGGCAAGCCATAAAGTGAGACCCTAATACTGACGAACCAAAACCATATGATGCGCACATTCGCTGTATCGTGCTTGTTCTGTGTAACCGTATAAGAAAAGATGAAATTCCTGCTACATTCTTTTCAGGCGTCCTCAAAGCGATATTGCTGGAATTCGTAGAAAGATTTCAGGATGCCGACAAGATCTAAAAATTATGAGACTCGTTGCTACTCCACATTTGATTGAGACAGAGATTGGTCCGGTGTATGTGCAAATGGAAGCGATATAAACTTGAAGAAGAAAAAAACAAACGCACAGGTTGTGAAGAAATAAGGAGAGGAAATATCTACTGGAGACATGAATATAGCTGTGGAGTATCCCAAGCGAAATGGCAAGAAACCCTCTAATGCTATTGTGAAGCACTAACATGTTTGAAGCGTCATTTTCATTATTTTCATTGAAATATCTCAAGAACAAATATCAAGCTCGACTGATAGAAACCAATCTGGTGTAAGGAATAAAACAAATGATCTCCAGCGAGTGACCGGACACTCCGTGAACATCCAAGTGCAAGGCAGCCACTAATATCTGAACTCTGGACTTCTAAGTTACATGGGCAGTGTTAAAAAAACAGCTTTTCACTTATTCAGTTATTGTGTTCTCAGTGTACTAATGTCACTTAAAAATATCCATATGTTGTACGTCAATGACATGATGTTAGGACACTGTAATGTTTATATGACAATGTATAATATAGTAGAAATATAAGAAAATATAAACTTAAATGTTTTTGTTTGTAAGGAAGCACAGTGCTTGCCTACAATACATAATGATGACGTCATTATTATATCGCGTTTACTATCATTAGAGCACAATTCTTCGATATTTAGTGAAAAGTTTTTGGTGGCCGTATATACAGTAATTTGGTTTATTTTTTTTTATGCTGCCGTAGATATATTACTTTTGTTTATTTCTTTTAAATTAATTCTTTTGTGCCGCCGTATATATGGGTAATTTGTTTTAAAAATCCGTCTTAGATATTGTAATTTTGTTCAATTTTTGTTTCCATTTATTTTTTAATGCGGCCGTCAATGACCCGAAGGTTGCGCAACCCTGCTCTAGGGTGTTTTATTGGTACTTGCCAACAACATATTATTATGAAGTAATTATTGTATCGCGTTCACTATCATTAAAGCTCATTTTTAAAAATTTCAGTTTAAATAAATTTGAGGTCGTAGATATAGTAATTCTGATTATTTCTGGTAAATTAATTATTTTATGCGCCCTGATATTGGTAATGTTTTTTTTAATATGGCCGTAAATATAGTAGTTTTCCTAATTTTTTTATCATTATTTTTTATTCAGCCGTCAATGACACAAAGGTTACGCACCCCTGATCTAAGGTGTTTTAGTGGCACTTCGTGAGATGAATCTACTGGGTGTTTTAGTGGCACTTCGTGAGATAAATCTACTGGGTGTTTTAGTGGCACTTTGTGAGATAAATCTACTGGGTGTTTTAGTGGCACTTCGTGCGATGAATCTACTGGGTGTTTTAGTGGCACTTCGTGAGATAAATCTACTGGGTGTTTTAGTGGCACTTCGTGAGATAAATCTACTGGGTGTTTTAGTGGCACTTCGTGAGATAAATATACTGGGTGTTTTAGTGGCACTTCGTGAGATAAATCTACTGGGTGTTTTAGTGGCACTTTGTTAGATGAATCTACTGGGTGTTTTAGTGGTACTTCGTGAGATAAATCTACTGGGTGTTTTAGTGGCACTTCGTGAGATAAATCTACTGGGTGTTTTAGTGGCACTTCGTGAGATAAATCTACTGGGTGTCTTTAATTCCTTCATTTTAATTCTTTAAAAATTTTAATTATCACAAGTAAATAATTTTTTGCATTTTTTTAAAATAAAAAAAATTGTAAAGAAAATAATTTAAAGAATATTATTAGGCTCATTTATTTTCCACCTTGATTTGTCTTTAAATAAAAAAAATTAACACAACAACAAAACACCACACAAAAAAAAATCTAATGGGATATAAATCGTTTTTTTATAGTTTTTTTTTTGGTCTTTTTTTTCTGTAGATTTGTTTTAAATATCTATCTTGCATACGGTGTAGTAAACTGTCTCTAAAATATTCCAGTTAATCATTTTTAGGTCATTAAATAAAATTATAAATTTAAACAATACATTTGTAATGGATAATTAAAAAAATTATCACACATCAGTACCAGTTTACTATTCTACATATTCACATTGCGGCATAAAAACCATAGCACCAAAAAAAAGAAATAAATTATAGATCTAAATGTTATTTATGCGAATATGAAGAACAGGTCCCCCACCCCGCCACCATTTGTATCATTTTATCATGATACTATTTGTATCATCTCATTATTTAAATAAGAACAAAACCAGACTATTATTAATGCCGTTACTTTAGGAGTTAATCATTTCTTCGCCCAAATTCTGATATCGTGACAACCAGACTGACAATAGAAGATGACCCAATGACCTGTCCAGCAGCGGTTACACAATGGTTAGATATGATTTTGAATGTCTATATGCTTCAAGTCGATGTGATGTAACGATTTCATTAAAAAACAGTAACGTTGTTACAAGTAAACAGAATGTCACAAACACAGTTACAAACAACAGTGAGGTTGTAACAAGTAAACAGAATGTCACAAACACAGTTACAAACATCAGTCAGGTTGTTACGAGTAAACAGTATGTCAACTACAAAGTAAAATCATTTCGTGAAAACCCTCAACTCACAATTTTATATTTCCTTATTCAGTTGGTACAGGATAAACACAGTCTTTATATGTCTATTGAAAATTATTCTTAGAAATATATCATTAAAATTCCTTATTTTGGGACGGAAGCTAAATAGGGCAAACAGACTTAGAAAGTTGTGACACATTATGTGTATAACGATAAATAGATCACACATATTTAGAAAGTTGTGTTACATTATTTGTATAACGATAAATAGGGCACACATATTTAGAGATGTGTGTCCCAGTATGTGTATAAAGATAAATAGGGCACACAGATTTAGAGAGGTTTGTCACATTATTTGTATATAGATAATTAGGGTACATATATTTAAAAGTATGTCACATTATTTATAAAAAGATTAATAGGACACAAAGGTTTAGAGACTTGTGTTACGTTATTTGTATGAAGATAAATAGGGCACACAGATTTAGAGATTTTTTTTTCACATTAAGTGTATGAAGATAGTATTACAAAGAAATATTTAAACAATAAACAAATATTTATTATTCTCATTAGTTTTGAAAATTTGAAGTTTACAAAGATGTCTGTGTAAAAGAGAGGTATTTAAAATACTTAAGCTAACAGTTGGGCCTATCAAATATATTTTTAATATAATAAGTCATTAGATCTAACTGTTTTTCTTGTTGCCGAGTTTACGGGAAATCCAATTTGTATACAAATATTAATAGTACAACAGCAATATTTTAAAATAAATTTGTGTAGAAATTGTGTCTGCAATTTGACAGCGAGATAAAACACATTATCTTAAAATTAAATTTGATCGCAACTTCTGATGCGCATTTTTGTGTATTGCTCGTAATTGCTGCACCAAAAAGCTCCGATTTTAAAATATGTTAAAATTGTGTTGCACTTGAAAAAATCAGGGTTAGAAAGTAAGAATGTCATTACTTTTAAGTAATTTTTAATTTTATCTAAAATACTGTAACACATTAATATAAACTTGTGCTAGTTTAATTTTTTTAAAGAGAATTTTTAAATTAAATTTAAATGTAGTTCACAACAAATAAATTTTAAAAAATATCATAATTTAACTATGAATTTTTTTTCATACGTAAACTTTAAAATTTACATAAAGAGGTTAGCTTATATGTATGTTTAAATTTCACAATGTACGAAACTTCTGATTGTATTTTTGAGCAGGCATATATCATTTAAGTGGCATGCCACTGAACTCGATCCCTTTAATTAGGGATAAAATTACTTAAACATGCAATAAATATTTGGCCCATGTGGTTAACACTAAATCCGAAAAACCATGACTTTTTCTCTATTTTATGCTTTGTTTCAATTTATATTGATCAACATTATTGGAAACTAATTAAAAACATATTATCAACATAATTTATTTGACTTAGTTCCTAAGTTAATCATAATGTACAATTTGATGATTAGTTTTTTAAAACAAAAAATTGATCAAAATGTATCACAAAATCTGACATATTGTAATCTAACGCGGAAGTTTTATAAAAGAATTCATAGTACCAGCACTTATCAATAAAGAACATAGATTTGTAAAGTAAACTAGTTACTGACTACGAACATAAAAATATCTGAAGACAAGTAAAAGACAAACGATTATTCTATTTTAATATTGTTGGATTTCATGTGGCATAAAATTAATTAAATTCATGTAAAATGTTTTTGGGATGTAGGCCATGCGGAGCTTGTGTTGCTACCTAAAGAATGCACCAGTTCCTGGGGTAATAGCCAAGTTATTGATGCTGGTCTAAAAAAATAAGATTGATTAAAGAAATAAAATTTTAGTGGCGTGCCGTGAAATGAAACGATGCTTGCTAACTGTGTCAGTCAACTGATCTAGAACGTACATTTGAAAAAAACAAAATTATATAAACATTCAGTTAAGGGAATAATTACATGCCAGACTATTTTCTGATGTGATGTATATATGCACCAATTTAAGGGAAGCCATACATGCCAAACTATTTTGTGATGTGATGTATATATGCAACAAATTTAAGGGTTGCCTTACAGGCCAAATTATTTTGTGATGTGATTTATATATGCAGCAAATTTAAGGGTAGCCTTACAGGCCAAACATATTTTGTGATGTGATGTATATATACAACCAATATAAGGGTAGCCTTACGTACCAAACTATTTTGTGATGTGATGTATATATACAACCAATTTAAGGGTAGCCTTACATACCAACCAAACTATTTTGTGATGTGATGTATATATACAACCAATTTAAGGGTAGCCTTACATACCAAACTATTTTGTGATGTGATGTATATAGACAACCAATTTAAGGGTAGCCTTAAAGGCCAAACTATTTTGTGATGTGATGTGTATATATACAACAAATTTAAGGGTAGCCTTACATACAAAACTATTTTGTGATGTGCTGTATATATACAACCAATTTAAGGGTAGCCTTACATACCAAACTTTTTTGTAATGTGATGTATATATACAACCAATTTAAGGGTAGCCTTACAGGCCAAACTATTTTGTGATGTGATGTATATATACAACCAGTTCTTGACACATAATCAGAAAATAATGTCGTCCACTGCCAATGACGGCTGATCTGTTGGTAAGTGATGTAGTTTTCACAGGACACTTCTAGGAGTGTTACACGCATCATCCAGCCACTTAACTAGTGTTAGGTACCCATTAGAAACTGGGTGACTCAAGGACATTATCCAGCCAACTAACTAGTGTTAGGTACCCATTAGAAGCTGGGTTACTCAAGAACATTATCCAGCCACCTAACTAGTGTTAGGTACCCATTAGAAGCTGGGTGACTCAAGGACATTATCCAGCCACCTAACTAGTGTTATGTACTCATTAGAGGCATGGTGACTCAAGGACATTATCCAGCCACCTAACTAGTGTTAGGTACCCATTAGAAACTGGGTGACTCAAGGACATTATCCAGCCACCTAACTAGTGTTAGGTATCCATTAGAAGCTGGATGACTTAAGGACATTATCCAGCCACCTAACTAGTGTTAGGTACCCATTAGAAGCTGGGTGACTCAAGGACATTATCCAGCCACCTTACTAGTGTTAGTTACCCATTAGATGCTGGGTGACTCAAGGACATTATCCAGCCACCTAACAGTGTTAGGTCTCCATTAGAAGCTTGGTGACTCAAGGACATTATCCAGCCACCTAACTAGTGTTAGGTACACATTTTAAGCTGGGTGACTCAAGGAAATTATCCAACCACCTAACTAGTGTTAGGTACACATTAGAAACTGGGTGACTCAAGGACATTATCCAGCCACCTAACTAGTGTTAGGTATCCATTAGAAGCTGTGTGATTCAAGGACATTATCCAGCCACCTAACTAGTGTTAGGTACACATTTTAAGCTGGGTGACTCAAGGACATTATCCAACCACCTAACTAGTGTTAGGTACACATTAGAAGCTGGGTAACTCAAGGACATTATCCAGCCACCTAACTAGTGTTAGGTACACATTAGAAGCTGGGTGACTCAAGGACATTATCCAGCCACCTAACTAGTGTTAGGTATCCATTAGAAGCTGGGTGACTCAATGACATTATCCAGCCACCTAGCTAGTGTTAGGCACCCATTAGAAGCTGGGTGACTCAAGGACATTATCCAGCCACCTAGCTAGTGTTAGGTACCCATTAGAAGCTTGGTGACTCAAGGACATTATCCTGCCACCTAACCAGTGTTAGGTACACATAAGAAGCTGGTTGACTCAAGGACATTATCCAGCGGTCTAACTAGTGTTAGGTACCCATTCGAAGCTGGATGACTCAAGGACATTATCCAGCCACCTAGCTAGTGTTAGGTACCCATTCGAAGCTGGATGACTCAACGATGTCCTAGGCCCGGGGATCAAATCGTAGCCTTCGCATGGATTTTAACCCGAAACAAAATGTATGCTTGTCGAGCGCGCTGCCATAAAACCACAGTAATTATCATAAGAATGTGTTTGGCTCGCTTGTATGAAGCTAAAATTGATGGAAAAGGACGATATACATGTTTTTCTGTAAGTGTGAAACAAATTATTGTGATTGGAATAACACTTGGAACTGATTACTTTTGTAATAGTACACTTTTTATTTATTTTTTGTTTGTTTGTTTGTTTGTTGTTTTTTATATATATTTTTTTTTTGCTATTTTAAGTCCATATGAACAATTACATGTTTCCAATCTGATTATTTCTTACATATAAATAAAATGGGCTGATTTGCTATTTGCATAGTATAGCAATTATCCATAGACATAGTTATCTATATGTATATAAGACTCATTTGTTGTCTGTCTGTCTGTCTGTCTGTCTGTCTGTCTGTTCCCTAAAAACTCAAGATCCAGACAACCCTGTAAAGTTAAACCTGGTAAACGTACACACAATCTTATTGGGAAGGTTCTTACACACAATCTTATTGGGAAGGTTCTTACACACAATCTTATTGGGAAGGTTCTTATACACAATCTTATTGGGAAGGTTCTTACACACAATCTTATTGGGAAGGTTCTTACACACAATCTTATTGGGAAGGTTCTTACTCACAATCTTATTGGGAAGGTTCTTACACACAATCTTATTGGGAAGGTTCTTACACACAATCTTATTGGGAAGGTTCTTACACACAATCTTATTGGGAAGATTCTTGGCACTGCACACATTGTGGATTTCTCCAAATCAATTCAGCATTGTTCAATTCTATAGGGCCTGATCACCACAAA
>MUZC01000682.1:0-10980 GCA_002072015.1 Radix auricularia | reverse complement strand
GTAGTTAACACATGTTATTGCAACCACAATAATAAGAACATTTTATTAATATACATAATATATGAGCTGAACATACATCTCGCAACAAGTTAATATAACATACCTTTAAATTTCACAAGCACATTATATATGTTAAAAGATGCATTAATTTCCAAACATTTAAAAGTTTTGTTAATGAAACTAAAATATCTAGACACTATTGGCTTGAAGATGAGTAGTCAACAAAAACCTCAGACTGTCGACATCAAATGTCAAATTCAAATGTGAAGACTTTTAAACTAACTGGTTGAATGTAAATGTTTTCTCTATTTATTCCAAAGGATGTGAGGATAGGACAAATTGAATAAAAACCCAAAATTTTATCCCATACATCTGCATAGTCCACTGATGAAATTGAATTCAAACTGTCCATAACTTTTTTATTTGATTCCTTGATTCAAAATTGAAAATTTACCACTTGGTTTCATCAGTGAGAACCAGGCTTCAAGCTGAAACGACAATTTATTAGAGTTTAATTTTAAAATTTAAATTTACTAGGAGTAGACAGCAAAATAATTTTTAATTTTTAAAATAAACATATTAATTATAATAAAGTCATTAAAATAGTTAATATCATTGGTTTTAGTTTTAAATTTACATCATCCCATGACTTAATATGTTCCTCTTTGTAAACATAAAGTTGAAGGAGTAGTTAGTTTTTCATAACAAGATTTGGCAGTGATCGTCTACTTCTACCATTTCCTCCAGCCAGAAAAGTCCTCTTTAGAGCACCATTATCTAACAAAATTGAACAATATTAATATTTCACAGTACATAAATCATATATTATAGAAATTATTCTAACTTAAGGTTAAAATTCTTATATCTGTCATAAGTGATTTATATCCGAAATAACAACGTCCCTAAAATTTTGACTTTTCTTTAATCATTGTTTACATAGGCAACCAAAGTAATGATCACGTGACCTTTAATATAAATGACAATTTATGACTAATAATATCATTTTATTACTATGAAATATATTAATTATAACTCATAAATGTATTATATTTCAGGGGATATACATCAGTTTATATCAACAGTCAGAAAAAAAACAACATTTCACTTCAAAGTAGGAGTGGTGGTTTACGTTAGTAACGAACATTCAAAGTGAATGTCACTGTACAATGAATCGTAAAACTAACTAGTGAAAACTACTCATTTGACAATAAATAAATACTTATTAAAAAATTGAACTATAGATATGTCTATTTTAATCGACTATTGTCAATTTGTTCGTCCCTGCCTGAGCGCTAGCATCAAGGGACCTAGCCATTTCCTTGCACTTGCGAAACGTTTTTTCGAAAAGTAAATATAGGTGTTTTGTTTGTTTGTTTTGCCGAAATAAGCCATATTAATAAATGAAAAGTAGTTTACGTATTTTTATGGGAAAATGAACAAGCTTTTCAGATATTTTAACAAACTAGTCAATTTATGTTAAAAACGTATAATTCTATAGATTTTTAATGGACTTTTTATACTTTTTAAAATTTTAATATACTATTTAAAAATGTTTATTCATACTAAACTAAAGAATTTTCATTTCTGCACACTATTCATTACTTGTTAATTCCATTTGCATGTTTCACGGGGTACAGCAAGGGCGTTTAATGAGAGAGGGTAGAAAACCATCTCTCTGCTAAAGATCAAAAATCGTTATGGTGATTGTTTTCCAGCGACAACTTTAATATTTTAAATTAAGTCAACATCAAAGGCAAAAACATATAATTAAAGGGCTTAAAATAAACTTTTAAATGGTATAATTTTAAACTGCATATGATGTTTAAAATTAAAGAAAATAGTAAGTGAAAGTTGCTAATGTGTAGCTTTATGGCGAAAAAACGCAATTTTCCGTCAGTTTGTGGTACTTACTAACAGAAATGCGATTACTTTATAAAACATTATTTTAGCAGGCTTCCATATGCTATGACTCTCTATAGAGGTTCATTGCCATTAAAACATCATCAGCTAAAAAAAATTAAATAATTTTTATAAACTTTATTTTAGCAGGCTTCCGTACTCTAGACTCTCAATAGTTTTCACACTCTCATAGAACATCCCTTACTTTGTACCTTTTAAAAGTTGTTAGATTCATGCAAGCGTGCCAAAAACCTAATTTAGCTTGGTCCTCAACAGGTTAATTAATACAATTGTTTGTTTTCAATGATAGCTCCCAATTTATGTCCCCTAATAATTAATTTATTTGAAGATTTATCTATACTAATAAAAGGGAAAGCCCTGACTGACTGACTGACTGATTCATCACTAATTCTCCAACTTCCCGTGTAGGTAGAATCATGAAAATTTGGGAAGTTGTTAAGTACCCTCTGACTACAAAAATTGGCGAAAAATAATTTTGAAAATCTCACTACTGTGGGGCCGGGGGCCCAAAATTTTTTTTTGCCTACATCACTAATTCTCCAACTTCCCGTATAGGTAGAAGCATGAAAATTTAAGAAGTTGTCGGAGACTCTCTTACGATAAAAAATGGCAAAAAAGAATTTTGAAATTCACACTCATGGGGGCCGGGGCCCCAAAACTGTTTTTCTCCTTATATAAGATATCCCTTTTATTAGTATAGATATGCTAATTGAAATCAATAATTCATCTATTTCCCGTGTAGGTAGAAGCATGAAACTTAATAAATCTTTTGAGTACATGCTTCCAACGATAATTGGCAAAAGAGAATATTAAATTTCCCACTCATGGGGGCTGGGGCCCCGAAAACGATTTTTTCATTAAATGAGCTATATAAACATTGAAAATCACCAATTCTCCTATTTTCCGAGTAGGTAGACTCATCAAATGTTGAGGAGCTTATAAATACACTTTCACGATGCTAGCAGGTGAAATAATTTTTAAAATTTCTCTTACAGGGGGGCTGGGGGCCCTAAAAACCTCTATTTCGTCTGTTCACCATGTAGGTGGAGAGAATGAAACTTTAGGATGTTGGAAGTTGTTGGGTACCCACTATCAACGCAAATTGGTAAAAAAGAATTTTTAAAATCTCACTCATGTGGGGCCGGGGGCCCAAAAAATTTTTTCCTTATATGTGCTTTATAAAAATTGAAAGTCACCAATTTTCCTCCTTCCGTGTAGGTAGAAGCATGAAAATTTGGGAAGTTGTTGGGTACCCCCTAATTAAGTAAATTGGCGAAAAATAATTTTTTAAATCTTGCTCATGTGGGGCAAGGGGCCCAAAAACTGTTTTTACTAAATTTCTTATTCTTCAACTTCCCGTGTAGGTAGAAGCATGAAACTTTGGGACGTTGTTGGGTACCCACTATCGACGCAAATTGGTGAAAAAGAATTTTTAAAATCTTGCTCATGTGGGGCCCGGGGCCCAAAACGTTTTTTCCTAATATGGGCTCTATAAAAATTGAATATCACCAATTTTCCTGTTTTTCGTGTAGGTAGAAGTATAAAACTTTGGAATTTTTTTAAGTACATGCTCTCGACGATAATATGAAAAAAAATCCGACTCATTGGGGCCGGAGCCCTTAAAACGTTTTTTTTCCTTACAGGAGCTATAAAAAAAATAAAAATCACAAATTCTCCTATTTCCCGTAAAGGTAGAAGCATAAAGCTTTGGAAATGTTTTAAGCACACGCTTTCGGCAAAATTTGGCCACATTTTTTAAAAAAAATTCCCTCCTTAGGGGCGCCAGGAGTAAAAATATAGCTTTTCTTATATTAAAAACCGACTGATCACTAATTCTCCAATTTTCCATGCAGTTATGAGCATGAAATTGTGGGAAGTTGCTGAGTACCCCCTCATGACAATAACTGTTGAAAAAGAATTTTTAAAATCTCGCTCATGTGAGGCCGGGGACCCAAAAGATTTTTTTCCTCCTTATAATGGCTTTATAAAAAAATTGAAAATAACCAATTTTCCAATTTCCCGTGTAGGTAGAAGCTTGAAACTTTGGAAATGTTTTCATTACATGTTTCCTACGATAATTTGAAAAAAAAATTAAATTTACTACTGATGGGGGCCGGGGCCCGAAAAATCTTTTTTCCATATATGAGCTATATAAAAATTGAAAATCCCTAATCCTCCTTTTTCCCGTATAGGTAGAAGCATGAAACTGGAAATTTTTTGAGTACACGCTCCCGACGTAAAATTGCTAAAAATGATGTTACAAGTCCTTCTCATGGGGGCCAGGGCCCAAATATAGTTTTTCTTATATTAAAACCGATTCATCATCAATTCTCCAAATTTCCGTGTAGGTAGGAGCATGAAACTTTTGGAAAATTGTTAAGTACCCTCTCACAACGAAACTTGGTGTAAAAGAAATTTGAAATACACACTCATTTAGGCCGGGGCCCAACAATTTTTTTTTCTAATATGAAATATAAAAAATTGAAAATCTATAACTCTTTTATTTTCCGTGTAGGTAGACAAGGAAAAATAATTATATAAATTTTAAAAATTTCCACTCATAGGCTGCCGGGGGCCCAAAACCTTCCCCCCCCCCTCCACTAAAATGGGCGATATGAAACTGAACCAACGCAAATTCTCCAAGTTTTCGTGTAGGTAGAAGCTTGAAACGTTGGGAAGTTGTTAAGTACCCCCTCCCATTCCTTCCCGCGATGGTAAGATTATATCACCTCTCACTAGGGTGACGATTGTCGAAATACAGTTTTTTTTCCAAATATGAGGTTTATAAAAAAAGACGCGTCTTTACGTCTCCAAGTTCTTGTGTACGTAGGAGCCTGAATGGTTAAAGTTAATCTATTTAGTATATCCATCTTCATTCAGATCAAACTCAAATGGTGTTTTTAATTGGTGTTACGCGGGTTCGCAACGCTAGCTGAAACCCTAATTTCCGCAGCAAAGCGCTGGTAAATTGCTAGTAGGTAATACTTGTGAATTCAATAGAACCGAAGTGTGTAAATATGTGGAAAGAAGTTACTTAAGAAATCGTTACAGTGTAAGAGAGATAACTCCCTGTGTCAAATTTGAAGATTTTCACAAACTAATAATAATATCTCTTTCAAATTTCACAAAATGTGATAAGTTATTTTAATTATAAGCCGTACGTGAACATTAAGTGTGATTTTTTATGAGATTTATTGACTTGATTTATTGACTAATCTATTGATGTTATTTATTGACTGATTTATAGACATTATACGTCAGTTAAAATGACTTAGCTACCCTAGAACATACATTATTGTTTGGATTACATTATTTTTATATAACATGAGCAAATGTCTAAGACAGTGGCGTAGCTAGGGGGGCGGAAGGGGGGCCACCCCGGGCGGCACTCATTCAAAGGGCGGCATTTGTGGGCATTTGAAAAATAAACCCAGCCATTTCCAAAAACCGTCCCTTTTCTTTTGAAGGGGGAAAACCATAGTGAAACAAAAAGAATCTCAATTTTGAGTTTAAATCAACGGATTCGTGAAACAATTTTTTTATTACATAGTGGTTGTTATTACTAACGCAGAGCAGTTTAAAAATTTTAATCGTTCAAAAAAGGTAACTATTTGTTTGCAAAATAAAGCATTATACATCACAGATGGCACTTTTATTTAAAAAAAATGCACAAAATACCACACAGCACCGCTGGTCCGATAGTATTACTATCGCACGAATGCTTTAACATGGAATTTCGACATTCGCAGAATGATGCGCTAGCAAGTACTATCATGACATAGTGGTTCAAATTTTGTGTTTAACTTGCAAGTAGTAAATTATATTACTGTTTCGGGTTATATAAAAATGGAGTTATGTAAATTATTAAAAATTAAATTTAATTTGTTTTTATTGCTTAAAGTAACACATATTGCGTCTTTTTTTTCATTAATATATGGTTATTCATTTATAATAAAAGATTATTCATTTCTCCGTTAATGAACACCACAATAACATAAATAGTTCCGAAAAAGACATACTTTACAATTTCAAGCGACTGGAAAAATTGACATATGCAGTAAACAGGGAAACGAGATCAGATGCTCGAATTTTACTCAGTTCATGGCAATCTTTTACTTTTCTATTGTGTCTGAAATAATGGCAACCCGTCTTATTTAAGTTAATGCAAAATATGCAAACCCATTTGACGAAACAAAGATATGTGCTAATACAGGACGGTGTTACAGAGAGTTGGTAAAATCAACTTCATAACAAGCTAAGAGGAGAAAAATATGAGTGGGGAAAATTCAGAAGACGTGGTTCTAGCTTTAGAGCAAGAAGTACAACAAGAAATGTTTTTATCTATAGATATAATTATTTTTAAAAAAAATAAAATAACGATGTGATGAGTTAAATGTTCTTGCAAGAAAATATTCGTGTATAATACTATACCATCTAGGATTCTAAATGACGAATTTGAACATCAATTAAATTTCTTTATTTACATTGATAAAGAAATGTTAGAGATTGAAAGAGAAAGGATTCAGATTTTTATGGCAGTACCCGGGGCCGGTCTTAGCTATTGCGGGCACATATGCTGCTTAGTATGCGAAACTGATTGTGTGGGCCCCAGTTTGGGTAGAGATAAGGTATTAATAATGATAATAAGTGAAACGTAAGACAGGTTGGGCCTATGAAAGCGATACGCCCACTACGACCGCATAAATTGCAGTAGCCCAAGACCAGCCCTTGCTGTATCTACACTACAGGAAGAGGCATTTTTTTTTATAAAGAGGTGAAATACCCCTTTGATCTATTAAAATATATTTAACAGTAAATATGAAAAAATTATTTATCCAACATTACAATTTTGCTAAGAATTTTTTTCAACAATTGCTATCTGTGTATCTAGTTGTGAAAGGAGATTCTCCAAACTGAAGATGAAAAAATTAATTCGCTCCACAATTTAAGACCACCAAATCGTGCAATATTGTCCATAGATCTTGATATTACAAATAATATAAATTTTGATAACATAATAAACGATTTTTCTACTATGAAAGTAAGGTGAGTAGGTATATTAATAAAAAAAAAAAAAACTATGTCCCTTACTGAGGTATGCAATTTCTTTTTTTATTAAAAGAAATTCATGTATCTATGAATAAAAAAATAAAACCATATTATTGTTAACGTCTTAAGGTGTAAATTTGGAATAGCTTTTGTCTCATTTCGGATTTGGGGCGGGGACATGTGACCCTATAACTTTCTTGCGGTCTTCAAAACAATTATAGTGTATTTTTAGGTTTATCATCTTTTGCGGCATCTTTTATTACTGCTTACATAAACAGGGCCTGCAATGGTAACATTCTTCCCCATCTTTTAAAATTTACTTCGTTTCAATTACAATTATTTATTCCTGCTTATTAATTTATAAAAACCATAATATGATTAATTAAATTAAGAGGCCGTCCATAAATGACGTCACGTGATTTCGGCTGATTTTTCACGCCCTGCCCCCTTGTCACACGGCTTCACGAAACGAAAACTTAGAGCCATTTCTCAATGTGTCCCCCCCCTCCTCCGGTAATTTGTATTTGAAAATGAGCATGTTTAGAATCATATTTTTGTTTGTTTGGTCATTTAAATATGTTTTTTGTTTAAGGTTTCACTCAAACATCGCAACACGCGTGAAACCACGTAAATCGCCATTGAATAAAAGTTGTGTAATCATATATTTCAGTTTAGTTTTATACAAAGTTTCGCGTTTTGATATTTTTTAATGATATCAATTATGTTACTCCCCTTACCCGGTACGTTACGTCATTTATGGGCGGCCCATAAAGGGGCGGCATATTGGAGACCGCCCCGGGCGGCAAAAGCTCTAGCTACGCCACTGGAATGAGAAGTCTGGTGTTGATAGAAATACAATATGACGACGATTGTAAATGAACAATTAGTAATCAAGACATAAGATTATTATCCTTAACATTGTTGTATGACACAATTTGTTTACAAATATTCATAGTACAACAGCAATATTTTGAACTTAATCGGTGAAGTAATTATGTCTACAATTTAAAGGTCAGGAAGAACACTTTATCTTGTGATATAATTTTATTGCAATATCTGATGCGCATTATTGTGTATTGCCAGTAATCGCTGCACCAAAATGCTCCTTTACAAATATATGTTAACATTGTGTTGTTCTTGAGAAAAGTTAGGTTAGAAGGCTCGAAACTTGATCTTTTTAATGCAATTTTCAATTTTATACACAATAGTATACTGTTTGACATTTTTATATACTTGAGTTAGTTAAACAAAAAATTTAATATACTTTTTAAAGTGATTTAAGAAGAAGTTCAAACATAGAGATTTAAAAGAAATTAACATTTAAATTTTTTCATTATTTATACTTCCGTAAACTATAAAATTAACTTACAATTATTTACCAATATGTTTTGTAAACTATCTTTGATCGCTGACTCGTTTCCTTGATTTTCAAAACAGCTATGTCAGTGGCATGCCACTGAACTCGATCCCTTTAATTAGGGATACAATAACATTTAAATGCCATGATATTCGTCCCAACTAGTTAACACTAGTTTCGAAAAAAGCCTAATCTTGTCTCTATTCGATACTGTTTCTCACTTTAACTTTTACATTTATTGATACGAACGTAAATTATAAAACTAATATCTTAAGGTAAATCTTTTATAAATTTCTGTCTTTCTAACTGTATAAAGTTGATTGCCCTATTTTTATAAGTGTATATAAGTGGCAAACCCTTAAAACATATAGTTAGGGGTACAATAACGTTCAACTGCTATGATTTTAGTCCCAACCAGTTAAAAAACAAAATCCGAATATGTCTCTATTTTATTCCATATTTCTACATATAAAGATTCATAATATAGACATATAATCAGCATAATATAAACTGAAATAGTTACAAATAGATCTATAATCAGAGGAAGTAGTTGACGATTAGTATTTTTGAAAATAATTTTTATCAATGTAGCCCAACCTTTGACATCTTTTAATCACAAGCGACATTGTTATAAGTGAATTCATAGTACGAGCACATAGCAATGAAGAACAAAGTTTGGTAAAGTAAAGTAGTTATCGACTACGATCATAATTAATCGATAAAAGAAAAGTGACATTTCTTTTATAAAATTATTGGATTATATGTACTTTAAAACTAACTGAATTCATGTCAAATGTTTTAGGGTTGTAGGCCATGCGAGGCTCGTTTTGCTACCACATGTAACATAAATCTAATTGAATTCGTGTCAAATGTTTTAGGGATGGTTGCCATACGGGGCTCGTGTTGCTACCACATGTAACATAAAACTAATTGAATTTATGTCAAATTTTTTAATATGCTGTTTTTTGTCTCCATTGTATGCATACCTTTTATTTTTATTTTTTGTGCTGCTTGAAAAAAATATGTATTAATTTTTTTAAGAGTATGGGTATATTTTAATGTTTGTAATACATAGAAAATATCTCATAAGAAAAATATACAGTTCCTGATTGTGCTATTTGACTTTACAATTTTTAGTTTGGTGACGTCCTACATCTTGACTTTTAGCTTAATAAAAAATATCGATTAATTAATAGTTTATTTTTCAAAAGTTAACGATTCAATTGAAACTTATCGATAATAGCCCTAGTGTGTGTATATATATNTATATATATATATATATACGTGAAATATATATGAAATAAATACATATATTAATTGTGCTTGTGGGCTAAATAATATTCTATCCAATGAATATTTCTAACTTATTATTAGCGCATTTTCGAGATTTCAAAATCGCTAATGCACCCATTTTGTCCGTCCGTCATCACCCTTGATCACAGCATCCATAAGTCCTAGACCCAAGATGTATATATGTTTTTTGTATGCCTTGACCTGCCATTTGTGCATCAACACTCAGTTACTCGATCCGTTAAAAAAAAAAAGTTAAATCTACAAAAAAATATTTCGAATCGAGAGGTAACACTTGCGCAAGTCTCCCCCAAAATAAAGTCTCCCCCGGAGAGTCTATTTTAAAACAATTTCGCCCCCGGAGAAATTGTTTTAAAATGAAGACTCTCCTGCTAAAATAAATCCTCCCCTTAATTATTTGAAATTATAAGTAATTGTTTTAATAAACTTTATGACTTACAACATAATGTGAATTTGTTCCATATGCATGTGTGTATTATTATTGGGAATTCAACAATTATAAGCTTAGTCAGGGGCGTAGCTATTTGTGTGTTAAGATGGGGTATGCCCTTAAAGACACCTATTTAGAGTTTGTTTAATTACCCAGAGACAGAAAAATGAACTGAAATATAAAGATGATTAATTAATTCGAGAACGTTGCATCGAAAACCTTCTTTACGTTTGTAACATGAGTTAGGATTTAAACGAAAGTTACTATTTCTATATGTGTATTATAATAATTTTAAAATATCACCACTCTTCTACCCGTAGAAGTTTACTTAAAAAATTAGTTTTAAAATTAAAAAAAATGAGATTACTTTTTTTGTGTAGCCCTCTCAAGAAAAACTGCACATGCTAAAATTTAGACACACAAAAATTAGGTCACAGGTTTAAACAATGAGTGTCGTAGCTAGGGTTGGAGTCTACCGATACGTTAAATTTATTGCGTAGCTCAGATAACAGTACCGTGGATATCTGGGTTTAGGTGAGGAGCACGCTTAGCAAGTTTGAAATTCGCTTGCCGTGGAATTAGGTATAAAATCAATTATCCTAGAGCCCAAGAGGTTGAAGGTGTAGCTTAGAGGTGGGCTTTTGTAATTGATGACACGCGCTGTTATGTTTGTGAGGGAAATGATTGTCATCTTGTTTCCCAAAGATAGAACAGTCAAACGTGGACAAAGGGAACGTGGAACGTTAATACGCTTAAACCTTTCCCAAATCATTTTGTAAGCTTGTTACTTACTTCACATTTTTGAACGTATTTGTTTGTAGGCTATTTTATTTAATTGTTTTAAAATTATTAAGTTAGTGCCTGATATTATTGTACGAGCAAAATACCCGTGCTACGCTACGGGGTAGGCACA
>MUZC01000681.1:884173-902911 GCA_002072015.1 Radix auricularia | reverse complement strand
GCTTGAGTGGTACTCACACAATTAACAGATCAGAAGGTCAGGACTTCCAACTCTCAATGTTTCAGTAAACGTCTTTGGGCTACCATGTCAACCTATTCCCATGAGTGAGACAGCTTGAGTGGTACTCACACAATTAACAGATCAGAAGGTCAGGACTTCCAATTCTCAGTGTTTCAGTAATCATCTTTGGGCTACCATGTCTTCTATTCCCATGAGTGAGACGGCTTGAGTGGTCCTCACAAAATTAACAGATCAGAAGGTCAGGACTTCCAACTCTCAGTGTTTCAGTAAACGTCTTTGGGCTACCATGTCAACCTATTCCCATGAGTGAGACGGCTTGAGTGGTACTCACACAATTAACAGATCACAAGGTCAGAACTTCCAACTCTCAGTGTTTCAGTAAACGTCTTTGGGCTACCATGTCAACCTATTCCCATGAGTGAGACGGCTTGAGTGGTACTCACACAATTAACAGATCAGAAGGTCAGGACTTCCAACTCTCAGTGTTTCAGTAAACGTCTTTGGGTTACCATATCAACCTATTCCCATGAGTGAGACGGCTTGAGTGGTACTCACACAATTAACAGATCAGAAGGTCAGGACTTCCAACTCTCAGTGTTTCAGTAAACATCTTTGAACTACCATGTCAACCTATTCCCATGAGTGAGACAGCTTGAGTGGTACTCACACAATTAACAGATCAGAAGGTCAGGACTTCCAACTCTCAGTGTTTCAGTAAACATCTTTGGGCTACCATGTCAACCTATTCCAATGAGTGAGACAGCTTGAGTGGTCCTCACACAATTAACAGATCAGATGGTCAGGACTTCCAACTCTCAGTGTTTCAGTAAACATCTTTGGGCTACCATGTCTTCTATTCCCATGAGTGAGACGGCTTGAGTGGTCCTCACACAATTAACAGTTTAGAAGGTCAGGACTTCCAACTCTCAGTGTTTCAGTAAACATCTTTGGGCTACCATGTCAACCTATTCCCATGAGTGAGACGGCTTGAGTGGTACTCACACAATTAACAGATCAGAAGGTCAGGACTTCCAACTCTCAGTGTTTCAGTAAACGTCTTTTGGCTACCATGTCAACCTATTACCATGAGTGAGACAGCTTGAGTGGTACTCACATAATTAACAGATCAGAAGGTCAGGACTTCCAACTCTCAGTGTTTCAGTAAACATATTTGGGCTACCATGTCAACCTATTCCCATGAGTGAGACAGCTTGAGTGGTACTCACACAATTAACAGATCAGAAGGTCAGGACTTCCAACTCTCAGTGTTTCAGTAAACATCTTTGGGCTACCATGTCTTCTATTCCCATTAGTGAGACGGCTTGAGTGGTACTCACACAATTAACAGATCAGAAGATCAGGACTTCCAACTCTCAGTGTTTCAGTAAACGTCTTTGGGCTACCATGTCAACCTATTCCCATGAGTGAGACGGCTTGAGTGGTACTCACACAATTAACAGTTCAGAAGGTCAGGACTTCCAACTGTCTCGATGGAACATCTCCTGAAGACACGGTCAATAATTATCATTTTTAAAGCGTCTACGTTCTCTGTGGGTTAAAGAGATTATTGGTCTTTGTTGTGGGGTACAGAATGAGTGAGAGGTTCTCTGTGGGTTAAAGAGATACTTGGTCTTTGTTGTGGGGTTCAGAATGAGTGAGAGGTTCTCAATGGGTTAAAGAGATACTTGGTCTTTGTTGTGGGGTACAGAATGAGTGAGAGGTTCTCAAATGGGTTAAAGAGATACTTGGTCTTTGTTGTGGGGTACAGAATGAGTGAGAGGTTCTCAATGGGTTAAAGAGATACTTGGTCTTTGGTGTGGGGTACAGAATGAGTGAGAGGTTCTCAATGGCTTAAAGAGATTCTTGGTCTTTGGTGTGGGGTACAGAATGAGTGAGAGGTTCTCAATTGGTTAAAGAGATTCTTGGTCTTTGGTGTGGGGTACAGAATGAGTGACAGGTTCTCAATTGGTTAAAGAGATTCTTGGTCTTTGTTGTGGGGTACAGAATGAGTGAGAGGTTCTCAATGGGTTAAAGAAATACTTGGTCTTTGGTGTGGGGTACAGAATGAGTGAGAGGTTCTCAATGGGTTTATCTTGACTTAATTCTAACCGGGTCTAACTCGCAAACTCTACCCTCACCCCCCCCCCTAATAATGAGTATTGCTTCATACAACTAATGCATTTTGTTTTATTGAGATCAGCTAATGTCAATTACTTTCTCTTCGGTGTAGAGATTATGTGTTTGCTTTGTCAAGGAGACGCCTTCTAGAAGTTTTAATGAAATGTTCTTCAAGTGTAGCACTTAATTTCCGATATCCACAATAAATCAAGAATATTCATAATCCAGTGTCAACTACTAAGTTTTACATAAATACAGTTCAGCACCGGTGTTATAAGCCATCGTATTGGGTTATAAGTTATAAATGCCTAGCTTATTTTTAAATCCTTTATATTAACTCGTGTTGTTTGCTTGCTTGATTTTTAAACCACTTCCCCCATTGCTGGCGAGCTTTGAAATTTGGCAGGCAGACTGGTGCCGATGATTAAAATGATGTATCAAAATTTCAGATCGATCGAATGTACTGTAATAAAAATAATGAATTTTTAGATTATTTTAATTATCTCTATGTATCATGTTAATTTTTGAGATAGAGTGTCGTTGTGCGTATTATGTTAAACAACCTTTCCTGTCGTGCAATAAGGTTCGCATTAGATTGACAATATTTTTTAAAAAATACAATCATTATCAGTGCGCATTATATTAAACATATCTTAAGAGACATTACTAAAATGTTGTGTGTTTTTTTTTGCACTGTGAATAAATTATAATAAATATTCTTTTAGTTATGTCTCGTATATTAAGGATTTGTAGTCAAAACTTGTTTTTTATGGGTTTTTTTAAAAAATCATGCCCTGCTTCGTGTTAGCTACTTTTTTTGCATATAAACCTGATTATTATACACTTGTTTTTGCTTTTTTTTTTTAAATATTCAAGTATTAACTTGTTTTTAAGCTTCAAGAAAATCTTGACAATGTAGGCCATACACTCTTTTGGTTAAAATATAAAGATACCTACATTGTGAAGATCATCAATTTCTGCATGTTTCCAGTTGCAGTCCGAAGAATTCAACAATTTTTGACTGAAGGGACGGAGATATATTCCACTCTTGATGTGCACACCGCCACGCCCAACGAATTAGTTTCCGTTCATGTCTTCACGGTCCGTGAATGAAGACAAACTTAACTTTTGTTGTTACCGGTCACTTTTACATTAGATGCACTGTCAGGGACACGTGCCATAACGACTTTACTTTTTGTACATTAGATGCACTGTCAGGGACACGTGTCATAACGACTTTACTTTTTGTACATTAGATGCACTGTCAGGGACACGTGCCATAACGACTTTACTTTTTGTACATTAGATGCACTGTCAGGGACACGTGCAATAACGACTTTACTTTTTGTTAACTGTTCATATAATTTACTGACCATGTTAACGGGGGGNCAGTGGCGGATTTAGCTTTGTCTGCGTGGGGAGGCCAGGAGAATTTCAGGGGGGCGCCGCAAAATTTTACTAACATCAGAGCATTGGGTAAATACAAGGGCTGTTAACGATTAATTAAAATTTAATTGTTAACTTTTGAAAAAATAACGATTAATTAATCGTTATTTTCGATTAAAGCCAAAATTTTTAATTTATGATGTCATAAGTAACACTTACTTCAAGTTCTTCTTGAAAATTTAAATAACGCTGGCATGTCTCCTTTAAATATTCCTTTTAATCAACTACGCAAAAAGACAGGTGTGTTGACATTATTAGGTTCATGTGATGAGCGGATCTAATTGACAATATAACCAGCCGAGTTGAACAATCATTCACATGGAACTGAGAAAACTCAAACTGGTATGCTCAAAACGGTCTTGGCAAGGAATGACATTTTTCTGCTCTAGCTACACCTTTTTAGTATTCATGAGGGCGTCTCAGGGGGGCGCCATTTTAGACCCAACTGGAGCGCGGGGGGGGGGGGCAACCCGCCCCCCTGCCCTATAGCTAAATCCGCCACTGGGGGGCAGAGTGGCTTTTGTTCTGTTAAATCTTCGAAAACATTTGTAAGGTTTTATTATTTATTTTTTTTTAAATTTCCAATATAAATGGAACAATCGTTTTTAAAATTTGATGTTGTCAAGTTATATGTGATAAGGAAGAGCAATCCACACAAATATTTCTGCCTTCTATTACCATCCTTAAACTATTTCCATTTAATTTTGTAGGTTATCCCCCCTATCGCCACAAACTCATCACGCACCTTGCAAGTATGAACTAAGGCTGACTAAGCGATAACGTTCATTAACTAATTCTAACTTCTCATTTACCCCGCCCACTTTTTATCAGTTTCTTTCCCCTTGCTAAGATGTATCTTGTTGTTGTTGTTATTTTTTTTATTTTATTTTTTTATATTCTGTACGCTCTCTTATTTACCTAGCTTATCACATCTATATTTAAAAACATACAGCGAATTTGTTGTTTATAGTATGGGCTTCTTGGAGGTATCAGTGAGTTCCCTCATAAACATGTCTTCATATCAATAAGCCAGTTACACTTATTTCTAAATATAACAACGAAACTATAACCTATAGCGTGTTCAAAACTCTTCACAAATTTCACTTACCGACGTCACTCAACCATACATAGGATACATTTATTTCAAAACTAAAAATCGTTTAGAGTATCACACGTTTTTCTGAAATATTAATTTATATGCCATAAGGCTCCATAGACACACAGAACTACGCGTATTGCTGAACCTTAATTCAGTTTTGGTTTTCCTTTAATATTCATGTTTCACAAGAAATAAAAAATCTCTTCCCCCCCCCCAAGAGTATATGTAATCTAACTGGTAATCATGTGCACGCCTATAGAACAAAATAACACTACGGGCAAAAGATATGTACATCTCATTCTACTTGCTTTATTGTTGGTGACATTTAGAAACATTTTTAACTTCATGGTTCACGTCTATGTAAGTCATGAGGTCAATATCACTGTGAACGTTTTAATATTTTTAGATATTCGGAAAGTTTTGCATCCACGGTAGATTATTTATAAGATGTTATGCTTTTAATATTGTTAAGCACACACATGAGCTAAAATGGCAAGAAGTAAAGATACTAATATAAGGCAGCTTTTAATATTGTAAAGCACAAAGCTGTGCTAAAAGAGCAGGAGGTAAAGATCACGGTTCTTTTAAAAAGGGGAAAGATCATTACAAATATAGGTCAAAGAAAAGTCAACAAAACAAAGGGACTTCTGTATGTCGTTAATGATTACAAGGGAAAGCCTGGCAACTTTAAAAGCATGCGTTATTTTTCTTGTACCACTTTTTAATTTTTTATCTGATAGTTTTATCGATTAAATATCGATTAAAATAATTTTAAACGATTAAAATTCGATTAATTTAAAAAAAAAAAAATTTTCAATTTATTTTTTAAAAATTTAATTATTTCTTAATAATAATTTATAATATTTTTTAACGTAAAAACTTGTCCCACGTATTATTATAATTTATTAATTTATGTAGATGTGCAGATGTAAACAAAAAATAGCGACTTATGACAGCTTCAGCATAGTTAAATTTAAGAATTTAAACAAAACTTTGATCAAAAATTTTGTTTATAAGCTAACTACGGATGGCAAAGGAGAAGATGGTGAAAAAGTTTACTGTGTTCACTGCCGTAAACAATTCGTTTTCAGGGGATCAAATACATGGCTGAGGTACCACCTTCAGCACAAACACATTCGACACGGGACATAACTCAATAAAATAAAAAAAGACAATTATTGGGGTTTTTTTTACTTCCCTTGAGATGTTCAGTTTAATGACCTCAGAATTTTTTGTTTTTTGCTTTAATCAAAATTAACGATTAATTCACGAAATTCATCGTTAAATTTTCAAAAGTTAACGATTAAATTGAAATTAGTCGTTACCAGCCCTACTACAAATATTTCCCACATGAATTCAGTGTCCACTTTTGTTATAAAATAATAAGTGTGATATTTTGCAAAAAAATTCTTTACTTAAAATAGAAATAGTTCGAGAGTTCATGTTCAATTTTTTTACTGTAAGTTTATAAACAAGCAATAGATTCTAGATCTATATCATAACACATCAGAAGGATTTCAATAATTTTATGTTTCTATGGATTTTAAAACGAAAAAAAATTTACACACATTTAATACAAATTTGATATTCTAAGCAAAGCACCAAAATATAAATAATTAAAACCCAGTGTTCAATACAAAATGCGTGTGTATTTTTAATGCCTCGAAAATCATCATTTGAAATATTTTAACATAAATTCATGTTAAAAATGAAATCGCTAACATAATCATGAAGTAAATTTTATTTTACAAAGAAAACTCACAAAACTCACACAAACCAAGCCTATCTTACCAATCATTAGTCTATATTTATATTTATGTTTCTTTAAAAATAAAATGTAATAATTTTTTCTCAGCATTTCGTGGGTAAAATTTCATAGCATTTACGACTAAAAGAGAATAATCGTAGTACAACATATCACGTGTATTATTTTATATATGATTTTGTTTATATATGCTAACAGATAAAATATTGTCTCCAAGCATTACTAATGTAAAATACTAGCAAAGTGTGACGTATTCTACGATTAAATAACAAATCTTCATTTGAAAATATTTTACAGTATCATTAGTTTCTGTATGGTTTTAATTTACAAATTATCAACGTGTTAAAATACTGCATCACAACAGTAAATGAAAGCGGCGAAATTCAGATGTTTAAATAACTAATCAGTGCGACATAAACAGACGTTGCTGAGGTATCCACGTTAAAATTGACTGATCTTTTAATCACTAAGTTACTCAGGTATAATATTAATATTTTTTACTGTTTTACAATCACTAAGTTTGTCAGATATAATTTTAACATTTTTTTTTACTTTTTTACAATCACCAAGTTAGTCAGTTATAATTTTAACATTTTATGACATTTAATTTTCTAACTCATGCCCTTCCTATCTTACTGAACTTCCCTCTATCTACTCCCCTCCTTGTTAGCTATGTTATTCTGCTGTCACGCGTAATCTTTCGGTTCCTAAGACAAGCACTAACGCATTTTGCGAATGGTCTTTCTCATTTCGTGCCGCCAAACATTGCAATTCTTTACCATTGCACATTCGAAATATTTCTATTACTAAGGCCTTCAAGGCTGCACTTAAAACATATCTCTTAAAAAGTACTTTAAAAATAAAATAAAAATCAAACATTTCTTTAAATGATAAACGCAGCTTACGTGCACCATCGGTTAGACATAAAGATAAAATCATCTTTCTTATTCCGTATGCAAGAACAAACACATACAAGTTTTCTTTCTTCACATCCGGTATTCGGGCGTGGATTGGGTTGCCTGAAGAAACCAGGAAAGCCAACAATTTATCATCATTTAAAACTCTGATAAGAATACAGGACTAAACACAAACCATAGATAAACGTAGGAAGCAATAATCTTCTGTACAGAAGGGGCAATTGTAAAATATAAGATAAGATTTTAAATCCCTTATATTAACTTGTGCTTTTTGGATCGATTTTTAACCCGTTTCCTCGTAAGCTAGCGTGCTGAAATTTTGCAGGCAGACCCGTGCGAATCATAAAAATTAGGTATCAAGGTTTCAGATTAATCGAATGTACTGTAATTGAATAACTGAGTTTTTAAATTATTTTATTTATCTTTATGTATAACGTTAATTTTTGAGATAGTGTCTTGATGCGTATTCTGTCCAACAACCTTTCATGTCGTGCAATAAAGTGCGCATTACATTGACAGTACTATTTAAAAATATATTCACGATCGGTGTGCATTAAATCAAAACACGTTTTACGAGAGACATAACTAGAATTTTGTATTTTCTGATTATTTTGCCCTGCGTATTATAGTGAACATCCTTATAGTTATGTCTCGTAAATAAAGGATTTATAGTGAAAAACTTGTGTTTTTTTTACTCTTTATAAAATAGAAATGATTTGACGGTCAAAATCATAACTTTAAAAAATCAATGTTATCCAAATATATTTCAAATCTAAATAAA
Organism: Radix auricularia; assembly: GCA_002072015.1. Classification (NCBI taxonomy): domain Eukaryota; kingdom Metazoa; phylum Mollusca; class Gastropoda; family Lymnaeidae; genus Radix; species Radix auricularia. The sequence continues at coordinate 894,764 of MUZC01000681.1, read as the reverse complement.
AAATCTCTAGATATGTTTTAAAATTATGAATTATTAAATAAATTGTAGGTCAGTTATTTCAAATTAAAAGTACTATGCTGTAGAATCAAGAAAGTCCATCAATGAACAATGTCCAACTATGAACTACGGTCAACAATTAACGATGTCCAATAAGGGACAGCGGCCAATAATGAACAACGTCTTACTATGAACATTATCACAAAATGAACATATATATCACCCTATAAACAAAGCCAGGCATAAAATCAACAATGTCACACCACGTTGCAGTCATCAATCCAGTTACTAGCGCTGAAGAATCATGCACGCTACATTTTGAAAAGCAATTGTCGACATTTCCTGAATGAAAAACATTGGTAACTCTCTAATATAGATATAGATGCCATATATAGAGATATAGACAGCCGAAATGCAAATCGCGACTAGAAGTAATGATGCAAACAGCACGTGATCTTCCATCATCTAAGATTACTAGATATAACATTCAATTCACTTTAATATACTTCACAATACCAAGTAGTGAAACTCACCATACGTTTGTTGCCTTATTCATTCCTTGCTACGTTGCCTTCCTATGATCTTATCCTATAGATTGCAACGCCTTTCATTTATTTTGTGAAAAATTGAGAAAAAAAAAACTAACAAAGAACTATCACACCACTCAACCTGCTTGTGGTAGATTTAACAATAGAATTGAGCACAGTAAAAAAAAAAGTTTTATTATCTGTGGTTTTCAAGAAGGATGCAGATAACCGATAGGTATCAGAACATTTATTTTTCAGAAAATTGGTCAAGGAAGCAAAATAAAACGGAGAAAAACTTTGGACCTAATTTAAATAAAGCAGCAGTCAGTATTTCGACCAACTTTTTTTTTTTGTGTGAGCAACATTTAATTTAAATAAATAAAAATTCTCTCCGGGGATTTGAACTCATCTCCACACATTCTATGCAGCCTGAATTCTACCTAGAACCACAACCTTTAAGAATGAAATGGCTGTCTTCGAAATAGAATGCAATGCGACCGTTAATTTATTCATAAATAAGGTCACTTATCCATTTAAAAACTTGCGCCATTAACTGTCCACCAATCAGGTGGAAGGATGCAGACTCTTCAAGGTTAAGGACGGACTAAGTTACTTATAGAATTTTGTATTTTGAAACATTGGTAGTAAGGCAGTGTGAATAATTTAATTGGAATAAAATCCAATTTTTACAAAGAAGGTTTGAACTAAATGCAACTGTTAACTACAGTGTCAATAATTTGATCTTCTCTCGTATCGACCTTATCGAAAAAGCTATTGACTTTAGGTCAGGGTGGCCCACTAGAGGCAACAGTGACGTCAGACGGGCCACCATGCCATCATCCTGATACAAGAGACCCGTGAACTCGGCCATGGTCAATGACCTCAGGGCAAGCTCCACAGTTGAGTCGATCCCTTTCTCCTTCTTTAACTCGTGGATCAGCTGGTCCCTGTTGTAACACCCAGTGCTGTTCTGTGGGGCGCTTGATGGGGACGAGATGTCTATTGGCGGGGAGAACACTGGCGTAGGAGTGACCACTGTCCTAGGTTTACGTGCAGGTAACGGCGGGCGGTAACTACCGCTTGGTTTAAACGGAGTTGTCGGGTTTGATGTGAAATTCGTTATACCCGCCCCTGACGAATTAGTTGCATAGAGGCGAGGCCTTGAACTTATTTCTTCGGCGTTTAGATCACTTGAGCTCATGTTCTCAAACTTCTCAATGACCTTGTCCAAGTCTTCATAGATCTTTTCGTCCTGAGACTCCGTTGACTCCCAGCCCGGCGTGATGTAATCGTCCGTGCTGGACAAGGAGCCGTGGAACAGGTACAGGGGGACCATCGAGCTGTTCCGGTCTGCGCCTATGTAACCCTCGTCAAAGTTGGACTCGTCCATTGAACTCCCTTGTCTGACTGTGACGAAACGGTTACCGTGTACGAATAGATGACAGAATCTCGTGCTGGAGTTCCTGGATAACCCGCTGTAAATTTCACTGGCTCTGATGTTGATGTCTGTGTACTCAACGCTGTCACTTCTGGAATAAAAGTCCGGACCGGAGTCAGACGGTCGTCCGGCAACGCATCGGATGCTGATCTCATTGACGGAAGTTCCCCCCGACAAATCCCGAATGCTGGGGTGTTCGGGGAAATCCGTCATCGTTTGTGAGAGGTCAGGGGTCACCAGGTCAACACCGCTATCGGCACGTTGCTGACCCATCGTGCCGGTTTTGAAGTCAACACCGCTATCCGCACGTTGCTGACCCATCGTGCCGGTTTTGAAGTCAACACCGCTATCCGCACGTTGCTGACCCATCGTGCCGGTTTTGAAGGCGTTCGCCTTCTGCCTCCTCTTGTGACTCAGGTCACGTGGGTTTATGCTGTAGTCAGCGGCGTAGACACCGACGCGCCGGGATAGGTCGTATACCGTCGAGATTCGGGACCTTCTGATGGTGATGTTTGACTTTGGACGGAATTCTACTGACTCTTCACTTCCAGGCTCCTCGGAAAGGGACAGGGACGGGGTATGTGCATTGGAATTATCATTTCTCCTCATGGCTGGCTCGTCCATATCGAGCTCAAACTCATCTTCGTGGATGGTTCCAAAAAAATCAATCACCTAAATATAAAGATGGAAAAAGTATATTTTTAGTTCGATGTCCATTTGCTGAAACTATTGTGATTCAGAATTTTTTTTATTGACTGCAAACAAAGCTCTTTTTAATATTACTTTCAGATTATTTAATACACGCTTTTTAATTGTGTAAACTAATTTTGTATTTATACTAATATACGGCTCTAACAATTAGTAAATGTCAACATGGTTACATTATTTATGTTAAGAAACTAAAGAATAAATCTCAACATGTTTACATTATTTATGTTAAGAAACTAAAGAATAATTGTCAACATGTTTACATTATTTATGTTCAGAAACTAAAGAATAATTGTCAACATGTTTACATTATTTATGTTAAGAAACTAAAGAATAATTGTCAACATGTTTACTCAACATGTTTACATTATTTATGTTAAGAAACTAAAGAATAATTGTCAACATGTTTACATTATTTATGTTAAGAAACTAAAGAATAAATGTCACGAAAACAAGACTATAAATTTATTGCTGACCTAACTCTCACCTAACACAAGTAAGTAAAATTATTTATTAGTCCAGTGATTGCAAGCCCCTTTTGGGGCCGCATCCCCGAAATTCAATTAAAACCTACTTTTATGTAGCAAAATGCCAACACAAAGTGCCAGCACAGTGGTTTGATTGTAGTTGCGTGCCGGCTGATAACGCTCTGTGTGCCGTCTGTGGCACGCGTGTCATAGGTTCGCCATCACTGTGTAAGACTAATGGAGCAGCCCATAAATGACGTCACACGATGTTGCCCGATTTTTAACCCCAGCCCCATCCTGCCCCTGTCAAATTTCGTCACAAAATCTGAGACGCCCTCTCCAACATTACGTCACAAGGCTTTGACACCCCCCCCCCCAAACAAAAACAAAAAAAGCCGTATTTTCTAATCGAAAATTATCATGTTGTAAAATATTTTAGTCATTTAACTATGTATTTAATGTAAGTGTGCACTCTAATAACGTAACACGTGTGAAGACATTGAAAACGTCATTAAATAAATTGAAAGCAATCCAATATTTAAGTGGAACTTTTATTTAACGCAACGCGTTTTTTATTTAATAGAAGTCCTCTCCCCTTCGTCACACATCGTCACAAACGATCGACCCCCTCTCTCACCACCCACACCCTAGGCGCGTGACGTCATTTATGGACGGTCCCTAAGTGAATCGAGAAGTCAAACAATTAAAGAAATCAGAAATGTGTTTAGTCAACAACATTAGGACTAACCTTTATTGCTCGGGTGTATATTGGAGCCAGGGAATAGCAGTGGGCCAGCGCGTATTTCCACGCATCGCTTGAAGTCAGCTCTTTAGTGTTATCAGCAACTTGAAACAGCATGTCGGAACCTGGGGAAGATGCACGCTATTTCAGGAATAGACGTTTTCCTTCTTCGCGGATACATTATTTTATGTTAAATACAAGATTTAAAAAAAATATTATCGCGGTTTTGGAAAATCTTTAGGTATACTAAACACTAGTAAAATCAAATTTAATGTCAATCTATTGTGTACATTATCAATCACAAATATAGGATGGTCCTATGTACACTATCTAGAGCTCTTATCTGATGATAAACATAGCAGACATTTGAAATTTAACACATTACAGTGAACACTGACAAGTAAGCACATCCCAAGATGAAGATGTTGTTTTTTGAAGTACCTAATGGGATCTCGAGACTCGTGTTGCGGTTCCTGAGGAGAGTGGATGCCACTACTGTGTCTTCAAGGTCAATGTCATTCAACAAGATGGTGCCGGTGAAACCACAGGAGACGGCGGGGACAAGGCCGTGCAGAAGTTTGACAATCAAAGGTAACTGGTACCTAAAGATGTATGTGTTGAGTATATTAGGGGCCATGTATATCAACAGGTGTACCTAAAGATGTATGTGTCATGTATATTAGGGGTCATGTGTACCAAGAGGTGTACCTAAAGATGTATGTGTCAAAGATATTAGGGACAATGTGTACCAACAAGTGTATCTCTCTCTCTCTCTTTCTCTCTCTCTCTCTCTCTCTCTCTCTCTCTCTCTCTCTCTCTCTCTCTCTCTCTCTCTCTCACTCACTCTCTCTTTCTCTCTCTCTTTCTAGCTTTATTTATAACCATAACTGTCTTTTTAATTATCTTTAAAAAAACGATTATCTTAGTTTGCAGTAATACAGCAACAAAGGAACTGAGCACATAGCTTTTGAAGACGTCACTAACTATTTGGATGACGTCATTTACTAGCTGACGACGTCACTTACTGTTTGATGACGTCCTTTAACTGGAGGGCCATCGTCTCCTCGTCACCGAGCTGACCTTCCTGACCGATGACGTAGAAAATGCCCCTCTGCTGGGCGTTGAGTAAGATGGTCCTGTCTTTTTCGTCCAGGTACATCAAGTAGACCGGAACTTTGCTCTTCTCCCTGATCGCTCCACGCCTGGTTGGAAGTCCGAAGCTTGTCTTGACCTCACGCTCCACGGGAACAAAGTGAGTAGAGTCCTCTTGAAAAATTTGATTGTTGGCTTTTCTGAGCACATCTCCCGGTAAAATCTGGTGAGGGATGTGCTTTACCTCGTTGTTTCTCCTTAAAACCTGCAGGAAAACAAACACAAAATGTTTATACGTCCATAATATAGCTTCTTGTTCTGGTTTAAAATATAGCTTCTTGCTCTGGTTTATAGTATAGCTTCTTGCTCTGGTTTATAGTATAGCTTGTTGATCTAGTTTATAATATAGCTTCTTGTTCTTGTTTATAGTATAGCTTCTTGCTCTGGTTTTTAGTATAGCTTCTTGCTCTGGTTTATAATATAACTTCTTGCTCTGGTTTATAATATAACTGCTTGATCTAGTTTATAATATAGCTTCTTGCTCTAGTTTATAATATAGCTTCTTGCTCTGGTTTATAATATAACTTCTTGCTCTAGTTTATAATATAACTTCTTGCTCTGGTTTATAATATAGCTTCTTGCTCTAGTTTATAGTATAGCTTCTTGATCTAGTTTATAATATAACTTCTTGCTCTGGTTTATAATATAACTGCTTGATCTAGTTTATAATATAGCTTCTTGCTCTAGTTTATAATATAGCTTCTTGCTCTAGTTTATAATATAGCTTCTTGCTCTGGTTTATAGTATAGCTTCTTGCTCTAGTTTATAATATAGCTTCTTGATCTAGTTTATAATATAGCTTCTTGCTCTAGTTTATAATATAACTTCTTGCTCTGGTTTATAGTATAGCTTCTTGCTCTGGTTTATAATATAACTTCTTGCTCTGGTTTATAATATAACTTCTTGCTCTAGTTTATAATATAGCTTCTTGCTCTGGTTTATAATAATAAAAATAAAATGATAATTTATATAGCGCTGTATCCCTGCAAGGAGCCGAACTCACAGCGCTTTACATGGAGATAACAATACATATATTAATTAAATAAACATTCATATCATACTAACTACATAAATGACAATACGTTATAGATTCTACATCAGCTACGTTAATCATTAAAAGAAATGCTGTTTCATTAATTTTCAAAATAATAAATTTTGAAAATATGTGTCTTATGATATAGCTTCTTCCTCTAGTTTGGTTTCTTGTCAAGTGCGCGAGCTTTTCGTATTATATACGATAATGTCAAATATGAAAGTTCTAGATTGTAATGCTTATGATGTGAAAGTTCTAGATTGTAATACTTATGATGTGAAAGTTCTAGATTGTAATGTTTATGATGTGAAAGTTCTAGATTGTAATACTTATGATGTGAAAGTTCTAGATTGTAATGCTTATGATGTGAAAGTTTTAGATTGTAATGCTTATGATGTGAAAGTTCTAGATTGTAATACTTATGATGTGAAAGTTCTAGATTGTAATGTTTATGATGTGAAAGTTCTAGATTGTATACTTATGATGTGAAAGTTCTATTTTGTAATACTTATGACGTGAAAGTTCTAGATTGTAATACTTATGATGTGAAAGTTCTAGATTGTAATGCTTATGACGTGAAAGTTCTAGATTGTAATACTTATGATGTGAAAGTTCTATTTTGTAATACTTATGACGTGAAAGTTCTATTTTGTAATACTTATGATGTGAAAGTTCTAGATTGTAATGCTTATGACGTGAAAGTTCTAGATTGTAATACTTATGATGTGAAAGCTAGTTAAAACTAATATTTCGCAACGTGTGTGTATCTTGTGAGGAGAAACAGAAACATTTTGTTGTTAAAACAGGGCTACTTTCGTCATACACCTTGGCATAAAGTATATGTAGCATGAGTCATGATAATCCCTGATATTATTGGAATTATTTACAAAACTATCTGTATACATTTCCCGTATGGGGATTTCATTTACAAAACTAGCTGTATACATTTCCCGTATGGGGATTTCACTTACAAAACTATCTGTATACATTTTCCGTATAGGGATTTCACTTACAAAACTATCTGTATACATTTCCCGTATGGGGATTTCACTTACAAAACTATCTATAAACATTTCCCGTATGGGGATTTCACTTACAAAACTACTTGATATTAAAGTGATCTCCACTTACCAAATACCCGGATATTGGGCTGATTCCGCCCACAAGGAAACTGCTGACTCTTGATGTACTCAGATGGGACAATTTCCGGTACGGCGTCACTGACTTCAGTTCATCTGGCGCTTCAGGTGAACCCTGGACGGCAAACCATCCTGCACAAGAATTCAACATACCATAATAACCTGTACGCAGTGAAAGTGTTCCATTCCACCTAGTGGAAGTGTTTCATTTCACTCAGAGGAATTGTTCCATTTCACTCAGTGGAATTGTTCCATTTCACTCAGTGGAAGTGTTCCATTTCACTCAGTGGAAGTATTGTATTCCACCTAGTGGAAGTGTTCCATTCCACCAAGTGGAAGTGTTCCATTTCACTTAGTGGAAGTGTTGCATTCCATCCAGTGGAAGTGTTCCATTCCACCTAGTCGAAGTGTTCTATTACACCTAGTGGAAGTGTTCCATTTCACTCAGTTGAAGTGTTCCATTCCACCTAGTGGAAGTGTTCCATTTCACTCAGTGGAATTGTTCCATTTCACCCAGTGGAAGTTTTCCATTCCACCCAGTGGAAGTGTTCCATTCCACCTAGTGGAAGTGTTCCATTTCACTCAGTGGAATTGTTCCATTCCACCCAGTGGAAGTGTTCCACACCAGATGGCAAAAATAATAATAATTAAAAAAAACTAATGACTACTCTAAATTAATTTTTATCCTGTTTACATTCTTACATTTAGTTTTATTTTACTTCGTTTACATTTCTGTGAACGTTGTTAATTTCAAAATTTCCTAGAAAGTTCAAAAAAGCAACGCTTGTAGAAAACTTGTTAGTTCTAAGCGGCAAGTAATAAAAAAAACAGCGGGGAAACCAACACGGTTGAGGGCATCACTTCAATACACGAGGTAACAATCTGGATCAACAACGAGGCTTATGAAACATATATGTACGAATATGAGGGTTATTTTATCTGTGAGGTCAGATGTCAACTATCACTAGAACAATGTCACCATGACCCCACAACGTGACGCCACAGTTTGCGTGTTAGAGATTATTTACAATTCTAAAGGAATCCGTATTTAACCATTTATTCATAACTTTAAATCTTTCAGTTTAATGTAGCTATTTTAAGGTGAACGAAGAGTAGGCCTCTTTTATTTTTTATTTGAACTTTAAATTTTTTCTCTTTTTATCTACTCATTGAAACGGGCATTAAACGTCTAGGTTTTTCGAATAGCTCACGTTTTCCCTTCATGTATGAGCATAACATTAATTCAATTATTTTACTTCGATTCTTTTAGTTGGATCCAACGACAGTTGATGGGTATGATGGCACTTGAAATAACATGTAGATATATGTGGCTACACGAGACATCAACAGCAAAGTTTGTTTGGAATTTTCAATAGTACATGTAATAATAAAACGGTTTTGAAAGCAGGGGGATTAAAATAAAATTGCCCCCCCTTCCGGTCAATCAAGGAACTATTGGAACATCTCTATCGAAAATTTCGACATTTGCACATACTTTCCTAATATAATTAGACCATTGCACCTTAATCACTTGCCCCAACCTTTCTAATACCCTAAGACATTGCACCATCATCACTTGCCCCAATCTCTCTAATTCCCTAAAACCATTGCACCATCATCACTTGCCCCAATCTCTCTAATACCCTAAGACCATGGCACCATAATCACTTGCCCCAATCTCTCTAATACGCTAAGACCATAGCACCATAATCACTTGCCCCAATCTCTCTAATACCCTAAGACTATTGCACCATCATCACTTGCCCCAACCTTCCTAATACCCTTAGACCATTACACCATCATCACTTGCCCCAACCTCTCTAATTACCTAAGACCATTAACCATCATCACTTGCCCCAACCTCTCTAATACCCTCAGACCATTACACCATCATCACTTGCCCCAACCTCTCTAATACCCTAAGACCATTACACCATCATCACTAGCCCCAACGTCCGACTTAATAAACTCTCAACACTAAGCTAAATGCTCTCACCGCCATAGTCCTCGGGTATCAACAGATCACTTCCGGTGACTCTTAGCTCTCTCTTCTCACAGTCCCACTGCATGTTCCTAGCACCGACCTTCCGGACTGACCTCCTCCTGAAGGCTAGTAGAGGTTTGGAGAGGTCCAGCCTGTTGTCTTTCATGATTCCCATATCGCACTGAATAACCCTTAAATAAAAAGAATATGAAAGAATAAAATCTTTATGGGTAACGAGCTCTGTCTTTGTGCCACATTAAAATTAGCTCCGCACAACAAATGGCTCGGGACTAAGTGGTTACATATGTCTTTAAAAATGTATTTTTCGGAGGATTATTTTCATATTTAATTGTTTTGTAAATTTTTTTTTTTTTTTTTTTGTTTGTTTGTTTGTTAAAAATCTGTTAGATCTATATATTTTCAGCAGGGATGGCAACTAAATTATTTTTGGGAACTTGTAATTTAATCTCAGTATCAGGAAAATTTTTGAAAAGAGATTATGCGTACATTTTTATGAGGGAATAAAAATGCTACTCAATACGATATCCTAAAGTTCTATGATGTGTAATTTATGCCATGTATTTGATGACAATGATGTTTAACTCATCCTGGTATTTGGAAATTAAGAAACCAGTTATCGTAACGCGAGAATAAGATTGTTGTTTACGCACCTCACCCTTACTGGTGAATATTCATTCTCTTTTGGATCGAGCCCTTGGGCTCTTAAGACATGGTTCAATTTATTGCAAGCGAGCCTCATCAAACGGGCATCGCCATAGAGGTAGTCCTCCGCAGATATCGCAACCTCCCCTTGTAAAACCCTGCCAATCTCGGGGCATCCTTCTAGTACGTGGACCACCGTCTCCTCGGGGTAGCCACACAAGCGACAGGCCAGTTCCCTTCTGGTATTAAACTTACACAGGTAGCTTCGTATTGGACAATGATCAGTCCTTACCCGTGTTATGAGCGTCTGATTTCTACGTTCAATTTCCCACCAGGGGTCGCTCTTGCTCGGTATTTTCTGGTAAACTCCTGAAGCCAGCCCTGATTCCAGTTTTCTCGAAATTGGTCCTTTAGCCATAATTTGACCCCCAGCTGGGTCATAGACCTGTCGGGTTGGGGCTGAGCTGACCCTTCTAGTCATCCTGACTGACAGTTCGATTACTTTAAATAGCTTTTAGTTTTTTGTAATAATAACCTCTCTAAATCGACTTGATAGCTTTCAACAATGTTACCCATTCTCAAATAGAAACCACTCAGCAATAAAACACATTCTGTAGTAAGAAACTATACTATAAAACCTTCAACTCTACAACATCACCCAATCTACAACAGCAACCATTCTACAACAGCAACCATTCTACAACAGCAACCATTCTACAACAGCAACCATTCTACAAGAAA
>MUZC01000681.1:865211-883232 GCA_002072015.1 Radix auricularia | reverse complement strand
CATTCTACAACAGCAACCATTCTACAACAGCAACCATTCTACAACAGCAACCATTCTACAACAGCAACCATTCTACAACAGCAACCATTCTACAACAGCAACCATTCTACAACAGCAACCATTCTACAACAGCAACCATTCTACAACAGCTCCCATTCTACAAAAGCAACCATTCAACAAAAGCAACCATTCAACAATACAATAGAAACCATTCCACAACAGCCCCCATGGTACAACAGCCGCCTTTCTACAACAGCAATTATTTTACAACAGCTGCCATTCCACAGTGGACATTTTAAACATTATTGTTCCACTTAGCGTTTTAGAAACCGAAAGAAAAGAAGAATTCCTAAAACTTGTTTACCGGGTTTTACTTCAGTCACGTGATAAACAAAACAACTGTCTATTGCACACACTCTTTAGTGTCTTACCTGGGAAGACTGTATTTTTCGAAAACCTCTTCCAGTGTAAAAAACTCGTCTGTAAAATTCAGCCCCGGTTCTTCTCTGTGTTCTTGTATTGTGCTATCCGTGTTAGCAGATGACTGTCCTGGATGTGTCAAACCAAGCGTGTCGCCGTAATTGTGTTGTTGATGTGCGGAAGCCATGACATCTGCAGTGTTCTCCATGCTTGTATAGCGTCGTAGCCGGAGACCGAGTGATCCGCAATGAAAACAATCTCAGTCAACAAACGCCATAGCCATTTCTGAGTTGTTTTAACATACAGTGAAACATATCGGAGGTACAGGCCTTATGAATGGGAGATTCTTATTCCTGTACATTTGGGGGCTGCCCTTTGCCCCCTTGACGCTGACCTTTGCTCCCTTGAGGCTGCCCTTTGCCCCCTTGAGGCTGCCCTTTTCTGTCGGCCAGAATTGATGAAGAGATTTTGTTGTTGTCATTTACATTATTCCTTCTAGTGAGATTTAATTCCCTTGACAACTTTTTTAGTCCATTTGAATCTGTAACAATTGAAATATTGAATTGAATGTCTTCGTGTCCTTTATAACTTAACGTAACTGTAATAAATTCTTTGAGTTTACTCTCAATGTTATTTACTCACCACATCTTACCTATGTTGTTAAGCAGGCTTAAGAACCGCATCTGTAACGGATAACAAAAATTCCTTGATGAATTTTAAACTTACTATTTACAAACCTTTTCTACAAACATCCTGAAATGAGAAAATGACACATTTCTGAACCCAACTTAGAAACCAGAGACGTGTAATACGCCGGATGAATCACATGTTGATGGCGACACAAACATGTTTTATTTATTTTTTTTACTGGCGTTTCTTTTATTTCCTGCAAGGACTTTGGCTGGCCAGCCACTTGAAATATACTTGAATGTGAAGACTCGTCGCTCAGTTTTAGAAAAGAGTTTCAGTTCGACCTTCAACTTTGCTGCTCTATTTTTTAAGAAAAAATTCTATACGTTTGTAAGACATCATGATTTAGGCCGATAAAAACGAGCCTCTTTGACGTCACATTGTGATGAGAAAAATGAGTGGACTAAAGAAATAAGTCATGATTAATACCGAAATGGCAGAGTCCAGGATATGTAGAGGAAACATCGAGTGGGCGGGGGAATCCTGGCTTTCAAGTTTCGTTGTTGATTTACAAGTTCCTTGTTACGGCAAGGATTTAGCTTGTCATACTTAACAATGAGTATGGTGTGAGGCTCTTGCTAGAACAGAAAGGCGCTCATAGAAATGTATGAACCGATTCATTTCAATAAACACACATACATATCTTCATGCGATCAAGCAGCATGGCTACGTGTTCAGCGCTGTGTGACTAGAGATAACATTCCTTAACGTCATGTGCCCAGGCACCAGTTTTGTCATTGTACTTCCAGATTATGACAATGACTGGACGCGCTAAAATTAACCAATGAAATTTCTGAATCATGAACACGCGCATGCGTCGTTGTCACCGTTCCCACCGTCACATGTTGCCAGTACTATATATTGCAGCTTTCATGTGAATGAATGTCAGGGTAAAGACACAGATACCTATATAGAGGTTAATGTTAAAGGATGGTCATAGCACCAACTGGCGGGACTGGGAACATTTTTGAAACACTTTGTAGAATAATGTCAATATATGCGTAGCATTATAAGTCCCCAAAAATGTGTTCAAAACAACTATGCCACAATGCCCCACAAAAAAGGGAAATATGTGTATTTAACGGTAAAGTACAAACGGGGTCAAGATTTGGAAGTATCCTGATGTTTTCTTTGATGACCCTAAGCAGATATAAGTATACCATTTTTTTTCTTTTGATGGTTAGTAGGGCGTGGTGGACTAGCAGTAGCACGCTGAACTGCCGAACCAAGGCAAAAGAGAGTCACGGATTCCATCCTCGGTGCTGGCAAGGCCCCCGGGGCATTGTGCTAGCCACTAACACCTTGCTCGTTAGTGGTAGCTTAGTGTAACTTGTGAACGCTACTTCACGTGCCCCATAGGCCGTCATATACGAAAAGGGGTTGTTATTTATATATATTTGTTAAAGGAGATGTTTGGGGCTGACTATTACCCTTTTCTAGATGTGCCTAGAGCGCAGCGTTTCCTTTCCATGGTCCAGACCCTTATAATAAAAAATTCTTTCCACACCACATCCCACTTATTCGAGCGATTAAGTCTCAATACAATATCTCCTTTAACAGACAAGCTGCATGGCTAACATGAACAAAACACTTGATGTAATATATTGAACCCACTGTTACAGTCTTTCCTAACAATGATGGTATCATCTGATTATAACAAAATAATTGGCATACACTTCCACCATTGGCATGATTTCTTATAATGATAGTATTTAAGAAAGTAGCTAGAAAGCTATTTGAAAAAATTCATTGAGGAAACTATGACAGAGAAGTGAAACAAAAAGTCGGGATTTCCCCATTAGCTTGTGGGGCTTTCTTGGAAGAGAGGATGAGCTAATTAATCATTTATAACAGGCGCGTAGACATGTCCGGCATCCTTCCGTCTCGCGAGACGATGGTGCATCACCGTTGGGTTGGGTTGCATTTTCTCGAGTGGCTGTGCAGTCCTATCTTTGAGTGACAGTCTTTGCCACAGTTTTTACACACGAGTTCTGTGCTTCCAAATGTTTTGGCCTTTCTCCTAGCTCTTCTGTCTGCAGCCTCCTCCATTCTTCGCTCCTCGGCTACTATGACGCCCTCTTTGACAACTGTGCGCCACGAGGATCGGTCTTCTGCCTTACACTCCCAGTCACTTGTATGTATTTTGGCTGCTTTCATGTCCCTTTGACAGACATCTTTAAATCGCAAGCGTGGGCGACCTGTTTTCCTCTTTCCTGAAGCAAGTTCACCATATAGGAGGTCCTTCGGGATGCGGCCGGGGCTCATTCTTTTGACATGTCCTAGCCACCTCAGGCGTCTTTCACTAAGAATTGAGAACATGCTTTGGGTATTGGCACGCGTTAGTACCTCACTATTAGGCACTTTTTCTTGCCATTTAATACCAAGGATGCGGCGCAAGCATCTCAAATGGAAGCTGTTAAGCTTACGCTCTTGTGATGTATAAGTGGTCCATGTCTCGCTCCCATATAGTAGTGTACTGATGACACNATGTGTAATGTGTATCATAGAATAGATGAAATGTGTAATGTGTATCATAGAATAGATGAAATGTGTAATGTGTATCATAGAATAGATGAAATGTGTAATGTGTATCATAGAATAGATGAAATGTGTAATGTGTATCATAGAATAGATGAAATGTGTAATGTGTATCATAGAATAGATGAAATGTGTAATGTGTATCATAGAATAGATGAAATGTGTAATGTGTATCATAGAATAGATGAAATGTGTAATGTGTATCATAGAATAGATGAAATGTGTAATGTGTATCATAGAATAGATGAAATGTGTAATGTGTATCATAGAATAGATGAAATGTGTAATGTGTATCATAGAATAGATGAAATGTGTAATTTGTATCACAGAGTAGATGAAATGTGTAATTTGTATGTATATACTTATATATATACCTATATATTTATACCTAAATATCTATACCTATATCTATATATCTATACCTATATATCTATACCTATATATCTATACATATATCTATACCTATATCTATATTTCTATATCTATGTGGTGTTATTCTTTAAAGCACCAATTTAATACAATGCGCGCTTCAATCGTTTATGAGTGGCTCAATGCTATGTTCCGGGCGCCATGTCCATGTTTGTTGCTAAGGCCAAGGCTAAGACTAAGGCACATATAAGGAAAAAGTAGTGCATTTCAGGGGGCTTGGGGGGGCCCTGGGGGCTTTGCCAGCACCGAGGCTAGAAAAGCATTTCTTTCCGGGCTATGCTGTGGCACCCCTCTCATCAAGTCTGCATATTTAGTTCCACATTTTGCTGTAATGTTTCCATTTTTAAAATTATTGGAGGATTAATTGTCTTTATTTAGGAAATTATATTGGGGAGTATGCCCCCCTCCCCTGTGTTTCCTGTAGTAACTATCAATGTAAGAACACAAACCCATAAATCTTTCAGTAATTGCAGAGTCTGGAGTTGTAAAGGGAGACAACTGAGAATGCTAAAAAATTCCTTTAGGGGAGGTAACTGGGTAGCATCACAGCATCATTGAAATTACATTACTAGCATAGGCCTCCCTCTTGTTNTGTGATGTATAAGTGGTCCATGTCTCGCTCCCATATAGTAGTGTACTGATGACACAGGCTCGATAGACGCACAGTTTGGTTTTCTCCGTTAGCTTGGTGTTTTGCCAGACCCGCTTATTTAGTTTAGCCATTGTTGCGGCTGCCTTGCCAATTCTGCTGTTTATTTCTTCTTCAATGGACAGTGTATTGGAGACCTTGGATCCCAAGTAGGTGAAGCTGTCCACAACCTCCAAGTTTTCATTATCGATATTTATGGTCGGAGGAGGTCGAGTGTCTTGGGCCATGATGTTTGTCTTTTTCAAGCTGATTTGCAGACCAAATTCTTTGCAGGAATTTGAGAAGCTTGACACGAGTTGTTGCAAACCAGATTCTGTATGTGCTGTTAGTAGACATGCATATATATATATATATATAGACAGCGGCGTAGCGTACGTATGTGCCGCCAGGGGCAGAACCCAGATTTGCCGCCCAATCCCCCTCCAAAATAAAATATGTTAACGCTGTAAAGTAAAGATAATTTTTATTAGAAAGTATTAATAAGGACGCTATTCAATTTTATGTTAGAATTAAAAAGGAAAAGCATCGTTTCTTGAATAAAATTCAAGTTCTCTGTTTTTCCTATGGCAAAATCTTCAATGTATCAATGTTGTCGACAATGCCATGTTCTGCCAAAATAGTTATAGAGTAGGCAAATTCCTTTAGGGGAGGTAACTGGGTAGCATCACAGCATCATTGAAATTACATTACTAGCATAGGCCTCCCTCTTGTTTTGTACAACGATAAACAGCCCATTATCTTATTTTCAGATTTCCTCCTTTGATTAAGTTAGTTTTTTTTTTTGGGAGGCGTTATACAGAATTTTTTCCCAATAATGCAAAATTATTTTCCAAAAAACCAAATCACCATATTTTTACCTCATTCTAATTTATTATACGTAGTTATCAAAGCTTATTTTATAAAAGCTTATTATGTACGAAAGTGGGGTTATGCACGCATGGCCTCTTATCCTGAAGCAGGGTAGAGCTCACCTCGATAGCACTGTCTCTAGTAATGAAATCGTACTAAGTAAATACACTTCATGGGGTGAGAAAAAATTTACTAAACTTCCAGAAAAGTCGATGTTTACTTTCCGCTAGTGCTTTTGCTGGTTTTGCAAAGGTTGTTGTTTTTTTTCCTGACTGTTTGATTTTGTGAAATTTTTTGTCAAAAAAAAATAGTATTAAACTACACATAAAAATATTAATAAACTCAAGATAGTCTTTTGAATACCTAAAATAACCATTCTATAGGCTTATCCTAAAAGATGAAGTCAGTATAACTATAAATACTTGTTCATCAATTTTTTAAAAATTCATAACCCAATTCATACCAATATATACTTGAAATCTTTATGGGACTAGGGGATAAGTTTTTTTAAAAAAATTAAATAAATATTTCTGCTTTGTTTTGTCAGCTCTAATTGATTTGTAATTATAAGAATATTAAATTGATTTCATTAGTTAAAAACCCATTAATAAAGTTACTAGGTTATACTACTGGATGGCTGACAGTTATTTGGTCTTGGTTAAGTTTAGTCATTTATTATAAGATATATTATTAGAATAATGTTGATATGTTTACGTGTGTTATAGTAAGTCGATATGTCTCTTTTAAGGGGTATTGGGAGTCACAAATATTTTTTTTTTAGTCCTTGCTAACATAATATTAATAATTACTTTGTTTTAGTTTTAGCCTTTTATAAAAAAAAATAATTTAAAAATATACATCTGAATGACTTGCTGGTTGGTAAATAGTAATAGCATAAGCACCAGTAGTAACTAAGGTTGTTAAGACCGCTCGTTTTTGACGACCGACTAACCGTTCAAAAAAGACCGGTTAACCGGTTAACCGCTCGTCCTTATATCCCTAATGTTTTGAGAACCATATGAGAACTAACAAGAGAATGTTGTCGCCTGGCATCGTCTGATGGCATCAAAGCCCGCTTCCCCCCGCTTGCGTTCAGCTCTTTCCGCATGCCCCTCAATTCAAAGCATTTTTTTAATCAAAAAAAATAACGAAACAGTGATGGTTAATTGTCTTTTTAATATTTTATTTTGGCTACTCGTAGTTCACCGGTCTAAATAAGAGGACAGGTTCAATAGTTCGTTAAAGTTAGCAAGGTTTTTCCATTAGTTAAAAAAAACCAACGCCTCGCCCCGTCCTTTGTGACGTCATGTTTACCTCTCTTGTGTGTGATGCCGATCAACTCGCATATTAAAATTAATAGTATAATAAAATTATAAAGCTACGATAGAATGGAATTTATTTAAAAAAAACATTATTTTTCGATCGTCAACTCGCCAGAATAAATGAATTTTGCGACGCACATGTTCCCCTTCCCCGTTTTTTTTCTGTTCAAATAGGGTTTGAGCTACACTCGGCGTACTATTACTAGTATTAATGTGGTAATCAAATGCCTTTGACTAGCAGGAAAACTGTCACTAAAAGACCGAACTCGAATTTTGTGGGCCGATTAATCGCCCGGTATCTTTGCTACGTCTTTCAAATACCTCTCGTAATATAGGTACATGTACTTCACTAATCACTAAGCGGCGTGCGCCGATAAGTTTTTGAATGCCTGAACTGAAACAGACTATAAACCGGTGATCAGAAAATGCGGATAGGTCACGGGGTCATATGCTCTTATAGCTTTCTTTGTCTTTATAAGAAACAGACTATAATTAATATAAATAGAAACAGCCTCGGCCTTGACCGTTGTTGACATCTAACGCGCACCGTGTTAGTGTTAGTCTAGTCCAGTCACCGCGACAAAGCGAAAGGGAGAGGCGTTACCGCTTGTGTTGTTTTTTTTCACTACGTTATCGCTAGGTTTGTTCTTTTTTTTTTTTTTTTGGGTTAGGCGGTCCTACGGTCATTAATAAAGATGACCGGCCGCTTAGTGATGTACATGTACCTATATTACGAGAGGTATTTAAAAGACGTAGCAAAGATATCGGGCGATTAATCGGCTGGATCTTGGTATCGCTTTAACTCACCGCGACAAAGCGAGAGGGAGAGGCGAGCCGCGTTACCGCTTGTCTTGTTTTTTTCACTAGTTTTTTTCCCTGCGTTAACGCTAGTTTTTGTTAGTTTGTTGTTGTTTTCTTTTGGGTTTCACGGTCCTACGGTCCCGAATAAAGATGACCGGTCCTGGTCTGAGGACCGGTTAACCGAAAGACCGGTTAACCGTTAACAACCCTAATTANATCTGCAGTCCATAAACGACACACGGAAGACAGGAATAATCGATAGAGAACTTAAAAGGCTAAAGATTGACATAGCATGCCTTCAGGAGACCAGGCTCCCAGACAACGGTTCACTCAAAGAGGCCAATTACACCTTCTTCTGGCAAGGCAGACCGAAAGACGAACCTAGACAGCATGGTGTGGGTTTCGCTGTTAAAAACACTCTTCTACCATCCATTGAACCACCGTCATCAGGCACGGAGAGGATCCTCACTCTAAGACTCAGAACAACTGCGGGCCCAGCAAACATTCTTAGTGTGTATGCCCCAACACTCTATTCAACTCCGGAAGAGAAGGACCAGTTCTATGGAGCGTTAGACCAGGCAATAGCCGGCATCCACAAAGACGAGGCAATCTATCTCCTAGGAGATTTCAATGCTAGAGTGGGGAGCGACCACGAAGCCTGGCCCACCTGCCTTGGACTATTTGGAAGAGGAAAGTTAAATGAAAATGGACAAAGGCTTCTGGAATTGTGCTGCTCACGAGGCTTGTGTGTGACCAACACTTTCTTCAAGTGCAAGGATATACATCAAGTATCTTGGAGACACCCTCGATCCCACCAATGGCACCAGCTGGACCTCATTATCACCAGGCGTGCACAACTAGCTAGCGTCCTACTCACTCGCAGCTATCACAGTGCCGACTGTGACACGGATCATTCCCTTGTCGCCAGCAAAGTACGAATAATGAGGAAAAACTCGTACCACACAAAGAAAAAGGGAAGTCCACGCATCAATACCTCCTGCATGAAAGACCCTGCGATAGCGCAGCTGTTCAAAGACAAGGTGAAGGAAAGTCTCTCAAAGATGTCCCCATGCGTCACCATTGACTCCAAATGGACGCAACTGAGAGACACAATCTATACATCCGCAATACAAGCCTTTGGCAAAAAATCTCACAAAAACACGGACTGGTTTGATGAACATTGGGACGAGATGAAACCCGTCACTGAAGCAAAAAGGAAAGCTCTTATGGCTTACAAGGAAAAGCCTACACCTGACAATTTGCATGCTTTAAAAACAGCTAAGTCACTTGCCCAAAAGGTTGCACGTAAATGTGTCAATACCTACTGGCTTAAGCTCTGTTCCAGTATACAATCAGCTGCAGACATGGGCAATGCAAAAGTCATGTACGAAAACATCAAAAAGGCAACGGGCCCCTTGACGTCAAAAGCTGCTCCCCTAAAGTCCAAAAATGGAGAAATTATTCAAGACCAGGCAGCACAGCTAAAACGGTGGGTTGAGCATTATCTGGAATTGTATTCAACAGTTACCACAGTCTCCAGCACCGCTCTAGATGACATCCCAGATATGCCACTCATGGAAGAACTTGATGTCGTGCCCACACAGGAAGAGCTGAGCAAAGCAATTGACAGTCTAGCTTGTGGAAAAGCGCCTGGGAATGATGGAATACCACCAGAGGTTCTAAAGAGTGGCAAGACAGCTTTACTCCAACCATTGCACGAGATTCTGTCCCTCTGCTGGGAACAGGGCTACATCCCCCAAGACCTAAAGGATGCAAATATAGTGACACTATATAAAAACAAAGGTGATAGGAGTGATTGCAATAATTATCGCGGCATTTCACTCCTTAGTATTGTAGGAAAGACCTTTGCCCGCGTTATACTAAAACGTTTACAAAGCCTAGCATCCCGCGTCTATCCAGAATCTCAGTGTGGTTTCCGGTCCGGTCGGTCTACCATAGACATGGTGTTCTCCATACGACAGCTCCAGGAAAAATGCAGAGAGCAGCAGATGCCACTATACATTGCATTTGTGGACCTTACAAAAGCCTTCGACTTAGTCAGTCGCAACGGGCTATTCCAAATACTGGCAAAAATTGGATGTCCCCCTCACCTACTTGCCATCATCAGACAGTTCCATGAAAATATGCTTGGCACAGTACAGTTCGATGGAGCTAAGTCAGAGGCCTTCCCTGTCAGCAGCGGAGTTAAACAAGGTTGTGTACTCGCACCAACACTCTTCGCAATATTCTTCTCTGTACTTCTTCGATACGCATTCAAGGATAGCAGTGAGGGAATCTGGTTACATACCAGAGCTGATGGAGGACTTTTCAACACTGCCCGCCTCCGAGCCAAGACCAAAACGACGGATGTCCTAATTCGAGAGCTACTATTTGCGGATGATGCGGCACTAACAGCACATACAGAATCTGGTTTGCAACAACTCGTGTCAAGCTTCTCCAATGCCTGCAAAGAATTTGGTCTGCAAATCAGCTTGAAAAAGACAAACATCATGGCCCAAGACACTCGACCTCCTCCTACCATAAATATCGATAATGAAAACTTGGAGGTTGTGGACAGCTTCACCTACTTGGGATCCAAGGTCTCCAATACACTGTCCATTGAAGAAGAAATAAACAGCAGAATTGGCAAGGCAGCCGCAACAATGGCTAAACTAAATAAGCGGGTCTGGCAAAACACCAAGCTAACGGAGAAAACCAAACTGTGCGTCTATCGAGCCTGTGTCATCAGTACACTACTATATGGGAGCGAGACATGGACCACTTATACATCACAAGAGCGTAAGCTTAACAGCTTCCATTTGAGATGCTTGCGCCGCATCCTTGGTATTAAATGGCAAGAAAAAGTGCCTAATAGTGAGGTACTAACGCGTGCCAATACCCAAAGCATGTTCTCAATTCTTAGTGAAAGACGCCTGAGGTGGCTAGGACATGTCAAAAGAATGAGCCCTGGCCGCATCCCGAAGGACCTCCTATATGGTGAACTTGCTTCAGGAAAGAGGAAAACAGGTCGCCCACGCTTGCGATTTAAAGATGTCTGTCAAAGGGACATGAAAGCAGCCAAAATACATACAAGTGACTGGGAGTGTAAGGCAGAAGACCGATCTACGTGGCGCACAGTTGTCAAAGAGGGCGTCATAGTAGCCGAGGAGCGAAGAATGGAGGAGGCTGCAGACAGAAGAGCTAGGAGAAAGGCCAAAACATTTGGAAGCACAGAACTCGTGTGTAAAAACTGTGGCAAAGACTGTCACTCAAGGATAGGACTGCACAGTCACTCGAGGAAATGCAACCCAACCCAACGGTGATGCACCATCGTCTCGCGAGACGGAAGGATGCCGGATAAGGATGCCGGATCCTAAATAACATGAATAAATATTCGCTTCGGTCAATACAAATTTGCATTGTCGTTCTTTCATTAGAAGGTGCGATTAAAGGATAAGATCTCCCCATAAAAATTCATCAAATTTCAAAGCATCCCTTAAACATTCCATTAATTTCTCTGTTTACTTTAGAACTATACGTTTTTAAATAAGTTGGGCCATCTTTGACATAAATTAGAAAATAAAAACAGTTCACTGTGCTTAGAAAATTTCCTGTGTTCTTTACCCTGCATTGAGCAGTTCTTCTTAGCTTTCAAAATAATCTCAAAATGGTTCCATAGTGTGTTCACTATTTTATATCCTGAAGTCTTTGAAACGCCTTGCTCGTAGAAGCAATTGAATATTACAATGTATGGACATGGAGAAGAATGCACAACAACGTTCTAGTGTACTAAAATAGTTCGAGAGTCTACTACGTCTACTTAAGGATTTTCAATCGTTACATATCACACAACTGGACTTGTGAAATACATGAAGATCTATCCAATACAATGAATCAATATTTGGTATATTGTTCTTCAAAGATGATTTTTTACAAACTGTTTGTTCTAAAATTGATATGAGCTCAGTTTGAGTTTTAAATGACAAGATTTTAAAACCTTTTTTCAAAAGATGTTCTTGGAAATCTCGATCGTAATTGGCAATCAAATTCATCAGTTTCCGAATATGTGCTTCTAATTGCATTATTAATATCCTCTCTGTGACCGGAAAAGCCACATTAAATTTTTCCAGGATTTTAAAACGTCAAACATTTTACCAAGTATTTCCTGCAACTTTGCTTTGTTTTCATTTACAACAACTTATTGTTTTTCTTTATTCATATTAATTCTGGTATCACCCGTCAAAAATGACGGAAGTTTTAAAAATAAATATATTTCAGCTTCAATCTCTTTATTTTGAACAAATGTTAATCAGGAAAAAAAATCAATATATATAATATAAAAATTATGCATGTATGTATGTCTGTCCTTTATAGCTCACTAAACTATTCATCCGATCACGATTAAAATGTGATATGCTTCCGGGATAGTTTGTATCAAAAAAACATTTTGAAAATTGACACTCGGTGGGGACCGGAGGCCCTTGATGTTTTATTTTTTTTTATATGAGCTATATTCAAATTAGTTTAAGTTTTAGGTTCTTGGAAAATGAACGGATTTTGACCAAACTTAGTACATATATTTTATAACCCATTTAAAAATAGCGTACTGCGTTCAACCCCTATGTCCATTCCTTTGGGTGGGGGGACCAAAATCTTAAGTTTCGTTAGCGTTTAACACTTTATTTCCATTCTAATTTTAAACAACCTTGTTAACAAAAACTTGATAGTCCATATTAAAAGGATATAGGGCATTGAAAACAAACAAAAAATGTAACTATTTACAAATATGAATAACAAAGAACTATTTTGAAGTAAAACTTATCACAGGATAAAAGAAAATATTAAAGTATCAACAGTTAATCGAATATATAATTTAATATACACGTTTTAAGAATCTAAATAAAAGTTTTCATTATTGTCAGTTATATATTAAAACCAAAGTTTTTTACGTTCAAAATTAGTATAAGATACATTAGAATATTACGCGTAAATGACAATCAGAAGAAAACTATTGCAGTGGGGGTGAGAGATTCAGATTTTTAAATGTTATTTTTTAAACACACAAATATGCACTCTCGTAGAGTATAAAAGAAAAACAAACGCTAAACCGAAGCATTGCCGCGTAGGGTTCTTACATAATATTTTTATAATACATCATTCATTAGTTTTTAAAAAGGTATTCATTTTTACTGAGATCGATGCAACGCACGACATGTCTGCTAGAGTAATATAAAACTTTCATTTATTTTATTATTTTTTGTTTCATTCATTTATTTCCAAATTTAACAATTTTATGCGGACGTTTGAAAAGAATCATTGTTGGTGCGCTTGTTTCTAAAATTAGTAGCGTCATAGGGACATAAATTACATATATATTTTGAGTATTTTTGGTGCGCTGCTTTCTAAAAAAATAGTAGCGTCACGGACAGACACACGTGAAAGACAAAACATACATTTCAAATTATATTTATTGATAGACTTTTCTTTTTTTTTTAAATCCCATTTCTGATTCATTCCAACTGGGGAAAAAATTGGGTTAAATGCTGAGCATTTGTTCATGAGTATTTGTATTTATGTGTGCCAAGTTTAAGTTCCATTTTAAAAACATTTTTGTTCATTATTTTCGTTTATATGCCACAAAACAAAAGACATTAAGATTAAAATAATGATGCGTTGGAAGAATAAACCACATGAGTCCGTTAACAATTTTTTCTAGTTGTTAAAATCAAACTTGAATCAATTATATTTACCGGTACGTTAGTTTTATGTTCGTACACTACTTCAGCCCCTAAGTTTTTTTTAGGTCATTAGCGATCAGATGACTAGATTAATAATAGAGTTTAAAGATTTGGCGTTAGAAACGTTCTTGTAGTCAATAAAGTTTTCTAATTACTTCTACTTTTTTTTTTTAATATTTGATTTAATTTTATTTAATTAAACTTTATGCTAACGTTATTTACTCTAGAAGCTAATGAATAATAAGGAATATGCCACCCCGAAACAATGCACCACTCTGAGCATTCGATTGCCTCTTGTTTCAAATTGATAGGGTACAGTAATTTCTTGCTTCTACAACAGGATTGGTTGTCAAATTTTAAGAATCATTAAAGGTATAACCATGTCAGTATCACGTTCTAATACTTCCTAAGCCACTGGTTTTTCAGTACATTGGTATTAGTATCAGAAGAATTTATATCCAGTAAGGAGTTTGAAGTTTTGGCAGTTGAAACTTTTACATGCTTTAGGATAGGTGCTTTATTCACTTTATTAATTTCATTTGATACTTTTTCTTATAATTCGAGAAAATCTCCATTTTTTTTTTAAAAATATTTGTTAATAACTAATTAGCGACTAGGAATTTGCCGTCCCTGGCAAAGTGCCGCCTGGAGCGTTCTCCGCCCTCCCCCACTACGTCACTGTATATAGATGCATTGAAAGTGTAAATAGTAGTGTATCCTTCAAAAGTACACTGACAATGTAAACAAATAAACACTAGTACTTCATAAATGCACTGAATGACTAACACAAATAGTTTTTTTTTTAAATAGTTCGTTTTTTCTCATACTAATAAATAAGGATTTAGCTTCAGTCATTTGGAAATTTGAAGTCAAAGAGATGAATAAGTTAAACGTTTGTTTTTGTTTTTTTTTGTTTTTTTAATTTGAATTGTTGTTTTACAGTGATGATAAAACTAAAGCATTGCGTATGAATAAAAGAAACGAGATGACATTAAAAAATTTAAATTCCATACCCCTGAAAAAATCTTTAGTCAAAATAATAATAATAATAATAATAAAATCAGGCTTCAAAGCATAAAGACAAGATTTCTATCTACGCTCGCGCCTTACATGTGTCGATGATGTGTTGTTTTTACTTCTTAATTAACCGCTGCATCAGGGCAATAAATCTTCTTGACTTCAGTTTCTTTCAAGGTCTATAAACGTCACGTCGCAAAGCCAGGTATGGAATTTTTGTAAATTGTTTAGCAAAATTAGGTATTTCTTGAACATGACCAGGAAAAAGCACGTGTTAATTTCTTCTTTTTTTCTTTTCCCTTTCTTTAATTTTTTTTTTTTAAGTTGAAGGTTGTTTGCAAAGCTTTGCGTCCTGAGCAGAGTGGAGAACTGCCTGGGATTTAAATAGGTCTGGACTTCTCTAACACTGAATTTTGCACCAACAACCATTTCAGGAGCAAATTAAAAACAGCTGACGTCACATAGAATGATGTTAGTCTTGAGTTGTGTTGGATGGTGTGGGGTAGTGTTGGATGGTGTGGGGTAGTGTTGGATGGTGTGGGGTAGTGTTGGATGGTTTGGGGTAGTGTTGGATGGTGTGGGGTAGTGTTGGATGGTTTGGGGTAGTGTTGGATGGTGTGGGGTAGTGTTGGATGGTGTGGGGTAGTGTTGGATGGTTTGGGGAAGTGTTGGATGGTTTGGGGAAGTTTTGGATGGTTTGGGGTAGTGTTGGATGGTTTGGGGAAGTTTTGGATGGTGTGGGGTAGCGTTGGATGGTGTGGGGTAGTGTTGGATGGTTTGGGGAAGTGTTGGATGGTTTGGGGAAGTTTTGGATGGTGTGGGGTAGCGTTGGATGGTGTGGGGTAGTTTTGGATAGTGTTTGGTAGTGTTGGTTAGTGTTGGGTAGTGTTGGATGGTGTGGGGTAGTTTTGGATAGTGTGTGGTATTGTTGGATAGTTTTGAATAGTGTTGGTTAGTGTTGGGTAGTGTTGGATGGTGCTGGATAGTTTTGGATAGTGTTTGGTATTGTTGGATAGTTTTGAATAGTGTTGGATAGTGTTGGGTAGTGTTGGATAGTTTTGGATAGTGTTGGATATTGTTGGGTAGTTTTGTGTAGTGTTTGGTAGTGTTGGTTAGTGTTGGGTAGTGTTGGATAGTGTTGGATAGTGTTGGATAGTGTTGGGTAGTGTTGGATAGTTTTGGATATTGTTGGGTAGTTTTGTATAGTGTTTGGTAGTGTTGGTTAGTGTTGGGTAGTGTTGGATGGTGTTGGATAGTTTTGGATAGTGTTTGGTATTGTTGGATAGTTTTGAATAGTGTTGGATAGTGTTTGGTAGTGTTGGATAGTGTTGGGTAGTGTTGGATAGTTTTGAATAGTGTTGGATAGTGTTGGGTAGTGTTGGATAGTGTTGGGTAGTGTTGGATAGTTTTGGATAGTGTTGGATATTGTTGGGTAGTTTTGTATAGTGTTTTTATTTTTAGTAACAAGACTAGAAACAATTTGAGGCTTACAAGGAGGGGGGCATGGTAAGGAGGGTATACCACATACCTATGGGGGCATAGTCAGGGGGGTATACTACATACCTGTAGGGATGTTCATAATATGGCGGAAATCTATTAATAGAAATATTATATCCAAATTTATCTTTTGTAAGGACTAATTCATAAAAAAATTAATAAAAGATACGAGTCAATACGTGAATGTAGGTATATTGAGAATGATTGATCTTATCCGCTAATTTTTAATTCTTCGTTAATTTAAGACAGCTTATTGGACTTGCAAAATAGAAAACAATTTCGTAATTTTACTAAGCTAACAATTTTGAGAACAAAACTTTGTTCCGCTAAAATGTAATCTAAAAAAAGAAAATTACGAAATGAGCTATGACGTTTTCCGGTTTTAGAAATGAAGAACCTATGGGGGGTATAGTCAGGGGGGTTTACTACATACCTATGGGGGAATAGGCAGGAGGGTATACTACATACCTATTGGGGGAATAGTCAAAGGGTATACTTCATACATATGGGGGCATAGTCAGGAGGGTATGCTTCATACATATGGGGCATAGTCAGGAGGGTATACTTCATACTTATGGGGGCATAGTCAGGAGGGTATACTTCATACATATGGGGCATAGTCAGGAGGGTAAACTACATACATATGGGGGCATAGTCAAGAAGGTATACTTCATACATATGGGGGCATAGTCAGGAGGGTATACTACATACATATGGGGACATAGTCAGGAGGGTATACTACATACCTATGGGGGCATACTCAGGGGGTATACTACATACATATGGGGGCATAGTCAGGGGGTATACTACATACATATGTGGGGCATAGTCAGGGGGTATACTACATACATATGTGGGGCATACTCAGGGGGTATACTACAAACATATGTGGGGCATAGTCAGGGGGGTATACTACATACCTATATATGACATATACTTAACTAAAAGGAAACTAACACTTTGAATGTATAGAAATATTGTTTTTTCACCTCTAAGTTCATCAAAAGCGGTTACGGGTCATGTAATACTTAAACATGCAGTAATGATTTTTATGTTAATTGCTTTGGTTTTAATTGATTTATTTTATTAAAGGGGTGGGGTTGTGGACGTTATTGATTTTTTAAAAACGATATAGAAGTCTATTTATTTATTTTTTAATTAGTAGAATAGCACAGAGACGATAGCCTCACCTTTATGTTAAATCTGAGCGCCTTGTTCTAGTTCTTTGATCTGAATTGATTCACTACAACATTGGGTTGTTTTCTGATTTGATCTACTAATAAGATGGGTTTGCTTATGAAACTTTTCATTCTTAAAAACTTCATCCATGTTGCCTATTTTGTTTAACTGGACATGAAGCTGTTAGTACTACAACGACAACCCTTTCTGTTAGTACTACAACGACAACCCTTTCTGTTAGTACTACAAGGACAACCCTTTCTGTTAGTACTACAAGGACAACCCTTTCTGTTAGTACTGCAATGAAAACCCATTCTGTTAGTACTACAAAGACAACCCTTTCTGTTAGCACAAGGACAACCCTTTCTGTTTGTACTACAAGGACAACCCTTTCTGTTAGCACAAGGACAAACCTTTCTGTTAGTACTACAAAGACAACCCTTTCTGTTAGTACTACAAGGACAACCCTTTCTGTTAGCACAAGGACAAACCTTTCTGTTAGTACTACAAGGACAACCCTTTCTGTTAGCACAAGGACAACCCTTTCTGTTTGTACTACAAGGACAAACCTTTCTGTTAGTACTACAAGGACAAACCTTTCTGTTAGTACTACAAGGACAAACCTTTCTGTTAGTACTACAAGGACAACCCTTTCTGTTAGTACTACAAGGACAACACTTTCTGTTAGTACTACAAAGACAACCCTTTCTGTTAGCACAAGGACAACCCTTTCTGTTAGCACAAGGACAAACCTTTCTGTTAGTACTACAAAGACAACCCTTTCTGTTAGCACAAGGACAAACCTTTCTGTTAACACAAGGACAAACCTTTCTGTTAGTACTACAAAGACAACCCTTTCTGTTAGTACTACAAGGACAAACCTTTCTGTTAG
>MUZC01000681.1:832558-863089 GCA_002072015.1 Radix auricularia | reverse complement strand
CCAAGTACGTTACAACTAACTAAAATTTAATTGAAAACTTAAAACACACTTCACTATTAAATTGACTTAAAATATAAATATTAAAAGAACTATCAGATTATTCAATGACTTTAATAGTAGAATAAGTAATTGTCAACAGTTGTCACAGTTATTCTTTGAAACAGTAACTCAATCAATTGAGTTTTTTTTTTAATGCAAAAATTATACTTTAAAATAATATAAGCACCATGTATCTGCTACCTTTTCAATTAC
This sequence comes from Radix auricularia, assembly GCA_002072015.1. Classification (NCBI taxonomy): domain Eukaryota; kingdom Metazoa; phylum Mollusca; class Gastropoda; family Lymnaeidae; genus Radix; species Radix auricularia. The sequence goes on along the minus strand of MUZC01000681.1, from coordinate 862,837 downwards.
AATGGGTGGGGTCAACTTTTAGATTTCCTTCCGATTATGCACTGTAATGACACAGGATAAGAAGTAGATTATCGAAGCTTGACCTCAACCAGTGATTAAAATAATAAAAATGGAAACAAAAACAATGTGACTAAAAAAGGACTAGATTGACAAATTATGTGAGCAGCTCTTGTGCTATACTGAATATGTTTATAGTGGGCCTGTGAATTATGTTTGATTAAAAAATATTCAATAGACATCATCCATCCATGGTGAAGTGAAGTGTTCATCCATAGTTACGACTGACATAAATGTTTATGACTGTGGGGCTGTTAGCCTTTTACTAACTAAAAAATGGAACAGTCCAAGAAATGATAATGTCATTAAATGGTATAATATTATATATTTTAAAGAAACTTAATATAATCGTTTTTTATGTTTATGATAATAATGATTATATTATACAAATATTACCCCTGAATACTAAATATTTTGTATTATACAAATATCTTGATCAGTGATATAATTTCGCAGCAGGCAACAAAGAAATAATAACACTTTCGGTAAGTAAGGCTACACGTAAAACAAGGCTTCGCAACATTATACTAGCGCTCCTAACTAGCATGAGGACTTGTGAACACCACATAGAAAAGATAAGCATTTCATGCTATTTTGACATGAAACTAATTCAAGTGTTTCACAAAATTTTTGAAAATTATTTTTAAAACTATTAAATTTTACCTTAGAAAAAAAATTAAAAAATAAATTAGAAATAAAATTTAAAATATATTTAAAAATGTGACGTCACATTTGGCCTGACCCCCTCCCCCCTGTCACAAACTGTCACACTTTCTTACACCCCTACCCCCCCCCCTTGGAGCGTGACGTACTTTATTGACGGCCCCTAGACAAAAGTGTTGCTTGTTTGACTCAAAAGATGTGTGTTTGACCCAAGTGTTGTGTGTATGTGTGTGTTAGTTGGGGGTGGGGGGTGTTTAGATAAGGCGCTATATCGGAATTTGTTCACTGGAAAATTTGTCGATATGAGATTTGAACAGCATGGCTGCCGGAAGACTTTCCCTGAATGCCTGTTTGTTCTTTATGTCTTACTACACCATTCATCCATTCATCCATTCATCCATTCATCTGACCACATTCAAACTTTGTGAGCTTGTTGAGTACGCTCCCGGGATAGTAGCTGGTCCAAAAAAAATCAAAGAATTTAAATAATAATAATAATAATAAAAGGACAATATATATAGCGCTGTATCCCAGTAAGGAACTGGGCTCACAGCGCTTTACAGGAAGATAACATCGTATTAAATATAAAATTTATATCATAACAACCGCATACATGACAATACGTTACACATTGGCTAAGTTAATCATTACAATAATGTGTTGTTTCATTAATGTTGTAAATAAATTTTGAAGATGTGTGTATAAAGTGCAGTCTTGAAGGACCTGATGGTTGGAATACTTCGGATGTGTTATGGTAGATAACACTAATTAAGGTTGGGGGCAAGAACGAATTATATAAAAAATTATTTTAAGCGTTAGCTACTGGCTAGATGAATGGATCTTGACTAAACTTAGTATTTAAAAAAAAATTGATAACCTTTTATTTAAATACTGTGGCAATTGAACTCGTTATGTTCATTCATTTAGGGAAGGGGCCCCAAATCTTTTACAGTAAACTTTTAAGATTTTATTCCCCATTCCATTTTACAAGGTTTGACAAATATTGATAAATATATCCATTATGATCCAGATAGTAATGCATAGGTGTTTTGAACTTTACATAATGCACCCAAATGGGGACATGGGCCCTTGATGTTTTATTCGCTTATATTAGCATTATAAAATTTTATTTATTCATCCGATGGCGATAAAACTTTGTGGAAGCTGTTGAATACACTTTGGCGTATATCTTTTGCATAAAAAGCTTTTCTACGTGTTAAACTTAACACATTCTGTAGGCCTAAGACTAATCTCTTAAAGCCTTGGCTAATACGTGGGCAACCTGCTCCATCTCCTGAGCAGTGCCATACAACATTGTCTTCGCGTGGGACTCTTTTGCCTCCCGTACCTCTCCGGCTGTGGCTAGAGCAGGACACGACGTCAGCAGGTGTGTGACCGTCTCACAGACTTGGCTGCTATGATGGCAGTTCGAGTCCCTGTTGTGGTCTAGCCGGTTAAAATAAGAGTTGGTTGGGCAATTCTCGGTGCGCATTTGGATTACTAAACTCTGGTTTTTATGATTGAGACCCCGTTACTTTTCCTATCTTACCCCCAAATTTTTTTATAGTAAAATACAGTATTTCTATATGAAAACTCAGTAAGCTATTTAAAAGGTTAAAAGCAAATATAACTTGGCAAGAAATGTAAACAGAAAAAAAAATATATATTATATGACGTCACAAGCAATGAATCATGCAGGCGGCCAAAAAGTCACAATATCATTGAGAATGCTAGGGTTAGGGTTAAGGTTAGGGTTAGGTTTAGGGTTAGGGTTAGGGTCAGGTTAGGGTTATGGTTAGGGTTACCACGTGTTGTCACGTAGTGCAAATATGATTTTTTTCCAAAAAATATTTTTGGGGTAAGATAAAGGAAAAGAACCGAGACCCCACCACTGGTCTGATCGGTTCGGCCTGGGCATGTTAGTGAACCCCCCCCCCCTTGGCCGTCGTATTGTCAGCACACTCCTGGTACCAATTGTTCCTAAACTGGTCCAATAGTCAAGTCTTTGCCTCGAGGTCAGTAACTGGGACGTCTGGTTAGGGCTGGGCCGCTCCTGCTTTTGCAATGGAGTCTGCCTTTTCATTGCCGTCAACATTCACGTGGCTTGGGATCCACTGCACTGTCACCTTACCCCCAAGTCTTTCGAGCTTACCCACGTCTTCCAAGATGACATCAACCAAGTGAATGCTACGTTTTTCGCTTTGCAGGACCTCGAGATTTGATCTCGAGTCGCAAAACAAGATCGTGCCAAAACCCACTTGGTCCGACTTGATCCAGTTTGACCCCAGATAAACCGGTTGCTTGGCCCATTTGAGGGTTTGTTTTGACAGGGGCCGTTTTGTCCGGGGCCGATTTGTCGGGGCCGTTTTGTCAGGGGCCGTTTTGACGGGTCACCGTATGGAATTCATTTAATTTTAGACTCAATACCAGATCAATACATTCTAAAAACAATGTGTAACGGAAAAGAAAAAAAATGTATTTATATATTTGAATACTTTGTGGCGAAAATAGTTCAAAAGAAAGAGATTATTTTTTTAAGCAAGACCATATCAATACACATTACAAATAAACAAAACAAAACAACAGAAATAATCTCGTGTTGTTTCTCAATTCAAAGTAAACTTTTATTTCTGAATAATTAAATCTGCAATAATTAATAAGTACAAGTTTCGGCAAATCCTACATGTGGAAGATAATCAGCAGTCCCGAGCCTGCGCTCTTCATGGGGCTTCCCGGAAAACTCCCTCAGCCCTCTGGCCCCCTAAGGGACGTAAAGATTGAGAAGACCCCCCCCCCCCCGGAGCGGTCGCTGCTACAAGCGGCCGCCTGGGCGTCCAGGACACTAGGTCGAAAATGCCTCCCACTGTGCCTCCCGAGGGAGGTGTGGAATTTCCTACTGTGACTCGCTATCAACATAGTATCACTTCGGCAAATAAAATATCCTACCATATAATACGATGCAGTAATATTTTGATCAATCCTTTTAAATATTTTTTAAAAAATGTTTTTTTGCGGATTTTCGAAGGAATTTTATAGTTTTTTTTTTTTTTTTTAAAGTTCTGAGAATCTGACGGTGTTTAAACCTTTTGTGTAAATTGATCTGTCATCAATTTCATTGTAAGCGTCCCCCCCGCCCCCTCCCCACCCTGTTGAATGTTTGCCGCCCACGTAACATTAAAAAAAAATATCACAGCGAAAATACGGACATTAAAATAATGGGACACTAGTGTGCAAAGAGCGTTTAACCTCTCCCCATCTTCGCAACTTTTAACCCTTGTCTGGCATCATGGGGTCTATGTTACTCCAGAGCTCTTTGGACAGTATTTTAAAAATAAAAACAACCCGTAACAACAAAGTTTTTGACCATAAATCCTTTGTGTATGAGACAGAATATATTCAAAATAATACTCACCGCGGGACAGACATTTACAGACTGAGCGTGACTGAACTCCCCTTTGTGTAAAAACGGGGACGGTGGGGTGGGGGGTGTGGTCACTGATGGTTAAACTGAACTCCAGCAAACACGTGGGTATCAACAACAACAGACGGATACCACACAGTTAGTTGGAGATAAACTAAAAGTGAATCAATTCATTTACAATACATTCGATTGATCTGAAATTTTTATTCACTGCATTGTTAGCTGACTCAAGTCTATGTGCAAAATTTCAGCTCGATAGCATCACGGAAAGTGGGTCAATTTTTACTTTTTTTTTTCCACCGCCCAGACGGAAAAACCAAGAGACGACGGTGAAGTTTTAACATAAGGGATTTAATTTAAAAAACGATCATGATAATTGACCTCCCCTGTCATGTATTTTCCTGTAAGAACTTTTCAAGTACGTGACACATGTGAGATCATCAAATTTCCGTTAATGTTTTATTTACGTCTTCATTGCCTTGGGTTCGTGTTGACCCCATGGTAAGACCAGTGTCACTTAGATATTATTTTACCTTTATGTCTAGGTTCTGTGAAAACCACAGCGTAAATCAATGGCTATACGACGGGGAATGCATTCTGAAGATCAGTTAAGTCAGTGCTTCTCAAACGTTTTAATAGGGCGGACAAGCAGGAATTTTTTCATTGCTCCTGTGACCGTGCGCTATTTAACTGTACTGCAATTTATTTAAATTTTTATTCGTTTCCCCTTTATGCTTATTGCAAAAAAAAATGACATATTCTCTACGGTTAGTATTCATGGCTGCAAATGGAGGATTACAATTATATTTTTCTTTCCTTTCTTGTTCATCTGCGGATAGCGGACCGGCGAAAGATGGCTACGGTCTGTGGACTACCACTTTGAGAAGCACTGAGCTAAGTGACGCCGACAGTAAAAACCACACAGGGTCGTCCAGGACAACACAAGAGATACTACATCAGTCCCAGATCAAGAGACAATGAAACCAAACTAGTTTGTAATGAATGATATAGATTTATGTGCGAAGACCGTACCAAACGGTTGGGCAACCAATGCGAATAGTAACATGTTTGCCTACAGCGGTTAACAAAGCGGAACCTCCCACGTCAAGTGTTGTGCAATATTATTAGCATTTTATAACAGATTGGGGTATCCTATTATATCAAATAAAACCAAGTATTGTAATAAACTGATGCTACTCTAGTCATGTACCACGTTTTTCACCTGGGGTCACGTGGTATAAAAAAAATGTGACGTTTTTCATGGTACTAGAGAATGATCAAAGTACATTTTAATAATTAGAGTAAAATATTACAGTTTTGTCAATGATTGCAAACGACAAAAACATTTAAATCATTCCACGAATTCTAACCGTTCTAGACCAGTCTTATATTAGGGAGCTGTGTCTCGGCGAATTTAGAAATTAATGTCGACTGAAATTCTATAGATGTCCACTTATAAAATTTAAATAACGTAACACTTTTCTTCATTCATAGACGAAAACGTTTGCATTATTACAAAAATAAGATTTTGATTTTCTCATTTACAAAGTCACTAGTGTTATTTTTGTTCTCATTGACCTCAGGCAAAGGGCAACTTTTCTGAGATCAAGTTGCCCCAGTTTGGGCAGCAGCGCAGTTAAATGGACATCCATGATTTCATCCTCATACAGCAAGGTCGTAAGCTCGGCCAAGGTCAGGCCCCTGAAAGCCAGCTCCATGGCAGAGTCTATGCTGATCTCCTTTCTCAATTCTTCAATCAGAAGATCTTTATTGTAACATCCCGAAGACTTCGGAGGCACCCGGTCCCGAAACGCGAAAGTCCACGGAGGAGAAAATACACTTGTGTTAGAATCGTTAGGTCGAGGTTTTCTTTTCGGTAAAGAAGGGTTTCTGGTATTAGAAGATTCGTCACTTTGGGGCGGAGTTTGAGATGAGTGCTCCTGGCCGTGATTTGAACTTTGGCCTGACGGGTCATCCTGTGAGTGTGACGTGTTGTTGCCATTATATCCGCCACCATTTAATTCATCAAGATATTGGTAGCCGTCCTCGGTGTCTGGGTCAGGTGTGATGTACTCATCTGTGCTGCTCAGTGAACCGTGAAACAGATACAGCGGCATGACGGCGGGATCGACGCCAGCACCATCGGGTTGTTGGACCTGATAACTCCCTGGCCCGATGGACACGAACCGGTCCTGGTGTTGGAACACGTTGTACACGTGGAAGCTGGGGTCCTCCTGCAAAACGTTGTAGGAGTTACCGCCGCTACTCACGTTGTTCTCTGGGTTTATGGCGACGTTAAAACCGTAAGACACCATATCATGTTCTCGATCTACAACTTGGTCTGTGTCTCCAGCGACTGTTATGTCTTGGTTGGCTGCATTGGTGTTTGAATCGGTCGGGCGGCCAGGAACACACACTAATGAGATATCTGATGTCCCATTGGAAATAATGGAATCTGTTTCTTCAATCAAATTGTCAGTAAGAGTTACAGAGAGGGTGTTTTTTGGTCTAAAGTTTACAAACTCTGGCCGGTCATTGGCTACGGGCGGTGCCGATGCAGGATTGTTTCCATCACAAGCAACTGCTGATGAAGGCTGATCTTCAAAACTGGACGTTGTTGACAAATTCTGGTCCGAGGAACTGGACGTTCCTGATGTCGTACTTGAAGGTATGAACACACCACTGTCCACCTGCAGCTGACCGAATGCCCCGCACTGGAAATCTCTAGCTCGCATATTTCGTCTTGAGCTGAGCTCTCGAGGGTTTATGCTGAAATCCAAGGCGTACACTCCGACACGCTTGGAGATGTCGCTAACACATGATTGACGTGATCTTCTAGCGGACGCCTCTGATGCTGGACGCATCTGGACAACGTCCTCCGTGGGATGCGTCCCTGGCCTTGAATTTTCCGGCACCGGATTTAAATCTTCACGCTTATTTGATTCCGACAGATTCTGTTGTACATCTGAGCCAGCATGTATGTCTGTGTCAGCGATAACCTAAAAAAAAAAAAGAGGACATGAACAAATAACTTTGTATCGCTACGGCTTGATAAATAGAAAACTTTGCTCTTAAGTTTATAGCTTTTAAATGTTGATTCAACACAGCTGAATTTCCTGACATTTTTTTTTCCATTTATTTTGCTTTCAATTTTAAAATTTCGTTTCTTTTGATTTTTAAGCCATTACTAAGTATTTTAGGTTAACAAATAATATCAACAAATGTTTTGTTTTTATAAATCTCAAAATAGCCTTGCCTTTATAGCTTTATTATAAATAGGAGCACGTGACTGACAGTGGCAGACAGCGTTGGTCCACGCCTCACTGGAGGTCAGTTCTGACGTGTTCTCAGCCACTTGAAACAACATGTCCGAATCTACGAACATTTGAAAAGAATCCATCTTAGCCCCCTCGTTTTTTAATTCACATTTCCAACATTTTTTTTAATTTAAAAAAAAAACGGAATGGGAATGGAGGATTAATGGAGTGAACCAGATTGGATGGCGATGAAGATAAATATTTTATGGCACTAGAACTTTTTACTCTGTCCTCTACTCCAGAATTTCTTAACAGTGTTGAGAAAATTAATGAAACCTCTGTACTTTACTTTCCAGCAAAACAATTTTAACGTATTTATCTTTTGAACACCTTTGTCTTTGTATGGGACGATAGCCGAGTATTGGGACATACAATTCACTGTCTAATTTTGTTTAATTCATTGAGTGTAACATACATTATGAAAATGAACTTTCAAAAAAGACAACGTTGAATTCAAGGTAAGTAGTCCGGAATAAATATTTGCCTCTTTCTTTTAGTTAATATTTCATGCTTACCAGGCCCTTCAGTTAAATTATTGTAAAATGTTTAAACCAGATTACTCATCAATATAATTTGCTTATTCAGAAAAGAACTTTGTGTTTTACCCAGGGGAAACTCGAGGCTCGTGATGTGATACTTGAGCAAGGTCGAGGCCACGACTGTGTCGTCTTTATCGACGTTGGTCAGCAGAAATGTCCCCGTGAAACCACATGCGACTGACGGGACCAATCCGTGGAGCAGCTTGACAACCAGAGGTAATCTGTGGCTGAAAATTAATGGCACCAATGAAGTTTAACAATGATGGCGTTAGGGGACTAGATTTTTTGCTAAGAAAAAAATTAACTTTTATCTTTGTCTCAATTTGAACTGTCAGGTGTTAAAGATTAAACCCAACGCGCTAAGAATTCCATGTGTATCTTCACGTTTATGGGTCTAACAATCTTGATATAAAACCTGTTTAGTTTTTTACTATAGATATCGAATAGAAGCAACTCATCACTTTTTAATGATGTCTTTTATCTGCATGGTCACCGTCTCGTCGGTACTGTCTTGACCATCCTGGGAGATGACGTAGAACAGTCCCTTCTGGTTGGCATTTATTAAAATACTTCTGTCCTTCTCGTCATGATACATCAAGAAGGCTTGGGGTTTGTCCTCGACCTCTGGTGTTTCACAACAGTACAGCATTCCGCCCTGTCCTTCCTGGTAAGTGTTCAAGTCCAATAACGCACTAGAGCCCCCTTGGAACATGTGGCTGCTGGCTTTCCTTAGGATGTCCCCAGGTAAAACATGATGGGGAATATGTTGGACGGAATTCTGAGAATTCATCACCTGCAAAGTAATGTGTTGAAAGTAATGTGTTGAAAGTAATGTGTTGAAAGTAATATGTTGAAAGTAATATGTTGAAAGTAATATGTTGAAAGTAATATGTTGAAAGTAATATGTTGAAAGTAATATGTTGAAAGTAGGGCTGTTAAGATTAATTTGAATTTAATTGTTAACTTTTGAAAAATTAACGATTAATTAATCGTTAATTTTCATTAAAGCAAAAAATTGAATTGTATTGTGTCATAAATAACTTTTATTAAACGTTCTTTTTGAAATTCTAAATAACACTGGAATGTTTCCTTTATATGTCATCTTGTTTAACCAACTACGCAAAAAAAGGCAAGTGTGTTGACACTATTTGGTTCAAGTGGTGAGCGGGTCTTATTGACAATATAACAAGCCGAGCTGAACAATCGTTCACACAGCTTTAGCTTGTCTCAGCTGAAGTTTCTGATCCTGTAGTGGATGCTTAGTTTGCAGGTGATATGTAAGCGAAGTGTTAGAACCATGGTAGCAATGTTCCCTTTAAACGATGGGGCTGCGCAGGCATTTGACAGACGCCACGCAGAAGTTTAAAATCACCGCGCAGCAAATTTGGTAAAATATTGAACACAAAAAAGGACGTTGTGAAATTTTGAACACAAGTTGTTGTTTTTTTTAACATTGCACACGGACCAACGAAGTTTAGACATGGAGAGAACATTGCATGGTAGGCAAACGATTTCTGTCAATGAATAAAAAAACCTGGTAAAATCGAAGTATGTCGACTGTGACTTCACGGTCATGGCGGCCTTCATTGTTGTTATAGCACGTTCTTTAAATAGCTTTAAAAATAAAATTCTATAGCTATACCTAACCCAAACCCTAAAACCTTTAATTTTCCGAAAATTCTAAAGCTATACCTAACCCAAACCCTAAAATCTTCCATTTTTTTATAATCCTTTTAGAATTTATAGAACTTTCTTTACCAGCAACCGGTAGCGTCGTGACGTCACGGTCGACATACTTCGCATTAGCCAAAAACCTTTATCAATATTTTGGACATTCACATTAGTCAATAGTTTAAAACCAAAATGCTAGTGTAAAATCTTCCGCAAATTAGTTTACATTTATCAGCCGGAATATTTTACATTTTGACCTCAAGTTTATTTATAAGTGGTAAGTCAATTACTCGTTAAAAATTTGCAAGGATTAATCGAGAAATTAATCGTTAACTTCCTCAGCCCTAGTTGACAGTAATATGTTTCAAGTAATATGTTTAAAGTAATGTGTTTAAAGAAATATGTTTAAAGAAATATGTTTAAAGTAATATGTTTAAAGTAATATGTTTACAGTAATATGTTTAAAGTTATTAAGTACATAAATTTAGGAGGTTTTTCATACATGGAAATTATACCTTCAAATGGTGTGAGTGTTTAAAATTAAAGTGATTTACTAAAAATCATATCTATAAAATATATTAGTTTTATGTTTATAGGCTCAATGTGTACAATACGTCTAACGAAAATTATTTTTTTTAAATGTGTTACTCAGATTCAATGGTATCCAAATTCAATGATTGTGGCAACTTGTTAGCAAAATCTTTCATTTTAACAATTAACTATGACCTTGAATTAGGAGACATAATTCTATTGTAATTTAAAGTCCAACATACCAAAAAGCAAGGGATGGGGCTGATGCCACCAATCAGGAAAGAGCTTTTCTTGGACTTGTTGAGACTTGTGACTGTTCTGTATGGCGTCACCGATTTAAGGTCACCTGCACCGATTTGAGAACCATGGATTGCGAACCAACCTGCAAGTAAAATACGTTTGGTAGTGGTTGAAGTCAGTTATTACTATTCAAAAACCGTGGCATCCATATCCCAACACACGCCTAACACACTAGACGACCTTATCCCCCCAGCACCATATCCCAACACACACCTAACACACTAGACGACCTTATCCCCCAGTACCATATCCCAACACACAAGTAACACACTAGACGACCTTATCCCCCCAGCACCATATCCCAACACACACCTAACACACTATTGTAAATGCTATCTGAACATCGGAAAAGTCACAAAAGGATTACTTTATTTTGAAGTAGCGCTGATTGCTTGTAACCAAATCTACAATTTAAGTTTCATTCCAAGATGAAAACATTTTTTTAATCAACTTATTAGGATCCAGTACTTGAGCTCACCTCATAATTTATAAACAATCTTTATATTTTACTGGCAAAATAATCTCACAACATATCTATATATTTTACTGGAAAACTCACCTCACAATCAATCTGTACATTTCTGGCCAACCCACCTCACAATCTGTCTATATATTTTATGGGCCAACTCACTTCACAATCTGTCTATATATTTTATGGGCCAACTCACCTCCCAATCTATCTCTATATTTTATGGGCCAACTCACCTTACAATCTATCTCTATATTTTATTGGCCTACTCACCTCACAATCTGTCTACACATTACTGGCCAACTCACCCTACAATCTATCTGTATATTACTGGCCAACTCACCCTACAATCTATCTGTATATTACTGGTCAACTCACCCTACAATCTATCTGTATATTACTGGCCAACTCACCCTGCAATCTTTATATTACTGGTCAACTCACCGGAATAATCCTCTGGTATCAATAGGTCACTCCCCGTCACCTTCAGCTCCCTGCTGTCACGATCCCACAGCAGGCTCCTGGCGCTGACCTTTTGGACCGACCTTTTGCTGAAGGCTAAGATAGGTTTTGACAAGTCCAGGTGTTGGTTCCTCAACATCCCCATGTCACACTGAATGACTCTGGAGTTGGACACAAATCAAACAAAATCATGAGCGTCACATTTAGGATTTTTACTAGTGACAGCTGTCAACTGAATTATTTCTTTTAATTCTGACAATACATCAACACAGCCTTTAAGAGATTAGATGAACTCTTTTCGATGATTGATATTATTAACTTTTATTACCATTAAATGCTAAAGAATAATTTAAAGTATAATTATTTGTAATGAAAATTTTCGTGTTTGTCCCGCATCCCTACACTCGAATATTTTTCAGTTTTAAAAACACAATTCCCCCACTTTATTAGTGACGCTTTCGTTTTGAAATTAATATACATAGCGAAACAATGTATCGACAACTCATTTTCCACTCAAATCACAAATTGTTGTATTTGCATATTTGTAGATCAGCTTTGTGAAGGCGTTGATAAAATACTATTTCGTGAGACGTAACTCGTGTTCACCTGACGAATCACGTGTTCACACTGTCCAGGATACTGAGCTCCTCAGGTGAACTTACACAAACTCTTAGGAAAAAAATTTAAGTAAAAAAATCATTGGGTTGAGTTTGTTTAACAGGTAGCTATTACCTACGACACAGACACATGGACGCAGGTCCTAACACTAGAACACAGGACCTATAAACGTGAACGCATGTTCTAACACGTGAACGCAGGCTACGTGAACGCAGGCTCTAACACGTGAACCCAGGCTTAAAGACGTGAACGCTGGTTCTAAAGACGTGAACGCTGGTTCTTACACGTGAACGCAGGTTCTAAAACGTGAACGCAGGTTCTGATCATTGAATGCAGGCTTTTATCCGAGACCAAATATGTACACAAGAGAAATTTGACCTTTCAATAGCCTGCTAAGTTCAAACTTGACCTCCCAACAACATAAAATGTGTCTCTAGTGAAGGAGATGTCTGATCATTCTTTGTATTAAATGGCGGCCAATTCCAACAACATATAATGTGTCTCTAGTAAAGATGCCTGATCATTCTTTGTATTAAATGGCGGCCAATTCCAACAACATAAAATGTGTCTCTAGTGAAGGAGATGTCTGATCATTCTTTGTATTAAATGGCGGCCAATTCCAACAACATAAAATGTGTCTCTAGTGAAGGAGATGTCTGATCATTCTTTGCATTACATGGCGGCCAATTCCAATAACATAAAAATCTTGGTGACGCAAGCTTAAGCCACGCCCCAACCGATATTGACCACGTACTGTGGAAGATGGCGAATTTTAAAAAAGAAAATTGATCTCTAACCTACCTGGGTAGCAAATTTCTCTTGACCATTTCGTCCAAGGTGAGCAACTCTTTCTTGAAAGTCAATTTAAGCTGATGGCCGGGATTCCGTGGACTGGTTGCCTCCCCCATGACAGATTGTAGTGTTGCTTAGTGCCTGGCACCTCTGTCTCTACATGGGGTGTCTGTTGTAGATCTCTTGAGTTGACCACTTCAACTACCGTTGCTTGAGCCCTATAAATTGTATTATTTTACATGTAAGAGAATTAAATAGGAGGATTTCATTTCACTATGTTCACCCACCGGATTTTAAAAATAATTTAATTACAAATAATATACTCAGTTTATTCTCAAACTTCCGTTTAACTAATTGTCCAATAGATGGTATAACCAGAGGCGTCACTAGAGTTGGTGTCACCCGTGGCAGTAGCTCATGGTGTCACCTCCTCACGACTTAAACGATAAAACTACTCCGAGTTTTCCAGTGCCAAATAACGGGAACATACGCAAGTTTACATTTTGGTGTCACCCCCTGATGGTGTCAACCGGGGTGCTCCGCCCCACCGCACCCCCTAGTGACGCCACTGGGTATAACAAAAACATTTCAAATTGCTTCAGTTAAATACAGTTGTCAGCTATGTTAATATTACCTGCTAATAATAATTTTAATGATTTTTCATGTATTTTCGTAACAACGAGCCACAGCTTTTCATTTTCAAAGTACATTATCTAAGCGAACCGATGATAATTACTTGGCAAGCGCAAAATCTTTCTGTTTAAAATAGGACTGGTGATGACTAATTTAAATTTAATCGTTAACTTTTGAAAAATTAACCATTAATTTCTTGAATTAATCGTTAATTTCGATTAAAGCCAAACATCTCAAGGGAAATAAAACAACAACAACAGGTATTTGTCTTTTTTTGTTGTTGTTTTATTGAGCTGTTTCCCCTGTCTCATAATTAAGGAAAAAATATTTTGAACTTTTTTAATAGCTATGGACTGTTGTACTATGTTCCTCCGCGATACAGATCCTGTGATCTGGGCAAATATATTGTTTATTTATTTATTTTTTAATAAATTGGAAATTCAAATATTAATATTTTCTTAAATTTTAATCAAATTTTTATCGATTTAAGTTATTTTAATGCTACATTTTTTAACGATTAATCGGGAAATTAATCGTTAATTTCCACAGCCCTAGTTAAAAAAAATTCTATTCAATCCAGGAATTTTTAAAATTCTTGAAAAAAGACAGTTGGATTACATTGATGAGTGATAGTAATTGTTTAGTTTGTTATTTTAAATATTCATGGTAAATTGTTGTCTTTCGAACTATTTATGATATTAAGCTGTAGGACAAAAGGCCTAAACAGAACAAAATTAATTTAAGTGTTATTAACACCGAGGACTACTGACACTCGAGAAATAAAGGCGTTTATTTGATTTAATTTTTTAAAGATAAAACGAGTTATTTAGGCGGGATCTTATTCTTAAACCTTCCGTTTAACATCTTCACATGTTTTCATTTTCATGACCATTAAATCAGTTTCTGTTGTAAGAAACACAAAACGGATAGTGACGAACAGACGGCCTCTGTCAGATACAAGACGCTCTCATCAACAAAAGTTTAAATATGGACACACTACGTTTTTTGTTAAGAAATCTTTTATAACAACATTCCATGCAAATCGAAAACATATAAATATTCATTTTAAGCACACTACTTACCTGTGAAAGTCAAATTAACATCTTTCTACCTCACCAAAGAGACATTTGTCATATCTACACACTACACATCTGTAGCACAGACTTCATACATTTTAGCCACCAAACAAATTGCTAATCAATATCTCTCCGGTGTAGAGTTGTTATATACCCAATGTCTACAAGCAAGCAATGATCAAGTCTATGAGAGACGTACGTCCTAATACAGACACTCTTTGAACTTCCGGGTTTTCCCGGTTATACATCCGAGTAAATCGGTGAAGCAGAACCCGCGGATATTTCAACACTATCTGACTACCTGTCTGTATATCACATTTTGTTAGATCCACATTCTCAAGTCATGATGTAAATAATGTTGTATGAAAAGCAGTCCAGTCACTCCCTACTGCGGTTTCCTCCTTGCCCCCCCCCAAAAAAAAAACTCTCCACTAGAGGTGTTGACAACGTATATGGAATGATACAACAACATGACGAATACAACAAAACAAATGTAGCGTTGAACATTTCCCAAGACCAATTCCAGCACGTAAATTGGAAAAAACAAATCTACGCACACTAAAGCCGATATTTTATTATTGTAAAATTATTTGTTAAATAAAAACAGGTCAATGTAAATTTTATTTGTTTCATTTTTACAAATTTTGGGTGATATACAAACATTGATAAAACACTGACACCATCATAATTAACACAATTTTGGGTGATCTACAAACATTGATAAAACACTGACACCATCATAATTAACACATTTTTGAGTGATCTAAAAACATTGATAAAACACTGACACCATCATAATTAACACAATTTCGGATTGTCTAAAAACATTGACAAAACATTGACACCATTATAATTAACACAATTTTGGATTATCTAAAAAATTGATAAAATACTGACACCACTATAATTAAAATATTTTGGATTATCTAAAAATATTGATAAAACACTGACACAATTATAACTTTAACACAATTTTTGGTGATCTACAAACATTGATAAAACACTGACACCATTATAATTAACACAATTTTGGGTGATCTACAAACATTGATAAAACACTGAAACAATTATAACTTTAACACAATTTTGGGTGATCTACAAACATTGATAAAACACTGAAACAATTATAACTTTCACACAATTATGACTCCATTGTGGCACCACCCTTGCCCCTTTGGAACATAATGGTTTAAAAATAAAATTACAATAGAAATTTCGCTATTACATTACGGGGTATATTTTATTATTATTTTGTTATAGATCTAAAGAAAATATTCTTAAAAATAGCATACTACATATATAATGTGTTTAAAGATAAATGTTTTGACTCAAATGACTTTGTGGGGGAAAAAATGAACACCATTTCATACAATTACAAAAAATCTACGTGGCTCGATTTGAAAACGTTACTGAAATCAGGAATATGTCCATACATATTCCAATGTTCGTGTTTAAAGACGTGTCTATGTCGTACTAGAAGAAACTGATAAGAAAACTTACGATAACAGACATAATGTCAGCAAGGTACAAACAAGGACTGGGAAGTTGTTGGGAGAGTATAAACTCTCAAATCTCGGTGTTCCAGGTATTGGCTCATCTACCTTCCCGAGTATATGATTCCCAGAAGTCTGTCCCAGTTTATATTAGCCGTAGACATAATCCAGATTTTTAAAAAAAAACTAATTAACGCCATATTTTAAATACATGCCTATCAAACTATTCTGATGGCACAGAGATGTCACGTTATATTTAACCGGAATATTTTTGTCTCCAGTTGAAAATGTTTTAAACAACTGCTAAACGTTATCACAGATTATTTTTTCAAAGATCTTATCAGAAATTTAATTGTTGAAGTAATTTTTTTTTTAAATTCTTATTTTAAAAGTTATGATGAGGGCACTATTTTCTAATCTTTTAGCAGGCTTCTGGCACCTACTACCATATATACTCGTTTGTAAAGCCGACTTTTTTGGACAAAATCAACGCGGAAAGTTGAAGGGGAGCGGTTTATGAGCGGGTCATAGGTGATTTCTGCATGAATATTAAATATCCATGTTGTTATTGTAGATCATCAAGGAACTTCTCTACATTCTACAAGATTCGAATGCTCTACCAGAAGCTATAGTATATTATTAAACATCTTCACTATCCTATTATTTGGGGGGGGGGGGCGACTTTCAAGCACGTTATACACTTTTAATACTTTTCTCTTCCAAAAGAAGGGGGGGGGGTCCGCTAATGAACAAATGGGCTATAGAACGAATATATACGGTAATCAAAGTAATTTTAAGACGGAATAATAAATATCTTTAAATGTATGTCCTGGGTTTTCCAGCACCCTTGACCCTATCACTCACACCATCCAGCCCCCTTCACCACCCACCACAACCTTGAGTCTAAAAGACCCCCCACACACACACACAGACACAGACACGCACACACGTATTCTTACATGTTCAAGTAGCCAATAAAAACAGATATTGAAGTATATCAATATCTTGATATTGAAGTAAATAGGTTTTCAACATAAGCTTAAAAATGTTTCTGTGGAACTACGTAGTTAAATTTTAATCAATTGGCGAATTCCCCTGGCGTGTGGAGCTGGCCAAGATATCTGTAGATTTGAAAAATTTTATGATCATCTATTTTATTATAAGAGCCAAAAATGTTAATGAAATTTGTTGTTTTTCTTAATAAGTATTTAAAAAATTTAAGACATCTTTTAACCAACACATTTATTAAACTCTATTCCCATCCCCCCAACCCCCACCGTCCCGTTCCCAAGCTAGCCATATCACATCATGATAATTAAATAAATCTAAAAATTGTTAGTTAGTCTAATGTTAGTACAATCAGGGGCGGAAGGCGTGTTCACTGCCCCGACCCCAGATAGTTTGTCTAATGTGAGTACAATCAGGGGCGGAAGGCGTGTTTCGCTGCCCCGACCCCAGATAGTTTGTCTAATGTGAGTACAATCAGGGGCGGAAGGCGTGTTTCGCTGCCCCGACGCCAGATAGTTTGTCTAATGTGAGTACAATCAGGGGCGGAAGGCGTGTTTCGCTGCCCCGACCCCAGACAAGTGAGAATTGACAACGAATACTGACATTCAAATTAAAAGGTTGGGGGGGGGGGGTCGTAGCCTAAGGATGTTTACAATCCTCACATACCATCTTTAAGTCGGGGAATTCAAGTGTCCGCACATTGTGAAAAAAAGGGGGGTATAAAAAAAAAACTTGGGAATCACGGTGATTTTGGAAAACGAAATGAAGGACTAGATATTTCCAAATAATTCAAGATATTACCTCTAATTGACATGCATGGTCGGATCACAGGAGCAGAGAGAGTGCATGGTCGGATCACAGGAGCAGAGAGAGTGCATGGTCGGATCACAGGAGCAGAGAGAGTGCATGGTCGGATCACTGGAATAGATAGAGTGCTCTCAACTCATCGCAGTTCCTGATAAAGATTATAGTCATTGACGAATATTGCACGAACTGCGAACCACTGATTTTACAATTTGTCATTTCGCCTAAAGGTAGATTTTCAAAACGTTTTTCCCCTCCCACACACGTATATACAATAGTAGACGAAGCGGAAGCGCTACATGAGGTTAAGGATCCTACTATTGAAAGTTATCAATAATAAAATATGGCAGTGGTTCTCAAACCGTACGAAGAAGGCTGATGTTTTGGGGTAGAGATGTTTCATCATACAACAGGTTGTTAGAATTTTACCAATAAATAAAGGGCCGATCCTTGAGAATGTTAATCTGTGTCAAACAGTAGTGAACAATGGCATAGAAGACATCGGCGCACATATATGAGGAGTTGTTTCTACTTATTTCATTCGTCAAAGGCTGACTATCAATATTCTTGTCATCGTGGTTCCTGTAAAAAGTTGAGTTTTTTGTATTTATGTCCGCGAGGATGATACTTTGAATGGCTGCTCATCCGGGTATTTGTGACTAGAAGTTGGCTAACAGTGGCAAACAGACACTGAAACGTCCATTGTTGTTGCCACCACTGATCCCCCTTGGAGGCAGTCACTAATTGTCCTTGGTAGGAAATGGGTTCTTGTTTTATGAGCCTGAATTGTGTTTCATGGTCTTGCCTGTGGCGATGTGCGAGAGAAGGATGAGTTTTCGCCCTTTGCTGGAGCAGAACAGTATCCCATTATTTAATGGGAACATTATTTATTAATTATTATATTCAAACAGATTCCCTATCTTTAATACAGGTTGGCGGCTGGATGGCGAAGTCAATAGTGCGCTCGCCTCACAAAGTGAGGGGCAGGGGATCTAGACCACGTTAGAGCCACAATAAAAATGTTGATAAATGACTACATCTTAAAACAAGTCCTCGTTGGCATGGAGAGGAGATGGGCGCCGCCAAGTTCTATCAAGCCCCGAGAAAGTTCAAATGGAAACATTAGAACCCCCTATAACCACGAGGTTATGAGACATACAGAATTTTTTTTTAAATACCGTATATCCTCCCTACCCAAAAGACTTGGTACGCAACAGCACACATTTATCCCCACTGCTGCCCATAGATTCATATTTTCAACCCTCTTGTGCTAATGTGTCGAAGAATTGCAGCCATGTTTCTGTTTCAATTTGAAAAGAAAGTTGTATGCATACAAGACGCTCGTGCTGTTTTCAAAGAATTGTATTTAGCGTAGAGATTTTGGACTGTTTAAGGATTGTTGTTGTTGTTGTTTTTTTAACGTTAGTTCGACTGTGTGAAAAGCTGAAGTTTTGTAGGTGTATATAATTTGTTACAGATAAAATCCTTCGCGGTATATATCAACCGAATAGTTTGATACGTTGTTACCCAAACCAAAACACAGTAATTCCCTAAATAGAAATGTAAAATTTAATCGAAATTATCTTATCAAGAATAGCCGAACATATAGGATCAATAGAAATGAAAATATATAAGATCGAACTATTGTCAACAAGATAACAATGGTAACGTCTTAAGGAGATAAGAAACAGTTCCTCGCGGCCACTAACAGAGGAAGTTTAAACAGAGTGTAGACTTTGAGTTAACAATTTCTTAATCAATTTGCTTCTAGTCTATAGCAGAAATACTGGAGGAATCAATAACTGAATACTCCACTAAGAGTATTTTAAAATGATACATTAAAATAAGTTGGGTGGATCGATATGTATGTCTATGTCTCAGATATGTATTTTTATATCACATGCATCATTTCTCAATAATAAATCAAGTCTCAACCTTACTCGATACTACATGATTACTGCCCCTTGTTCCCTTGTCGTCGTCATCACCAGTGGCACTACAGACTACAGCCAATACAAGGCACTGGCCTGCTCCACCCCACAACAGACTACAGCCAATACAAGGCACTGGCCTGCTCCACCCCACTACAGACTACAGCCCATACAAGGCACTGGCCTGCTCCACCCCTACAGACTACAGCCCATACAAGGCACTGGCCTGCTCCACCCCACTACAGAATACAGCCCATACAAGGCACTGGCCTGCTCCACCCCACTACAGACTACAGTCAATACAAGGCACTGGCCTGCTTCACCCCACTACAGACTACAGCCATAGAAAGCACTGGCCTGCTTCACCCCACTACAGACTACAGCCATAGAAAGCACTGGCCTGCTCCACCCCATACTTCCATTAAGACCATTCCATGCTTGGACGTATAGGTAATGTCCTTTTCTTTGTCTTTACCATCTCAGTCTTGGTCGACTGATCGGCTGTCTGATCTAAGGTTTCTATATAACAATGACACTATTACAATCCGGCATCCTCTTAAGTTATCATTTTCATCAGTGCTGGCTAAACTCTTAATTTGTAAGAAAGTATATGAACATGAAAAGTGCCTGCCATTAAATTGTTGTATTTTCCATGTATCTATTCACGGCTATCTCTGAGAGAAATCCCATGATTTATCAAAATAACATTTTATCATGTTAAATAAGGTTTAGAAGAGTAATCATGATGGATAAATGGCTCTAAAATTTTCCGTAAAGTAATGAAAGCACTTGATCCCTGGCCGTTACGTAACCTCGTATTAATCATGTATCAAAGCTTCCATTAGTGCTGCTTATAGCTTGACATTGTTTTTGTCCACTTCCACCACGTGAAAACAATGCAGTCCTAAATGCGTTCCCTTCCTTCTATATTTAAAATGAAATAATTATATTCGCCTCGTTTTTTTTTGCGAGGTCTTCAAAATCAACAATTTTTTTACATTGAATTTAGGAAATAAGAAAGCAGATGCCCATAACAGGTACGTCATCTTTGAAAAACCAAATTTGGACGTTGGGTTGTTTTGTTTGTTTGTTTGTTTGTTGTTGTTTTTTCATAGAAGTGCCTGGGGTTCAACACCCTCTCCCCCGTTAAACTGCTTTAAAAACTCTTAGACATTACATGATTGGACATTTATCTTTATCTTTGACAAATCTGTGTTGGCTGTATGATCCTGTTGCGGACCCCGAGGTAAGAAGTAAAATTCAGCGCAAGGTTGTTCACAGAAAATTAAAGGTAATGTATTCAGTCCTCCCATGGGTACAGAAATAAGCAAATTACCTTCTACTTATCAAATGCAGTGTAGCTATCTCTGGCCTTAGAGCAAACACCAACTGAGACCTTAATCCACCTTATCTATATGTAGTTGGGGTTTTTACCCACTTGTTTATGTAATACCTCACCAAACGTTTAATAAATGGAGGATGTTCATGGTCAGGTGATAAACATTCATGTCAGGTAGATACGAGTCTTATTTTAAAACAATATATAACTTCTTGCCGAGATTATTATAGGAAAAAGGAAGAAAATTCAAAGATCTAAAATGAAATGTATTTTAAAGGGTATATTTCCAATTATTGGGAAATTTTACTTCATTCGTTTACAGAAATAGTTTTCCTTCAATTTCTATAAACAAAATGTTCTCGCTACAGTAAGTTAAATTTATTTAGCATTCCTGTTAGGATGCCATTCATTATTAATTACTTATGCAATGTTAATTGATAGATTTTTACCTGACTTTGTGTAATGGAAAGTTACTCATTTCGGACCTCGGTGTGCTTATTAAATACACTAGTGTCTGATTAACATAATTAATAGCATCAGTCTGACTGACTCACTCACTGTAACATTGACTCACTGATAAAAAAGCGATGAAAATTAAGGAAAATGCCAAATATAACAGCGTCTATTTATTAATAAATAGATAATTATTAATAGTTAACAATATTTTGCTTTTTTTATTTACAAACTTCTCCATTTAAATAAAAAGATTTTTAAAGTGTTAACTTTAAAATAAGCTGTTTTATTAGGAAAATGATATAGAAAATTAAGCATTGCTTTTAGTTAATTAACAATAAGAAAATTTAAATTCATTGACATTATATTGTACTACTTAGATTTAAATTAAAAAATGTTAATTGCCCGTTTGTGTTACTTCCTTTGAAATTTTCAGTTTAATGGCGTCATATATGTTATTTGTAGCATTAATCAAAATTATCGATTAATTATCCGGTAAATTTTCAAAAGTT
Source organism: Radix auricularia (assembly GCA_002072015.1). NCBI lineage: Eukaryota > Metazoa > Mollusca > Gastropoda > Lymnaeidae > Radix > Radix auricularia. Next base: position 840,748 of record MUZC01000681.1, on the reverse strand, counting down.
AACGATTAATTTTAAATTAATCGATAACAGACNTATATATATATATATATATATATAATACTCGAGGGGCGCCGGGTGCCAATGATGTCAATTTCTGCTCATATGCGCTATTAAAATAGTTTAAGAGTTAGCTACTGTGTAAATTGATGGATCTTTATCAAAGATTGTATGTAAAAATTGTACAGCCAATAATAAAATACTATAGGGCACTGGACCTTTAATGATGATTCCTTACCGACCGGGGCACTAATTGCCTTTTATTTTTAAAACGTTTAAGTTTTTGTTCCCCATTCGATTTTTAATGATCTCGACAAAAAAATGACAAATTTATCCCATATTGTGCAGATTAAAAATAAAAAGATGTTTTCAACTTAACATTTTTCAATGAATGGGCACTGGGGCCCACAATAAACATTTTTTTGCTAATATGAGCTATATAAAATAATTTTATGCGTTAGCTACTGTGTATATGAAGGGATCTTCAAAATTTGTATACAAAAACTTGATAGTCAATATTATTTTTTCGTAAAAGTTTAAAATATTTTCTTCATTCAATTTTTTGCGATCTTGCGGAATATATCCATGTTGAAACTTAATAAAATTGAACATGTTTTTGAAATTGACCCAAGGGTCCCTAAATGCCGTTTTTTCTTACATTAACGGTATGAAAATTAGTGTTTGCGCAAGTTACTGAGAAGATTAATGGATCTTGCCCATCTCTTTAAAACAAATTTTTTATTAGTCTTATAATCCTCGTAGTTGTTGGGGGGGGGGGGTTCTAATGTTACCATTCATCGTTCTCGGGGCTTGGCGGTGCCCATTTCCTCTCTAGGTCAGCGGAGGACTTTTTAGCAATGGCCATCCATCAAAATTTTTATTTGGGCTTTTACGTGGGCTAGATCGCACGCCTCTCAGCTTGTGGGGAGAGCGCTCCATTGACTTCGCTATTCAACCCCCATCTCAGTATATAAAAATTCAAAAGTCCATATCTCATTACAATCGTGCAGTGAACTCCTAATGTTCATTCCTTCGTGGCAGGGGGCACTAAATGATTTTTTTACTGCACGTTAATAATTTAAATCCTCAATCAATTTTACACGAAATTGAGCAATATGGCATAAGTACAATGGCAGTAGTGTTGTTTTAGTCCCAGGTCCTATTTTAGTTTTAGTTTTTATTTCGTTTTTTCTGTAATAATTTTAGTTTTAGTCTAGTTTTAGTTTTGAGCTCAATTTTAGTTTTCGTTTTAGTTTTCGTCGACTAAAACTAAAACACCTGAGTTTTAGTTTTCGTCTTATACATTTTAGTTTCACTTTTAGTTTTAGTCTTGTAAACACCAATAACTAATAACATGATTGCTCATGATCAATTGTTGAAACAAATTGAAGCATAATAATAGTAGTCACAGAGATGACAGCTCAGTGTACTGAGATTGAGTCCATTCACTCAATTGTCACATTATAAGTCACACTATCACATTGTGTTATGTGCCAATGCCAAGACTCAATTTTTGACTATGTTGTAGACTAGCAGACTTGCAGTGCATGTACAAAAAACAGCAACAACTAAAAACGTAATAATAATAAGAAACCAAAAACGTAAGTCAAAATTAAAACAAATGTATTCATTCTAAGACCAAGAACTCTGAACTAACTAAACTAAGTAACAACAGTTCACTTGAAGAGTGAAGACTATGCGTCAAAACAAATGACTGTTCAGCTTGAGAAAGACCCGTTTTTCTAGACTCCGATTAGTTCTGTTTCTTTTCCCAGTAGTCAAATCACCACAAAGAGAAAAAATTCTCTCCACGTAAGCCTCCGAAGCTGGTGCAGTCAATATATCTAAGGCCAATGGTGCAAGCAACGGAAACGTTTTTTGAACGTTCTGTGATTGCCAGTAGCTTAAGCCATTGCCATCCTCACTGACTGCTTTGGCAGCTTCTTGATAGTGCAACAAATAATCTTCCAGTTCGTCTTCAGGCCCACGAACTGCAGATAGAATATTAGTGATTGGTGGGGTGTTCGCAATGTGTTGCGTCAGGGATTTGAAGCGCTTGAGAGGAGGTCCAGATGTAGTCAGGGCTGTTGAACCAACGCTATCAGGAGACGCAGTTGCAGTGATATTTCGGTTAGGAGTAGGCTGACCAGCAGCTGAAATCACTTGACCAAGCTGTGCACTTACTGCGGCTGCTGCTGCTGAAGCAGTTTCTTCTCGCAACACAAACTGTTTTGCTGCACTTAGAAGATGGCCTTTTCCTGAAATGAACAGTGCTGACACAGTGGTAGGATCAAGCAGGCAAGCGGCAGAAGGTATAGGTTCAAAAATATCAGAATCTGGTTCCAACGCAAACTCAAATCGTCGCCTCAAGCCATCCAAAAAGGTGACTGCTAGCTCTTTTAGTGATGCGTCCAGAGTTTGATCAGACTGTGCCTCAAGAAGATGATATTCTATGTCCATAAGTGCTGGAATTACTGATGACATAACAACTTTATCGCCTTCGAGTAAACGTGTATGTTCGGCAAATGGTTGCAGAAGCTTCAGTAACTGATCTATTTTTTGCCATTTACTTGAAAGAAGAGTGTCCCATTCCATTTCTTCCGCTACTTCATTCACACTAACCTTCAGTTCAATTAGTCGCTGCAGTAGAAGGAATGTGCTTGACCATCTTGTGGGACAATCTGCAATAAGAGTTTTCTTGCTCTTCAACACTAGCTTTTGGGTTGCAACAGATGATTTTCTAAACTTTTCAACCATACGCCCTGCTGAATCAAGTATCGGTTTTATGGCAGCACACTTTGACATCTCATTAACAACTAGCTGCATAGTATGAGGCATACATGCCATGCGTTTCAATTTCAAATAGTGACCATCAACAGTCGTTTCTGCCCTTGCAACCTCATAGTCTTTATCTTCATTAATACTGTCAACCTCATCATCCTCTTCCTCATCAGAATCAGAATCTGTGCCAGTGGCAGTTTCGCATCTATCAACAAACATGGTTTTAAAAGCTTTTATCATGTTAGCGCCATTGTCCGTAATAACTAGCATGACTTGGCTAGTTTTTATACCCCATTTTTCGAAGCAATCGCTAACTTTAGCAGCAATATTTTCACCTGTATGAGGATGACTAACAGTAAACACATTCAGTGTTAAATGTTCACCTTGCTGTATAATTGGATTGTACAAACAAGCCGAAAACACCAAGGAACGCTGCCGTAAGGCCGCTTTTTGACCAAATATCCAAGCAAAGGGTAAGACGCCGGGCAGGTTGTATATTCTCTTTAACCTTCTTTTCGAGTTCTTCACACGCCGATTTTAAAGCCGTTTGTATAGCTGTACGGCTTGGTACTTGAAACTTGGGATCCATTGCCTGGCAGAACTCTCTGAATGCCTCATGCTCGACCTGCACATGTAAATTGCATTCTTTCATTATTGTAATTATTTTACAATTTACATTTTATAGTTGCATATTAATTATTATGTACCAATATACAGCCAATTTTATTTATTCTTATATTAATTCAATGAAATGAATAACATTTAACAGTTATACTATTTAAGCTGCCATGTGGCCATGTGTACAAATTTTATCTGTTTTAAGTACTCTAACAATTATTTTTCTCAAGCCCTGTCCTGTTCCATAATAAAATTAGTGATACTGCTGCCCATATTAATACACATAAAATTATAATGAAAAAGTTTTGTTTTACAATTTAATGTTCGTAAGGTTATGATACTACATGAATGATATGTCACATGTGTCTTTGTGTGACTTTTTGTTTATAGGTTCAAAGAAGTAGTAGTAGTTATTAATAAGAAATAAATAAAGCATGATTACTTACCAACGACGTGGAAACACCAGTTTTCGCTATGAATCGTGTCAGAGCTTGCATTCTGGAAATATTTTCAACAGACTGTGCAGAATATTTGTGTTTATTAAGTTTATTACCAAACATGTCGGTAATTTTCCTTGAGGCAGAAGAGTTGGCAGCTGGCAACTTTGTTGACTTACTAGGAGCTGCTGCTACTTTAGTCTTCTCTTTCTCTTCCATGGCATCATTTTCTTTCTTGTGGCAAGCTTTTAAATGCCGTTTTAGATTTGTAGGATTCCTTCCCACGAGCAGTCTTTCACATTTCTTACCGTCGTTAATAACCAAACATTCACTTTTGTTTAAATCTATACGGTACGTGAAATAATCCCAAACATCACTCGATTTTGGGCGTCCACTTACTCCACCAACACCAGTTCCTGCTGTTGTCATTGTCAACTTTCAATGTTAAATAATTGTATTATTTTTATGACTTATATTATCGCCCAGTTGATGCGCATGCGCGATCATCAAAGAAATCAGGTCATAATAATTTCCTAGAATTTCGCAAAAGTGCAGTAACGGAAAAGAACGATAAATGGGGATTTTAGTTTTTATTTCGTTGGGGAGTTTTAGTTTCAGTTTTTATTCAGTCTTTTGTCTACCAGATTTAGTTTTCGTCTAGTTTTAGTCTTGCTGCTAATTTTAGTTTTAGTTTTAGTTCTCGTTGACGAAAATGTACATATTTTCGTTGACGAAGGTTTTAGTTTCAGTTTTCGTCGACGAAAACAACACTAATGGCAGTTTAAAAAATTAAATTATCAATCATATTGTTCATATTGGAGCCGGGTCCCTTAATATCGTTTGTTCTTTTCTAAGCCTTATAAGAATAAATTTATTTATCCGTTTGCTATAAAACTTGGACTTTTTTTTTCCGCGTAGTTTTCTGACATAATATTTTAAACCACATCATTCATTGTTTTCTTTAAATTTATTTATTGTTACTGAGATCGATGCAACGCACGACAGGTCTGCTAGAGTAATTTAAAACTTTCATTTATTTTATTAATTTTTGTTTTATTCATTTATTTCCAAATTTAATAAGTTTATGCGGACGTTCGAAAAGAATTATTTTTGGTGCGCTGGTTTCTAAAATTAGAAGCGTCATCGGGACATAAATTGCAAATTATATATATTTATTGATTATTTTTGGTGCGCTGTTTTCTAAAATTAATAGCGTCATGAACGGGGCGGACGGACGGGACAGACATACATTTAAAATTACGTATATTGATATGACATTAAAAATTTCCTGTAAAAGGCTCATTAAGAAATTTAATTAGTCTTATTCCATTCTTTTATACTTCTAAAACTGTTCCTTTTTTAAAATCACGGAACACGTAGTAAAAATACCGAGAATACCAGATTTTTAGCAGCAGTGAAAAGAAAACAGAAACGAATTTTATCTTGTGACAAAACTAATACTAATGAATTATTATTACAAACTTTATTTTCGGAAATGATTATTCTCTTTATTTTCTGATCTAAAATTTGATTGCACCTCTTTATTTATGGTAAGGTCTATTCGAACTCCGAGAAAACGTTAAACTCCTAAAACTGGTTGGGGAGCACTTACTTCAATTTATATGTTGTACTACCTGGGTGGGGGTGTGTGTACACCCTGAAATAACATGTTACAACCACTGAGTTGGGGTTTTGTCTCTAGTAATAGCAACCTGCTCTAGAACATATACTCCACTCTGTCCCTGTTAAACTCTACTCTGTCCCTGTTAAACCCCACCCTGTCCCTGTTAAACCCCACCCTGTCCCTGTTAAACCCCACCCTGTCCCTGTTACACTCCACTCTGTCCCTGTTACACTCCACTCTGTCCCTGTTATACTCCCTACTCCCCTTCCCACCTCTTTAACTCCTTTGTTTGGCCACTATCCACCATTCATCTTTCTTATTTTTTTTCCTCTGTGCCTTCAATCTCACCCAATGTTCCTGTAATTACAAGATACGATAATTCTTGAACCCACACCTCTTTTATCTTGGTGCCTCCCAGACCGCGATTACCTTTTCGTTTACTTCTGGGAGAGTCCATCAGCAGCCATGGAGGGAGGGGGTACGCGGCCAATCAACTGTGGGGCGGCAGATGAAAATGATTAGGTTTATTAGAGCCCCCCGGGCCCCTCTTACCGGCCCAGATCAAAGTCATTCCCTCCGCTCCACCCCCCTCGCTGCTGGTCTGTCAGATGCAATGTTCCGTCTAGTCTGCAGAGTAAAGCGAGGACGCCATGATGGGCTTGTCACGTGACCGCCAGCGCGGTTGGCCACGTTATTTCCGGCAGACGATAAGGGTTTCATTGCGCCAGCGCTTCTCAAAATGTGACCATTGAGACTCAGCACGTCAGTCTCACGAACATCGGTTAGTCTGAGCGCGTGAACGTTTGAAAGAATTCCTGGTTTGCAGCCTTTATTCATATTGTGATGTATGTATTAAACCTGCCTGTCCTTTGTTTAGACCAATGTTCGGAGTATTCTACTCAACTTGAACACCGCCTCATGGCCACGATAGCTTTGATCTGTACACAGAGAATAGAGGCCCCACATAGACGCACGATCGTTGGTTAAAAATCAGAGAAAGAGATCCACTTCACGATACTTATTTAGCAATTTTGAGAATCCCTCATTTGAGATTGAGAATGTTTATGCTGGCAGACGATACCAATTTTTGTCGAATGTGTAAAAATTGAAATGTCCGCAACACGGAGATGAGATGTAAAAATAATGACAGGCCGCCTTCTTTTTCAAGTGTCAGTTTGACTCAAGATGTTCTCTGCCTAAACGGCGGATGCAGTATATATTTTTTTTTTAAATTCTGAAAGACGATATTCGCACTAAAATCCCTGGGAGATTTGAGCTCAAAAACCTAACTGACAGTTAAAAGTTGTAAGATTAAAGAAACTTTTTTTTTTATTATTTTTTTTCTTTTTTGTGGTTTGAGACAAGATTCAAATAAAAAATGTTGAAATAAGTTGTAATGTTGGGCTTTATGCTAAGTGCAGTTCAAATGTTTTTGGTTGTTTTGTTATTTTTTTTATATGCAGGGTCAAGCTTACAATTTGGTTCTGGTCGTGTATGTGAGTGTTTGTGTGTCTGCGTGAGTGTTTGTGCGTGAGCGTTTTTCGTGTGCGCGTGAGTGTGTTTATGCGCACGTTTGTATAGCCGGCAGCTGTATAAAAAATGTTTTGCAATAAATCATTATTTGAAACTGACTTCAAAAATTGTTTACAGATTTATGTACATAAATTAGTAGTTTGTTGATTTTTAGTATATTTCTTGTACTTTTTAATATTGTTATTTTCACAGTTTTTCCAGCATTAGTTTAGCTTCTATATGTAATCATCAGAATCTGAATATGTCAACAAAAAAGTTTTACTAACCCGAAGTTGTGGTAAATTATCACCCTTTAAACAGTGGCACCACAGCTGAGAAACATTTAGAAGATCAAAACACTGGGCTTGAAATAATACAACTGATCACCAAAGAAGCTGCCACGTAACGTCCATCTTCACACGCGACAGATAAATTTCTTTCAAAGCTGTCCACACAGAACATTTGACAGGAATAAACGTTGGTATTTCCAACATTAAAAACTGAGAACACAAACGGAGTTCTCGAGAAATACGTCCATAGATCTGAAATAGAAATGTGCTCTATAATAAGTGGGGTAAAGTTCGTAGTGGGTGTCCAAAAAGAGCATTTGTAAAGAAAGTTTGATATTTCTTGCAGTGTATGAAAGCAGCCATTTCACGGTGCATCACATTTAAAAAAACAAAAAACAACTCTACTTCGTGTCGTGTCATGCCAAGACGACGTTTACCTAGCAGTATCGTGTGAACCAAGGTTTACCTAGCAGTATCGTGTGAACCAAGGTTTAAAACATCAGATTATTATTTGGCAAACGCTTTATAAAAATGTAAAGAATGAGGCCGTCGTAAGAATGAGACCATCTTAAGAATGAGACCATCGTATAAATTAGACTCCTCCCCACGTCCTTCAAGCAAGGGAAATGACTGTTCATATTGTAAACAAGTTGTGAATGACATCAACGTTGCCATCGTGATTCTTATGTGTGGGTAGTTTCACCAAGTCAATGTTAAGAGACCTATAACCTGGCAGATGATTCTATGTATAGATAGTCTCACCAAGTCAATGTTAGGAGACCTTATATAACCTGGCAGATGATTCTATGTATAGATAGTTTCACCAAGTCAATGTTAGGAGACCTTATATAACCTGGCAGATGATTCTATGTGTGCGTAGTTTCACCAAGTCAATGTTAGGAGACCTATAACCTGGCAGATGATTCTATGT
>MUZC01000681.1:807521-821377 GCA_002072015.1 Radix auricularia | reverse complement strand
GGTGCTAATATTAGTGGGGAAGGTGCTAATATTAGTAGGGAGGGTGCTAATAGTAGTGGGGAGGGTGCTATTATTAGTGGTGAAGGTGCTAATATTAGTGGGAAGGGTGCTAATATTAGTGGGGAAGGTGCTAATATTAGTGGGGAGGGTGCTAATATTAGTGGTGAGGGTGCTAATATTAGTGGGGGGAGGTGCTAATATTAGTGGGGAGGGTGCTAATATTAGTGGCGAAGGAGCTAATATTAGTGGGGAAGGTGCTAATATTAGTGGGGGGAGGTGCTAATATTAGTGTGGAGGGTGCTAATATTAGTGATGAGGGTGCTAATATTAGTGGGGGAGGTGCTAATATTAGTGGGGAGGGTGCTAATATTAGTGGTGAGGGTGCTAATATTAGTGGGGAAGGTGCTAATATTAGTGTGGAGGGTGCTAATATTAGTGGAGAAGGTGCTAATATTAGTGGGGAAGGTGCTAATAGTAGTGGGGAGGGTGCTATTATTAGTGGTAAAGGTGCTAATATTAGTGGAGAAGGTGCTAATATTAGTGGGGAGGGTGCTAATATTAGAGGGGAGGGTGCTAATATTAGTGGGGAAGGTGCTAATAGTAGTGGGGAGGGTGCTAATATTAGTGGAGAAGGTGCTAATATTAGTGGTGAGGGTGCTAATATTAGTGGGGAGGGTGCTAATATTAGTGGGGAAGGTGCTAATATTAGTGTGGAAGGTGCTAATATTAGTGGGGAAGGTGCGAATAATTAGTGTGGAAGTTGCTAATATTAGTGGGGAAGGTGCTAATATTAGTAGGGAGGGTGCTAATATTAGTGGGGAAGGTGCTAATAGTAGTGGGGAGGTTGCTATTATTAGTGGTGAAGGTGCTAATATTAGTGGAGAAGGTGCTAATATTAGTGGTGAGGGTGCTAATATTAGTGGGGAAGGTGCTAATATTAGTGTGGAAGGTGCTAATATTAGTGGGGAAGGTGCTAATATTAGTGTGGAAGCTTCTAATATTAGTGGGGAAGGTGCTAATATTAGTGGGGAGGGTGCTAATATTAGTGGGAAGGGTACTAATATTAGTGGGGAAGGTGCTAATATTAGTGGGAAAGGTGCTAATATTAGTGGGGAGGGTGCTAATATTAGTCGGGAGGGTGCTAATATTAGTGGGGAGGGTGCTAATATTAGTGGGGAAGATGCTAATATTAGTGGGGAAGGTGATAATGTTAGTGGGGAAGGTGCTAATATAAGGGGAGAGGGTGCTAATATTAGTGGGGAGGGTGCTAATATTAGTGTCGAAGGAGCTAATATTAGTGGGGTTGATGCTATTATTAGTGGGGAAGGTGCTAATATTAGTGGGGAGGGTGCTAATATTAGTGGGGAAGATGCTAATATTAGTGGGGAAGGTTCTTATATTAGTGGAGAGGGTGCTAATATTAGTGGAGAGGGTGCTAATATTAGTGGGGAAGGTGCTATTATTAGTGGGAAAGGTGCTAATATTAGTGGGGAAGGTGCTAATATTAGTGTGGAAGTTGCTAATATTAGTGGGGAAAAGGCTAATATTACTGGGGAAGGTGCTAATATTAGTGGAGAAGGTGGTAATATTAGTGTGGAAGTTGCTAATATTAGTGGGGAAAAGGCTAATATTAATGGGGAAGGTGCTAATATTAGTGGGGAAGGTGCTAATATAAGTTGGGAAGGTGCTAATATTAGTGTAGTGGGGAAGGTGCTAATATTAGTGTGGAAGTTGCTAATACTAGTGGGGAAAAGGCTAATATTAATGGGGAGGTTGCTAATATTAGTGGGGAGGGTGCTAATATTACTGGGGAAGGTGCTAATATAAGTTGGGAAGGTGCTAATATTAGGGGGGAAGGTGCTAATATTAGTGGAGAAGGTGGTAATATTAGTGTGGAAGTTGCTAATATTAGTGGGGAAAAGGCTAATATAAATGGGGAATGTGCTAATATTAGTGGGGAAGGTGCTAATATAAGTGGGGAATGTGCTAATATTAGTGGGGAAGGTGCTAATATTAGTGGGGAAGGTGCTAACAATAGTATATCTTCTATTTAATATTTCAATGTTGTCTTAAATTGCATCTCTTGTTTAAAAATCATCTTATTTTGTGTGTAACTTGTTTTGTATTAATTTATTTTGTATTAAATTATTTTGTACGAAACTAATTTTCATTAACTTATTTTGTATGTAACTTATTATCATTTCACTTACAACATTTGTTGTATCTATAGCATTAAAACATGCTAAATACCAGTCTGAAACTATGGAAGAAAAGTTCAACATCACACATGAAGGGGAAATAATCACATAAGAAAGGTAATGCATGAAATACACTTTTAATTCCTTCCATTATTCAATGATCCATGAAACTGACATAATACACAAATTGCACATTGTTACACATTCTAACCCTCACCCCACAGCACAAGAAACACATCAAAATCATACAGATAACAATAACAGCATTTTAGTAAGATGATGGGTTGGGGGGGAGCAATCACAATAAGTAGATATTTATGTGTTACTTAATTGTAAATTCCGTATCTGTAACTAAGCAATTCATATTTTTAAAAATGACATTTTTCATGATAAAGTTTTTTTTTAAACAGAAAAAAATACTTAAAAGTCTGGGAACTTAATTACCTTAAAATTAAATAATAGTTGTAAAACATTCTAATCAAAATCTAATAAAAGAAGAAAAAAAAACATAATATATGGTTATGAATATGAACTATCATTATCACATAAACTAACAACTGAATAAAAAATATTGCTTCATCTAAATATTAAAATATAATTCAGTGAATTTAATTAATTATCAGACACTTTAATATCATTTACAAGTCCTCATACTTTAATTGCTAAAAAAAAAAAGTCAAAACTCTAATAACTAATAATTTCTTAGCTTCCAATACTTAAAAATATTAAGGTACATTAAAACTCAACCTCTGAATGCAATTACATCCTTGATTAAATAGTATCTGATAACAACAAAGCAAAAGCTGATTTCACTAATTAGTTTGGTATGAAGACATTAAACAACTAGCAGATCTAATAGGAATAAAAACAAAGGCTTTAAAAAACAAAAAAACTAAATGGATGGATGAGTACATGGGTAGCAGAAAATTCAACAATAACACAGAAAATTGTATTTTCATCATTCCTTCTGATAGTTTAGGAATAATTTTGATAAAACATTTTCAATCATTGAATTACAATCAAAAGTGTTATCTAATTTCTTGAAAACATTTTTGTATTCTTGTATTTTTAAAGATCGAAGAAGGAAGTTGTGATCAATTCAAGTATTTAGAAAAAATGTTGGTTTTCGAAAAGGAGTGTTTTCAAACAAGGTGACACAACTCCTGAAATATTGTTTGTTGGGTTTCCTTTAATCTCAGTTGTGGGTCTTGATGTGAAGTCTTCATTAAGATTTCTTACCAGGGTCTTCTTTTAGTGTCACTGTCCTGTTAAATACCAGCTGGGGAATAACAGGTTACAAGTAGAAATTAAGACATTCTGGAATGCAACACTAATTATTTCTCATCAATAATTACTAAAGCAAAAGAACAATACAGTCAAGGTTCTCCAATGATCATCAACAGCAAGACCCTAAGTCAAGGGTGAAGGGAAGAACTAAAAGATGTCATGTTTACCTTGCTCTGTGTTGAATCAGGATCTACAGAGAAGTAACCTATCCTCTCAAACTGAAACTTGTCATAAACTTTGGCCCCCAGAACAGACTGGTCCACCATAGCCTCAGTTAGAACCGCTAGAGAATCCTGGGGGTAAAATCAAGGTCATTTTATTGAAGCTTGTCAGGTAGAATTTCCAGCACATATTTATATTTTGCCTCCATATTTATTTTCATTTATCTCAATCATCTGTAATCTCAATGCTTTTTGGCAAACTGTTGTCCAGCAACATAACAGGGTTCTAGTTTAATTTCTTTTAAACATAGAAATAATGATTAATTAAAGCACTAAATTTTAAATGGAAAACTAAAGTTAAGATATTATTTATGACATTTTTAATATTTTAAAATGACAACTTAAAATTTCCATCATAATCTATCTGATTGGAATACCTTGTGTTTTTTTAACTTGTAATTTTAAAAAATCTTTTTTTAAAAACTATAAATCTTGTTTAACTGTAATTATAATAAGTAATAATAATTTTGGAAAATACGAATAAAAAGGTGTGATGTGAAATCATCAACATCAAATAAAAAATTTTGTTAATACTCACTGGATTGATGTCTGTGAGGAATCCTCCTGGAACTTGGCTTGTGTCTTCTGGGAACTTGTGAATAAATCTGAAATATTCACAATGTACCTTCAGGATTATTATATTTAAATATTTACATTAGTCTTTAAAATTTTAATAGGTCACAGTGTATGAATTGAAAATTTTTCTTTTTGTTTTGAATTTCCAAACCATTGAAAAGCAGAGATGTCAACAATAAAATGATATCATATCTCAAACTTACAAGCGGTCGTAGACCCTGATCTCACAAATAAGTGGCTGGGACACCCAGTGGATGAAAGCTTTGGGTTTGGGAGCATCTGCTGCAGCCTTGCAGGTCACAACAATTTCTGTGGGCTGACCAAGTGAATCCTTCAGGATGTATGGGATAGATTTCATTGACATTTAAGTGATGATCACACAAGAATGACATCAAGTACAAGTGCAGTTTTGATAGCAAGAATCTCCCTAGAGGCTAGATGTTTATCATGTAACTTTTTCAACCATAGCTGGCTAAGAAAGAGGATTACTTACCCTGATGACTTTTTCAACCATAGCTGGCTAAGAAAGAGGATTACTTACCCTGATGACTTTTTTCAACCATAGCCGGCTAAGAAAGAGGATTACTTACCCTGATGACTTTTTTCAACCATAGCTGGCTAAGAAAGAGGATTACTTACCCTGATGACTTTTTCAACAAAGATGACGAGACCAGTGTAACGTAGTCCTACTGGCTGGTCTTTGGTCAAACGGTAGAAATTCTTATCAGCTGTCTGCAGTACAAAAAAGTGTTCGATACAAAATAAAATAAGGTAAGGCATAGGAGAAAAATTTGACAGGAATAAGACGTTAAAAAAATGACTACTTTATACAGATTACAGTTTAATAAATTTATATTTGTGAATGACTTTGAGGTAATATTTAAAAAACAATTGTTCTGAAAATATAAAAAGCGTTTCTTTAAATAATCATTTTACCTTTAAATGCTTTTATAAACATAAAATTTGTGGTCTACCTCATATTCTTACCTCTTTGAAATCTTCCTGCTCGATGTATAAAACATAATTGAAACCAACTAAATGAGATCCTTTGGATTCATTTGCTGGGAAATCTGGCACAGGGATTTCTTTGGGGAAGTCCGCTGGTAGATTTGATATAACAACCTTCAAGGGGTGCAATACTGCCATTGCTCTGAGATATATGTCGTGATAGCAATTTTAAAGTTTAACTGATAAATTTGTTAACATGGGGCTAATTGGTTGTTCATTTAATTTCCATTTTGGTTTTAATATACAAATTGAATTAGTATTGACCAACTGAATGTTTAAAGTGAAAAGGTTTATAATTTCTGAATTACTGCAGCTCACTTTAAAATAGTTAAACTATGCAAGTAAAATACCTTAGCAGTATCACGTACAAAAAATAATAAAAAATGGTTGAGATTTCTCTAAATCTCAATTTCAATTTTGTGAAAAATTACAATGCTTCCCCCTGAGAGAATAAAATGTGTTGTTTTAATACCTTTTAGCTGTGACATTGAGCACATCTCTGACACAGGCTTCAAGCATTGAGGGGTCGATACAAGTTTGGGCCATTGTAACTCCCACCTAATAAAATAGATACAATTTTTTTCTTTTCATTAAGATTTTTCTATTACACATTTACAAGTTACAAGTCAATTGTAAAAGAAATGTGTCAATCAAAAAAGATAAATACAAATTTTTAATTTACTGATGATACATTGAGATTCTTATCTATATGTCTTTGATTAAATACTTTAATGTAAAAATCATTTAGCAATAAGGAGAATGTTTTGAAAAGTTATTTATAAGTATGTTGGAAGATTCTAATGTGAATGTTTTGAGAAGTTATTTATAAGTTTAAGTATGTTGGAAGATCTCAATGTCCCTATGACAAAGTATTTATAAATAACAGGAGCAAACCTTAGCACAGAAGAAGTTGATTGCCTCAGCAGGGAAACCACGTCTTCTGAGTGCAGTGAGGGTAAAAAGTCTTGGGTCATCCCAGTCTCTGGAATTTAATCCATAATTTTAGATTTTAAACAATTTAATAATATTAATAATAATAATAACAACCCCTTTTCAGACCATGACAACCTATGGCACAAGTGAAGTAGCGTTCACAAGTTTCATTAAGCCACCACTAATAGCAAGCGATTGTGTGGCTAGCACAATGCCCCGGGGGCCTTGCCAGCATCGAGGCTCGAACCCGTGACTCTCTTTTGCTTCAGTTTGACAGTCCAGCCCGCTACCGCTAGACCACAGCGCCCCACTTTAAAATATGTAATGCACATTTAATGATTTAACTCAAGAGTTAAATTTGACAATTATGTTTGATAGAAATACATTTTTTTTTTTGCGCAGTCCAATAACTAATATTTATCATAGAGAGTTTGATCAGATTCTAGGCTTACAGTGAATATTTGAATTTCTTTATTATTAAGAAAATGTTCTTGTGTTCAAATTAAACATATAATGAACAAATTTCTAAAAAATATTTTTCCAAAGTCAATTCTCAGTGTATTCTGCTTTGAATTTTCACTTCAGAGATTTTTTCATGTCATAGTAATTCAATAGTTTATTCTAAATATCAAAACAAATAACTGCCTTAGGATAATACAACAGTATCACAGCTCATTGACCTCTCTGGCGTGAACTCCCTTAAAACTATTGTCTTTTATCAAATGTTAGGGTTATGATGAGTTTATGGTTTAAGAGCCATTGCATATGATGTACTCACCTAACAATACACTCTGTTATCAGTTTAACTATTGTGTATGATGTACTCACCTAACAATACACTCTGTTATCAGTTTAACTATTGTGTATGATGTACTCACCTAACAATACACTCTATCAGTTGGCTATTGTGTATGATGTACTCACCTAACAATACACTCTGTTATCAGTTGGCTATTGTGTATGATGTACTCACCTAACAATACACTCTGTTATCAGTTTAACTATTGTGTATGATGTACTCACCTAACAATACACTCTATCAGTTTGGCTATTGTGTATGATGTACTCACCTAACAATACACTCTATCAGTTGGCTATTGTGTATGATGTACTCACCTAACAATACACTCTGTTATCAGCTTGGCTATTTTCCTCTTGGACACAACTGTGTAGCTGAGATTGAGCCTTCCATACTCCCACTGGACAGGACAGTACATGTCTAACACATTGCAGAGCCAATAGTATGAGGAACGTCTGGAACAGAGAGATTTTTAGTTACAACTGCACTTGACTTAAGCAAGAAGTGTCTGAATAGGTAAAACTTGACCATGTTATAACCTCCTTAACAAATAGGGTGTGTCTTATTATTAAGTCTTTACACAAGTTGGGGTTATCGTCCCTGTATTATTACTATTGTAGACTTTTTGGTCAAATCATTTATTGATGTTGTCCATCTTTAGGTTTTTATCTATCCTGTGTATATTGCTTGTTTTTTAGTATAAACCCATGCTAAGCTTTTCAGTAACAGTTAAAAAAAGAAATATACTGAATAGAATCTAGAAGGAATATTTTTTTTAAAAAACATATTGTTATTGAAAGACACATAGCTTTTATCTGACAGTCAATTACAAAATATGTACAGAAGAAATAGTTTCAATTCATCCTTCTATTGTCTTTGTGTAAACTAAGATGGTTAAAACTAAGATATATAACCAAAGTTTACCTTGACTGGAATTCCTTGGTACACAATGAATGGGTAATGTTTTCAATGGAATCACAAAGGCAATGAGTGAAGTCATAGGTTGGGTAAATACACCTGTAAAAACAATCAATACATCTTCAACAGCATTATATAATATTGTATACATTTTTTCCCCCCATTAGAGTCCATGTTAAATCTAGCAGTTGGACATATTATAATGCTCAGATATAGACAACTATACTGAAAGCTGTCAATGTTCCCCAACAGATAGCTTTCAATGTTCCCCAACTGATAGCTGTCAATGTTCCTCAAATGATAGCTGTCAATGTTCCCCAGCTGATAGCTGTCAATGTTCCCCAACTGCCTCTTACACCTGGATCTAACCATAAAGAAGTCTAGACCAATGTTATGTCCTACATACCATTTGTCACCAGTTCTATGGTGAGGAGTAAATTTTATACGGTAAGCTACAGGATCTTTTTTGCCTTCTTCTAGTGTTGTCTTCATGCGTAGAGTAGCTTCCCCTTCTGAAATTTTGCCCCTCTTCATATCCTATGGATTAGAGTAAAAAAAAATACAGCAATTCCAAAAATAGCTTCACATTTTCACAACTGTTGACCTACACTTTGTAGTAATGAAGTTTTTCAGCCTAACACTGATAAGCTGTCCCTGTCTTTAGAAACACTGGAATGTCTTCTTGCTCTCAAACGCAGCTCACTAAAAGGGTTTGGAGGAATATTGACATATGAGCTTTTCTAAAACCGTAAATGTTAGCTGCATTTAAATAATTTAATTGTTCAAGCACATTTTGTCCCGACTGGGCTTTGTCATAATAACAAGGTTGCATTTTCTCCCCTCACCACTTTACCAATTTATTTATGGGGAACTTGTAACTATGTTTTTGAGATCTGAAGCCATAATATGTGAAGTTAAACTAAAAATAGGTAAAATTATGAAATAAAAGGAAAGAGATTTATCTTACACTCATAAGATTTTATTCCAGAAATAGATCTTCATTTATCATAACTTTTGTTCAACCTTTTACATACCTCAAAGAGTTGAAGTGATTCAGGGATGGGTCTGTCTCTCCACGGAGAATCCGGTGGATTGAACCCTTTGAGTGCGTCTGCTGGCATGTGACAAACATAGGCATGGCCTCGCTTGATCAGTTCCACGGCACATTCATACAGTTGGTCAAAGTTGTCAGAGGCATGAGTAATCTTGTAAGGTGTATAGCCTGATAGAAAAAGTGGCATGAGTACCGTAGTTTCACACATATTCCCCGCACACGCAGATAACCTGCCCACGCAATACCCCGCAGAATTTTTAGATCCTGTATAAAAATTGTGGTACAACCCGTCCACGCTTGTACCCCCCCACATTTGAGAAGCCATGTCACACTAAACAACGCTAGACTGTCAAAAAAAATTGTATACAAAAATGTATAAATAATTTAAACATCACGAGCTTGGGTCATATCCCCAAGTACCTCTTACATGGAGAACTGATATTGGGAAAAAGTCCAAGTCTCTGATTTAAAGATGTCTGCCAGAGAGCCAGAATAAAGATGTGACTTAGAATGCAAAGTAGAAGACTGATGATCTATGTGGCCCACACTTCTCAAAGAGGTCATCATAGTAGACAAGGAGCAAAGAATGGAGGAGGCTACAGACAGAAGAGCTACAAGAAAGGCCAAAACATTGGGAAGCACAGAACTTGTGTGCAAAAGCTATGGAAAATATTGTCACTCAAGGATAGAACCGCTCAGCCAATTGAGGAAATATAACCCCAACCAACAGTGAATCACCATTGTCTTGTGAGAAGCAAGGATGCAGATGATGAAATTCTATGGTTTATTTTAAGTACAATGATAAAAAAAACAACTAAATATAAACTACCTAACCACTCGACCATGTCTCGTATGGCCAAGAAAAATTTCTCTTCTTCCTTCTCTGGGTTTGTGTCATCATAACGCAGGTAGCAATAGCCTCCAGTGCTCTGAAATAAACAAAAATGAACTCACATAAATGTGCTTAACTGTTATTTTATTACCACACATTAACTTAACTTCCTTAATTTAAATGTAGTAAAAGTTACTATTTAAAATTATTTAAACAAGTTTACCTTTGCATAACCAAAGTTGAAATTGATTGCCTTTGCATGACCAATGTGCAATATACCATTTGGCTCAGGGGGAAATCTTGTAAAAACCTGACATAGAAAATCAAATTATGAGTTCATCTTAAAATGTGATGGAAAAGACGTAAACAAGCTAAGGGTTAGCCTGACAGGACGTAACAAAACAGCATTCTGTTACGTTCTGTCAGGCTAACCCTTTTTTTCATTTAATTATTTATAAGCCTGATTGCAGTCTCACCCCTCATTTTGTTTACCTCTTAAAATTTGTTAAGAGAATTGGGATAAATTATAGTAACTCCAAATATAAAAGATAAATAAATAAATTGTGTATACTTATTAAACAAATAATAAAATTCATTTATGTAAATTAGAGACCTCCAATAATGCAATAGAAAGAAAAAAAAAAAAAAATTTTGAAATGTTGGGTCCTACAAATTTGTATGCAGCCTTCTGAATTTTATTAAAGGTTTTGCCTGCCAATAGAGTTGGGAATTGCAACTGATATAAATTGTGGAAGTAATTGTTTCACTTCTTTCAAAGCTAGTTTGCACTTAGATCATGCGTTTAAATAGAATCTCACTTTAATTATTAAAAAAGCTAAAAAATTATAAATACATAATTGTTAGTGTATATTTAACTCTCAAAGTTGCAAAGCGTCGTAATGCGTCTCTTCCCACTATCCGTAAAGCGTCGTAATGCATCCCTAAATATTAATCTCGTTAGAAATTAGATCTTGGAAAGTAAAAACTCTTCCGGCAATGGCGGCCGTTGCCCGCGCTAGTGTTATCGCTCGATTCGCGATGTTTTTTGGTAGTTTTAAATGGTTTTTTTTCTTTCGAAGATATGTTTTCGCTATTTTTTATTACTAAAATAATAGTACTTAACTACAGGTAAGCATTGTTTTAAACTCAGTACGGACCTTTGGATGCGTAAAATAACAATTTTTAGCCTTATAAATGAAGTCAGCATGACAATAATATTATAAATGGATTTTACGCAAATTTATAAATTTCATAACCGGTAGATTGTATTACGGGAAATCCTTACGGGACTGAGGTGGAAGTTTATTGCAAACCCTTCTGCAACTTTAAGAGTTAAATGTGTTCTATCTTTGAACCTTTCCTCCAGTAATCTCCAGATGCTGTTTAAGAAGCTTCATTGTATTTGGGGTTATGACATAGCCATCTGTCTTGTAATTCTCACCTGTAGAGCAGTATTCAAAACATTAATTAGTTTTACCAACTTATACCAGAAATACCACAATGTTATGACATAGCCATCTGTCTTGTAATTCTCACCTGTAGAGCAGTATTCAAAACATTAATTAGTTTTAACAACTTATACCAGAAATACCACAATGTTATGACATAGCCATCTGTCTTGTAATTCTCACCTGAAGAGCAGTATTCAAAACATTAATTAGTTTTACCAACTTATACCAGAAATACCACAATGTCAATATGATACAGAAGATACTATGACTATGTTTTTAACCTCCTCAAACAATTGCTAAAGTTTGGTTGTTTTAAGTAATTTAACTTCAGCTGAATTCAGAAAAACATTGGATAGGATATTACATTTTTATATTATGATTATTATTATATTATATTATTTATTGTCTTACATTAACAGTCAAAATAATCTATTAATTCTTCTTTGAAATTTCAGTAATACAATTTCATTAATGACATCTCTTAATTATATACATTTTAGAATGCACATGAACTAAATTATTATCTATCAATATAGATCAGATTGCTTGCCTGGTTTGTGAAATTTAAGAGCTTCACCCATGACTTCAGCAAAACCTTTCAAATGACCATCAGCTGACACAACTTAAATAGAAAAAAAAAAGATGATGAATCTATATTTATTTTTTTCACACATTTAACAAAATAAGAATAAGACATTTTTAATTTATAAAATGAAAGTAAAATATTTTCTTTTCTTGGCATTTTAAGATAAGCAATAAATGTGATTATTTGAGTTTTAGAGTTGATAGAGGTAAGTGTTCATGGAGATACTGATGGTTACAATGTTTAAAAGATTAATGGAACTTTCCATATGATGTGGCATTATATAATGCTAAATTATTCTGCTGCAATACTTGTGAAAGCTCTGTAATATTCAAATTTGTTTCATTCAATGTAAAAACAAAGATCTCCATATTTTATTGAATTACATCATCAAGACCTGTGGTACTGACAATAATAGCAAAAAGTACTTAGTCCTACTTATTATTTGATAATGAATCTAGTTTTATTTCAGTACCTTGGTCTGAATTTGGTAGGTATATACTATATTATATTAAATATAAAATGTACATTAAAATATGAACTAACCACTATCATCACTTTCAGCTTTGACACTACTGATGCCGTTAACAGTTGGCACAGCTTCGTTTGTCTTGGTAGGTTTGCTTCCCTAAGAAAAATTATAAGCTCATGAAGAAAAAAAAAAAACAATATTTTGATTTTTACTTCACATGGTTGCCTATGAGTTGGCTCCACAACTCAGCAGTAACAGAGAATAGATCCTTCAAGTCTAATTAATGTGAGGTGAATGTTAAAAAATATGATAATGCAAATAACTCTATAGTTCAAATATTTTTTTTGATTACGATCAAATTTGACATAATCAGGTGCATGAAATGTTTCAACATTTTAAATAGTTTTTTGTAAAATTTAAAAATCAATAACAACGCAAAATTATCTATAAAAATTTCATCAGGTCAGTATGACAAAAGTTGAACAGGTATAAGAATGACTGCACACTAGTGCTATTTTGACTAATATTAATACTCAAAGCATCTGATAATGTGTGAAAAAAAATAACTGGTTCACTCTGTTTATGACACTGAGACTAAATCTTTTAAAATGTTTAAATAAATTTAGATTATTTATGTGTATCAACTTCTGTGCTCATAAATTAGCCTCATGTACAAACAAATAAAACTCAAACCTTTGGCTTCTGTGGTTTTTCAAGGTCAGCCTCAGTTTTAGGACCTAACAAGTCCAAAATCTAGCAAGAAAATTGTGGTTTGTGTTATTTTTTAGTGTGTAAATTATATATATATATATATATATACAGTCAAAACCGCTTAAGTCGACGGCGTTGGGGTATGAAAAATGGCATCGACATAACCGATGATCGAGTTAAAGCGAAAACCAATATGGCGGCAATATATTAACATGTGCTTGAAATTTTTTTATGTACGTGTTGTGCGTTAATTAGTGATGGGACGATTAATCAGAATCGTATCGGAATATCAGGACCCTATTTCTTCACTCTTTCTTAAGGTTGTTAAGACCGTTCGTTTTTAAAGACCGTTTAAGTTTAAATATAACTCCGTTTTGCGGTGATTCCCAGATTGAGCGATACTGTGCCTTCGAAGCCACTTGCTTGATTTTCCTTACAAGCTACACAAATAAGTAACCTACACATCCCCTCATTGTCCCCGAACAATTCTTTTCTGGATTCGGAATGGTCTATCGTGACCTATATATGACTCATGACAAAGCGAACTCTTCTCTTATATAAACGTACACAAATAAATTAGGTACTCCTTTTGAACTTTTGAACCTTCAACTTTGACATATTTTAATTAATTCTAACCAATAGTTAAATGGCTTTTGCACACGGCCACTTCTTATGAATGAAACAATGAGAACAAAGCAGTAGTACAGTACATGTAATAGTCAAAATGAGGTTGAAGGATGAATGGTTGCCAATGACAACAAGTCTGCACACGGTACATTTTATTATTCCATACGATCCCCTCGGCTTACAATT
>MUZC01000681.1:776200-802227 GCA_002072015.1 Radix auricularia | reverse complement strand
AGCGTTATTCCCACAGCTGTGTGAATAATCTAAGCGTTATTCCCACAGCTGTGTGAATATTGCCAGCGTTATTCACACAGCCAAAAAATGTGATAGTTATACTGACTTTAAATTAAAAGCATACTAATCTATAGGTCGTTTGGCTAATAGCTATTGATATTGAATCGTAAATAGGCTTGTTATATATAGCCTACGGCCTAAATATGAACATCATAAATCATTATATTAATAATGTCGATCTTAATAGTTATATTTTCAATTAAAAATTAATTTTACTTGTCTTAGTGTTGTTAACCTTTAGAATTTAGTCAATAAATATTCCAATTTATTATAGTTTACGTTGTCGTCCATAAATGACATCACGCAATTTTTGTTGATTTTTCAAGTCTCAACCAGTCGTCAAAAAGTTTGGCACCTCCCCCATCCCCAATTTAAGCAGTTTTTTTTTATTTGAAACTGAGCATATTTCAAGTATCTTTTTTGTCATGTAATTATATATTTAGTGTAAGTCTGCACTCTAATAACATAACACTCGTGAATCCATGTAAAACGTCAATATACAAATTGTAAACAATCCAATATTTAAGAAAAACTATTATTTGAAGCTGTGCTGTTTGCTTACCCCCCCCCCCCACCTTCGTCATAAATGTCTGACTGTTTCCCCTCTAGGTGCGTGACTTCATTTAAACAATGGGCTATTATCTTAGTACGGCCATTTAGCTATCTTTTTAACTCAGTCATAAAATGAAATTTTCTACCCCCTCCTTCCGCTTGACAATACATATATGAGAATTTATCATGTATTACTATTACTGCTAGTCATTTATAGTTTATGTAGCATTGCTTCCTTATTTGACAGCTATAGATGTGGAGGGTATAAAAATTGATAGGCCTGGGGGAAATTAATAAATATCATCATAGCATAAGTAATAAAAACTCATTGTGGTTTACGGTTTACAAATATAATAAATTGTTTGTTTTTTTTAATAAAAAAAAACAACAAAAAAACTATGCGCCACCTCATGGATTCGATCCACCTCCACCTCAAAAATATGACACACTGATTCTGACCATTCCTCTACTGACGCTCATGAGCATTCAGAGTTTTTTAAGGTCATAAATTTTTATCGTTCAAATGGACAGTGCGCATGCGTCATTGTGTCTTTAACGCAGACGTTATTCCCACAGCTGTGTGAATAAATTGAATAATCACTCCGATATTTAAATTAGATTTAATTTTGTAGTTTTAGGTCTACATTTTTTTTAAATACATAATTTGAGGACCTCAACATAAGAAAAAGACAATTAAGTGAACATAAACTTTAGATTCCATGATTACCTGTTTCAATTTTAAAAAATTATAAACTTACATTGCAGAAAATTTCGTCATCAGCTCATAGCCCAGGCCCAGGCCCAGGCAAGCCAAAAGTCGCAAAGAAATGAAAGTAAACGTTATGTCCTATCGTAACAGTTGTCAGATGATAACACTAACATGATTTAAATTAATTTTAAAATAAATACTTACAACTTTTATTGCTTGAATTAAACTCGTTTTTACTAGTTCATTTTTTATTGTCTCTTTTGCCTTTTCTTCTGTTAGGCCTATGCTAACAAACAATTCCACGAGATTGTCTGCCATGTTTAACACACTAACCCGGAAGAAAACGTTTTTGGCAGTAAAAAATATTTTCCATAGAGACCAGAATAACGAAGAGTCATGAGGATGATAAGAGAGGGATAAGTTAGACTTTTTCAAAATGCCGTACAAAATCTAACTTAACGATACAAAAACTTGTAACTATGAACGAACGTTTCGATATAGAGATAATGACTTAACATATGGCTGTGATCATTATGACTGAACTAAACTACAAAGATTTTTTTTTTTAATTTCGCCCTTGCCTTGCCTTATTTTAATTTTAGTAAATTAATATTTAATAGATATAAAAATAAATTTGATAAATATAAATTAAACTAAATCATTGTTGAAGAATTGTAGTCCTATTTCTCTCGTTAAAGATAAATTTTGTATTTTCTCATTATTATTTTTTTTAAACATAAGGTCTCAATGATTTTTTTCTATAGAAGAAGCGTCTGTAACAGGTAGAATTAAGATTAAGATAAACTATTCCCACAATGAATTTTAGATGACGGCACTTCCAAGTTCATTGCAAAAATATATGAATATGCACATGTATATAGAATTCATAGGCACTATATTGAAAACCTATTTGTTCTTTTTAATACACGCTTTTATTCTTCCAATGTCCAATGCACTAAAAATTACAAAATAAATTATTCCAAAACAATTTGATTTCCAATAAATTTCTCACGTGTATTAAAATAAAAGCGGAAACGTGACAGATTTTTATTTAAGTGCTGCATTTTCATTAGATAATATGAAACAAACAGATGGCCTTAAAACTTAGATCCTAAAGTTTTGAGGGCAATATACTTCTTATTTAGGCTTAATATTTATGTGGCATAGGTGCAGAGTGTGGTAATAATCTTCCTCAATCCTATATAATTTATTATATAGATTGCATAGGAATCAATTCTTACCAATGAATTCTTTTTACCGTTGCTGACACAATAGATAAAAATAAATGTGTTCCCTTTAATGCTAGTGGGTGTGTGCGTGTGTTTGTAATGTGTGTGTGAGGTGGTGTTTATGAAAGACTTCCAGTCTTTTACTGTATGATTTTTAAAATCGGGGGGGAGGGGGGGGATGGGCATGGGCGTCGCTGGGGATTTTTCAGGGGGTAGGAGGGAATCACATTTTTAAATTTAAGAGACCGTCCAAAAATGACGTCACGCACCTATGGGGAGTTGGGTCCCCAACTTTGTGACGAGGGGGAGTTTAAGAATTGTGACGTCACGTCAAAACACGCTGCTCTAAACCAAAGTTCCACTTAAATATTCGATTTCTTACTATTTATTTTATTGTGTATTGCACGGATTACCGCGTGTTACGATATTAGTGTGTAGCCTTACACTAAATACATACCAAAATAACAATAAAGTGTTTTAAAACATGCTCATTTTCAAATAGACAATATCACCTTAAGGTGGGGTTTCACAACTTTTTGACGTCATATTGTGAGAGGGGTCTAAGTTTTTGTAACGAAGTGTGACAAGGGGGAGGGGGGAGTTATAAATCGGCCAAATTCACGTCAGAATTCTTAAACTCCCCCTCGTCATTTTTTGGACGGTACCTTGAATTTAAAAAACGTGACCCCCCCCCCCACCCTCCTTGCCGATGAGAAAAAATGACATTTCAGGCATTGAGTAGGTGTAACTTGGTGTTAGATTCGTCGAAAAACAAAATGGAAAATGATAGTCACAGAAGAATTCCTGGGATAGATTCCAATAGTCGATAGAACAGCTGAGGGTTTGGCCAACACCTTCATTAAAATTCATTAGAATTGGATTACAAATGACAAAGCCGGTTGGTTAAGGATACTGCCGTTGTTCTAAAATGGCAGATATAGAATGAGGAATCAAAGCAATAATTTAAAAAATACCCAAAGCAGCATTTGTTCATTGCAGTTCACATCAACTTTATCTTGTCATGAACGATTTAAATAATGTGAATGCTATACGAAACACAATAGAAACAATTAAATCAATTAAAGTTTTTTCCGAGAAAGTAATCAGCGAAAAAACAACTAAATTAAAATGTTCCTTTACTATGTGAAACTACATGGACACATAAATATAAATTAAATGCTTGCGTATTTTTGCTAAAAATGTGACAGAAATTTTATTTAAAACAATCAGTAATGTAATCAGTTATACTTGCAGATATAATTCTTTTTTATGTTTGATACGTGTACACTGTCTTCAGTGTAATTAAGTTGCAGGGAATTTAGTTAAGTTTTATTGTAACAAATTTATGACATTTTTCTCAAATGTAGGGGGGATGCCCCCTTGCCCCCCTGCCTACGCCCATGGGTTTGGGGTTATAAAAGGACAATATAGCTAATATTTGGGTCAATAGACAGCAACACGACTAACCGAGACAGCCCCACACTCACGAGGAAAAAAAATCAACAGCCCCCGAAATATTAATCTTATTTATTTATAGATATGTATTGTTATTTATACACGGAAATGTCGCTTATATTAATCGATCATTATCTTTTAATAAAAGGTCATCAGGTTTTTTAAAGAATTTTTTTGTGGAACCACGTTAAGTGTTGGCAGACCCGGACTTAAGAGATCCAAGGCCCTTGGACATTAGGGTCCCCTAACCATCTCGAAGAATTTTGGGAAATTTAGCAAATAAAATGCACTAGAGTACCGAATATATATAATTTTAATTGACGTTAATAAACATCTGAATAATACATTCTATGTTACTATAGTAATGTTATTATATGACATTTATAGAACCCTTCGACGAAATTTCTCCCTTCTGTGCAAAAGAATGACTAACGTTATCATAGTATTGAATCATAGTCAATTGACTGCATTATTTCTGATTCTATAATAATATACGTTACAGAGAGTAAATTGGGCCTGTTCTCTCCTCTGCTAGATCTTAAGTAATTCTTTACTCTTTTCAACGCTGAAAACGACAGTTCTGCTGAACAGTTTGACGCTGGTGTGCACAACAGCATTCGGAGCGCAGTGCCTACGTTTGAATTAATATCCAAAAAGCCCTTTTCCAATAAGTTTTTATATATATTCGGTCGATAACTCCATAACTTCATCATTCGACAACATATAAGCTTGCAGGTGCAGACAGACACTCGTTTTCCAAAGTCCTATCCTAATCCCCCGGATAAAAGTTATAAGGTTTCTGTCTCCTTCGTGGATACCTTTAAATTCCTAACGTTGTAATTTCATAAGAGATTCAAACCTTTTCACCTCTCAGTGTTCACATGGCTTATGTTCACATGTCTTATGTTCACGTGTCTTGTGTTCACTTGTCTTGTGTTCACTTGTCTTGTGTTCACTTGTCTTATGTTCAGTTGTCTTGTGTTCAGTTGTCTTATGTTCACTTGTATTGTGTTCACCTGTCTTGTGTTCACTTGTCTTATGTTCAGTTGTCTTATATTCACGTGTCTTATGTTCAGTTGTCTTATATTCACTTGTCTTATGTTTACTTGTCTTATGTTCACTTGTCTTATATTCACTTGTCTTGTGTTCACTTGTCTTATGTTCAGTTGTCTTGTGTTCACATGTTTTGTGTTCACGTGTCTTATGTTCAGTTGTCTTGTGTTCACATGTCTTGTGTTCACTTGTCTTATGTTCAGTTGTCTTGTGTTCACATGTCTTGTGTTCACTGGTCTTATGTTCACTTGTCTTATGTTCAGTTGTCTTGTGTTCACATGTCTTCTGTTCACTTGTCTTCTGTTCACTTGTCTTATGTTCAGTTGTCTTATGTTCAGTTGTCTTGTGTTCACATGTCTTGTGTTCACTTATCTTATGTTCACTTGTCTTATGTTCAGTTGTCTTATGTTCAGTTGTCTTGTGTTCACATGTCTTGTGTTCACTTGTCTAGTGTTCACGTATCTTGTGTTCACTTGCCTTGAGTTCACGTGTCCGGTCACCAAACTGGTTATTTACCTCCTTATAAGCAGATCCGCGTCTCCGTAGTTCTTTAATTAGTTTATCTATATAGTTATAAAGTTAAAAGGGTAACTTTGAACCGTTTCCTGTCAGAGAGTTTGGTCACGTTTCCTTTTACTTCGGCAAACTGGACTCTACGCCAGGGGTCTCCAAACTACAGCCCGCGGGCCAGATGCGGCCCGCGAGTTCTCTCATTCGGCCCCTTGAGACCTTTTAATCTCCAAAATTGATACTATACTATTTTTATCCGTACTTTACCACAGAAATTAGTAATTGGGAGCTGGTAGTTGAACCCAAACTGCTGTTTTACAGTTAATGCAGCCCTTCGGCAGAACAATTTGGAGACCCTGCTGTACGCTAACGTTTCCTCTGAGCGTCATTGTAAGTTATTACAAAATCACGTGACAAAAGCTATAACTATTGTCTCATGATTTTTTTAATAACTTGCAACTCATAATGATCAAAAGTACTGGGTTTCCTTAAGTGTTCTATGTATATTATCCAATAATGACACAGTTTAACAATCGTACCCAGGTCGATCTTGATAGATTGGAGAGATTTCGTTACTTTGTAGAAATTTTTCAAGATATCATTCAAGTAAGGCAAGAGACAAAAAGCAAGTTTCAATCGGGTCTAATGAATTCAGAAGACCTGAAACCTCAGAGCGCGTAGATGGTTTTTCATTTGCATCATTGTAAATTATCTAAAGAGCTGGCGTGATATCATCCCAGGAGCAGGATAGACTTCGGCAGGCGTCAGCTCAAGAAGACCGCTGTGGCGTAGCGAAGGGGGAGAAGGGGGCAAACGCCCCGGGTGGCACTAGGCTAGGGGCGGCAAATTTCAAGTCGTTAATTAGTTTCTAATAGGGAAAGTGAAGCTTTTTTTTTTTTTTTCTCCGAAAAATAAGAACATCCAAATATGAAGGCAATAAAACAATTTAAAGAACTATCCTCAATTAAGGATATGAACTTTTCTTCTGTCAAAACTTCAAACTCGTTAAGGCTTTGAATTCTTCTGATACTTATGTTACCGTACTGAACAAACAGAGGATTAAGTATTATAAGAACATGACTTTGATGTGACGGCACCATGATTCTCCAAATGTGACAATCGCTTGTGTTTTAAAAGCAAAAATTACAGTATTATTTCAATTTCAAATAAGCAAATCGAATGCTCTGAGCGGCACATTTTGTTTTTGGGTGGTATGGGGCGGCTAATTCCTCGTTGTTAATTAGCTTCTAAAATTAAAAAAAAAACTTTTAAACGAGGTTTAATCAAATTAATAAAAAGCCTATGTAGAGTTATTATTTTTTTCTAATGAAGGAATTATACTAGTTTTCGTGAACGTTTCTAACGCCAAAACGTTCAACTCTATAACGAATCTTAAGTCATATGATACTAATGCTACTGAGCTGACAAAAATAGGACTTATAATATTGTACAAACATGATAATAATGTGCTGGTACATATAACTGATTCAAGTTTAATTTTGATTTAATTATGAGCAATCTTTTTAAAGCAAATTGTTGACATTTGGGCATTGAAATAAGAATGTCTTGTTTGATTATTAAATCTGTCGAGGAAATGAAGCCCGCTGCCTTCGTACTGAAATGTCTGTCTTTCTATTCGATAACATAACGGCGCTAAAAAGTTCGAAAAATATTCTCTCAAAAGCAATTGTTGAAACGTAACAATTTTACCGATTTGCTTGTTGTCTCGGGTATTTGTGTAATTAAGTAGGTTTGTGAATTTAAACTATAACTAAGGGCGTCTAAAACTAAGGAAAAGTACTTGGGCTATGTTCACTGCTATTGAAAATGGTAAATGTACTCAAAAATTTCTAAAATAAAATATTTTTGAAAAGCACAGAAAAGTTGACTCACGGAATGTGCAGTTAAGATGAAAAATGATCAGCCAAACTAAGACTTGTACTGACTTCTACAAATGTATTATGGTAAGGGAATGCTTAAAGATATGATATCTCTTATTTCTTTGACACTTTGTCCATTAAAGTACTTTTAGCTTCAAGCAAATCACTTTTTGTTTTACATAAAATGGTGATGGGTTGGGTTTAAGATGTCCTATTTAATTATATATTTCTATACAGAAGATTAATGAATCCAAAGCGTATATCTGATTTATGTATAGTGTATACTCTTGCCTTTTTATTAAAGTTTTGAGTGTTGATAGTGTTTTCGTTTTCCAGGTTTATTCAGGCAACCCGAATCTGCGCAAAAAAGGACAGACTTTAAAAAAATCTTTCTCTTCTTCTGTCTCTGTATTCATATCAGTAACAAGTTACATCAGCTTGCAAAAAGGAAATGGCGCCAAAGTTTTAAACTGACTGGGGCGTCAAAGCTCCTAAAACCGGGCGTGGTCCTTGGACCTATTGAGAACAGATATCTTTAAGCCTCACCCCAAACTGACTTGACCTTTTATGAAGTAAAAGATAACCTGCCGCTGTACCAGCTCATTCAGCCGAGTTGTCCGGTGACACCTCAAAACTCAAGGTTGGTCCATGTCCATATCTAGGTCTATTATATTTCATATATCAAGATTGAAAACGAAAGCCCTGTTGACAGTTCTGCCCGTATGAAAACCAACGAAGACGTGAGGCAAGCTTGTTGCTTTAGATACACAGTCAATGTTGTTTTTAATCCCTGGGTCTTCGGCACGCCTAGGCGCGGTGTCCGGCGGTGACCGGCGGAGCGTGGCCGATGGGAGCTTATCTCGTTTCATTGTTCGAGACGCGTGGACTCCGTGGCCGTCTCCGTGTTGAGCGGTCAAGGTGGTCAGCGCGCGACTCACCGCTTTACCTGGTCGGGTGTTGTCTTCTCGTGGCAAAATAAAGGGGAGATAACCAGGTTACGCTACCCTCGGACGTGTCAAGTTAGATAACATTGTTGTTTTCATTATGAAAACTCAAGTCTAATACCTCGTTAAAATATGTAAGTCGGTCTTCGGCCACTTTTGATAAGGTTTTCTGAGTTTGTGAATGAGGCTTATGATATTTTCACACTTGACACACGTCACATCATAAACTTGATTTTTTTCTACGTATTTTACAATGGTGTTTCTTGTAATGTATTAGTTGTTCCGTCCTATACAGACACAGAAACCTATGGGAATGGGTAAAAGAAATTGAAACTAAAATTATTATTTTTTTAAACGGGAAAAACAGAACAGTCCGCCTTGGGCAGAACAGTGAAGGGTAAACAAAACAAGGCGCCCCAAGCAAATCCGCCCCTCTCAACTTCCAAAAACATGGTAGGAAATCCCGATGCCGGAATTTGTTTTGTAGATTCAAAGTAGGCTGAACGATTTTTCGGGAGCCTCCTGTTTCTTTCTTCTTTATTTATAACAAGAGCCGGGGTAAAGGAAAAAATCATGTTAAGCCTGGTCCCTTTTGGAACTCAGGACGTGTTAGCGCATTTTCGTATTATGGATCAGTACTTATGTTAGATATCAGCATTATGTAGTTATCAGTAATTGTGTTTAGATTTTAGACATATTTTTATGAATTTTCTTGTGTAATGAATATACCTGAAAAAAAATTATTTAAAAGTCATTTCTTGACATTTTAAAATTTTTTATATTCTCTTTAATCTAACTACAAGTGGTTTGTGGTCACTGAAATAGGACTCATAAATGAAACATTCTAAATTGTAATCAGCTAATCGCCCAAATACTCCGTCAATTGTTGTTTGATAGATCGTAGTTGCCAATCTTGGTGAAAGTAGTTGAATGTTGAAGCTTGTTTAGAAAAAGTTTTCAATTTCTGCCCCTGGGCCGCTAAGATCTTGATTGAAGTCACCACAAATGATGACGTAAAACTCTCTAAACTTTTACACATATTCTAATGACGTCAACAAAAAAAAAAACTAATACTTTTGATAATACTAAGACTTCCGGCAATGGCGGCCGTTGCCTGCGCCAGTGTTATCTCTCGATTCGCAATGTTTTTTTGGTAGTTTTAACGGGGGTTTTTAACGGATCGAGTAACTGAGTGTTGATGCACAAATGGCAGGTCAGGACATACAAAAAACATATATACATCATGGGTCTAGGACTTATGGATGCTGAGATCTAGGGTGATGACAGACGGACGGACGGACGGACAAAACGGGTGCAATAGCGCATTCGACTTCTCGAAAATGCGCTAAAAATGGTATCAGGTAGCGTGCCAATCAGTTTTTATTGGTGATTTATTAAAATAAAATAAAAACATCTTGCAATATCAGTGACAAAGAAAATTGTGAACTACCTCATATATTAGTCATGACAAAATGAGAACTACCTTAAATAGTAGTCATGAGAACTGAGAACTACCTCATATAGTAGTCATGAGAACTATCTCATATAGTAGTCCTGATAAAATGAGAACTACCTCATATAGTAGAATAGTAGTCCTGATAAAATGAGAACTACCTCATATAGTAGTCATGAGAACTACCTCATATAACAGTCATGAGAAATATCTCATATAGTAGTCATGAGAACTATCTCATGTAGTAGTCATGAGAACTATCTCATATAGTAGTCATGAGAACTATCTCATATAGTAGTCATGATAAAATGAGAACTGTCTCATATAGTAGTCCTGATAAAATGAGAACTGTCACATATAGTAGTCCTGATAAAATGAGAACCGTCTCATATAGTAGTCTTGATAAAATGAGAACTGTCTCATATAGTAGTCATGAGAACTATCTCATATAGTAGTCATGATAAAATGAGAACTATCTCATATAGTAGTCCTGATAAAAGTTAAGACGATTCAACAATTTATGACAAAGTAACCCTTTCATTAAGTTAAAGTCCCCTAAATGTTACTCGATATCATGACCTTGAGCCTATTAAATACCTTTATTTTAAAACAGCAAGACATAACAATTGTAACATCTTTATTTGTTTTTTTTTAACCCCGATAATAAATTTCTTTATGTGTTTTTCTGATTGTTTTTGTCAAGCTACAGTACTATTTTAAATAAACTTATAAGGTTTGAAAACGTAAAAAGAATTTTGGGAGATTAATTATTTTGCATAATTTTGAAAATGTCCTTCCCCTCTAAACGGCTCGCCGTATACGTATGCTTGGGATGAATGGAATCAAAGAAATCCTTGACCCAACACTTCTGCTAGATGTTAGGTTTCAAGTTTTGAACCTGCTATAACTGAATCAAGCATTTTGTTGAGGCTCGGGGGCATCAAAGAGCTACTCAAAGTCCTTTTGGAAATCGTAAAATTTTCATTATAGTTATCAACAAGGCCAGTTAACTCCGGAGGATGCCGGAGAGGAAGACAATTTGCCTGTTATTTATTGGACGTCTGCTGCTCTAGACGGACACAGAGGAGCTTTGTTTCACGGTGGCCAGGAGAGGTCTTTGATGTCGGACTTGTGGTTAGTAGTGAGGCCACGCTTCAATTAATTCAACCAAAGTTCGTGGACTGATAAAGCGATACGTCATTGCCAGTAATAGGGGCGGGCGTAACCAAAGTCAATGCTACAACATGCTTTTGAATGTGTTATATGTTATCTGTATTTACAACAAAAACAAAATATGTTTGGTGAAGAAAAAATGTTTATACCGTATATCAAAACGGCCAGCTATAGCCGATACCAATGTTATTACGAAAATGCCTGAAAATGTCATTAAAGTTTATATGTTGGGTGTAAGGAAGAAAAAAGGCAAAACAAATGAATTTGAAATTTCTTTTGACATCTATATTATAAATAAATTGTATTGGTCTCGCTCTTTCTCTCCCCATAATATATATACAATATTTGTGTTTGTGTGTGTGTGTACAGACAGAGGCAGAGAGAGAGAGAGAGAAAGAGTGAGGGTCTAAATTTACATATAATGGAGAATCCATTCTCTGCCCATGCTGGCCCAAGCCCAGACTTAAACCTGACTTTGTCTACTATTAGGAAACAAAGAACCATAACTTTATTTTCCTACAGAACCAGCTATTCACGTAATACACCAGACATTACAGTTTTGGACAGTCAGTGTGAGCGGGTTTGGAAGTTCTCTTATCACCACGGGGTATGGAAATGAGCCCACGTATATGCTAATCAGGTCAGTCGCCAAGTGTTTTCAAGAAGGCGTGTGCTGACCCTTACATTGCTCCTTCATATAGCCATCACCCCTTAGAGGAAGTTTCTCGTTTTGAAGAATACCTGCAGTACCTACAAGGACATAGTTTATGAGGTATGAACGACCGATGGTTACACAGTTAACACTGTTGTATAGGATTGAACGTGCTAGCGGTGCCGATGGTCAAGTGCTGGAGCGGATGGTCAGATTGAAGGACATCAAAGAAACAGGTGCGCTGGACGGGGCATGCTTCAGACCGTACTTGAATACAATGGGATACTGTCTCGGGCTATTAGTTAATTTCCCATTCATTGTGAGAAGAACGCAGTACCAGATAACGGCATAGTAAGCCATTATAACATTGTACTCGCGGGTTAATGTGTACTGTACACTGTATGAAATGAATAAAAAAAACTTCTTAACAGATTTTTCTTTGATGATTGAAAAAAAATCTCACTTTTTTCTATACCAGACCAGTTGCCAGATTTAAAAATTATTTTATTTTTGGGATATATTATAATATATTGGTGTGTTTTGAAGAATAGTAAATTAACTACTCATTTTTACTATATAAATTTTGTATTGAGTCAGTTTAATGCTGCTTAAGAATTCATCATTTGTATAAAAACATTGACGTAGTTAGGATTACTGCCACCAGCATCTACGAAACAATTCACATACAGATAAATTACATTTGACATGTGACTGAATTAAATGCCACCACGTCTTATAATTGCAATTGTAAGGAAAAGTAACTCCCGGTCCTGGCCTCACTATTCATTCCACCAAATTTTCCTAGATCACTCCATAGAAATATAAGTCACTATAACGTACTGGCCAATGTCTGGTCAATGATATACCAATGGTAATGATACGTTATCTATCATATCTTATCTTATCTGTTACAGAAGCTTCCAATACACGCTTTTCGATGTTTTGTGTATAGTTCCGCATCCTTATTAGAATTAGAGGATTAAATGTTGAAAAAGTGTTGGTTTTCCTGGTTTCCTCAGGCAACCCTAACTGAAAGAACGAGACTTTGTATGTGTTTGTCCTTGAGTATAAAGATGTTTTTTTATCCATTTCTATCTAAGGGTTGTATTAAGTTATCTAGATGTATTTCTAAATTAGTATTAATCGTTTTATGTGTAATTTCTACTTTACTCTTGGTTCTTCTATCCTGTAGGGATTCAAGGTTTAATGATTTAATTAATGGAGCAATTCTTGTCAGTTTTGAATACTCTCTAGTAATGAATCTTTTGTTTTTTTTAAATTTGTTCTAGCTTAACAATATTTTGTTTGGTGGATGGGTCCCATACATTAGATACATATTCTAGTAAAGGTCTCACCAAAGTGAGGTAGCATTTTTGTTGTATTTTTTAAATTACATTTGAAAAGTTTTTTTTTTTAAAATAAAGTCTAAGATTTTGTTAGATTTTTATTAACTTCATGACATGAGGATTCCTAAGAACTTTGTATCTTTATTTTTGGTTAGTTCTTTTCCTTGGATTAAATATTTTAAATGAATTTGTTTCTTTTTCTTTGTTACTTTTAATAGTTGACACTTTTCTGGCCGGAAAGACATACTCCAATTTGTTTCCTATTTTCTCAATTCTTCTAAGTCTTTACTTTACTTTTAAGATTGTGCTATCTTGTTCTGATTTAATTGTTTTATAGATTACACAATAATCAGCAAATAGCCTAACTTTTGTTCCTGTTGAGATGTTGGTGGGTAGATCATTTATATAATTTAAAAAGAGTAAGGGACCTAGGGCAGTTCCTTGCAGGCGATTCATCTGGACCAGTTGCTTTTTTTATTTTAAAGTTTTATACCTATCTGTCTACAGTTACCTATTTCTTCTATTTTATTTAAATTTATTAAAAAAACTCCATTGTCACCCGAGGCCGTAAATGATGATGCAAAACATGTATTGATGTTGTTAGCTTTGGTTTCATTATCATTATAGGTTTTATTATTTGAGTCTTTTAGTTTGGTTATTCTTGTAAATACATTTTTGAGATTTTTTGAAGTACCACAAGTTTTTATTGTTATCTTTAGAAATTCAATTGTTTATATTTATATATATTGAAGGTTTCGAATACGTTTTTGTGTCAAGTGTTTAATTTAATGAGCCTAATTTATAAGTGTTCTATTATCTATCATCCAATTCTGTTTAATACAAAATTTGCCGTGGTGGGGGGGTCAAGAGAGATAGATAGATAGATAGATAGATAGATAGNGGATGGATGGATGGATGGATGGATGGATGGATGGATGGATGGATGGATGGATGGATGGATGTATTGAGTATAGCGTATTGTCATTTATGTAGTTAATATGATATGAATGTTTCTTTTTATTGTTATATGTATTTTTATTTCCATGTAAAGCGCTGTGAGCCTGGCTCCATGCTGGGATACAGCGCTATATAAATTACCATTTTATTATTTTATTATTATTATTATTATAGATAGATAGATAGATAGATAGCCAGAGAGATAGAGAGAGATCAGATAGACAGAGAGAGATAGACAGAGAAAGCTAGAGAATGAAAGAGAGAGAGATACATAGAGAGAGAGGGAGGGAGAGAGAGATAGACAGAGAGGGAGAGAGAAAGAGAGAGATACATAGAGAGAGATAGTTGAGATAGGCAGAGAGAGAGAGAGAGAGAGAGGGGGGGAAATCATTGGAATTTGAAGACATTTGAACATTGGGACAAGCAATAAATTTGTTTACTAGGTGGACATGTACCACTAAAAAAGGTAGTTACCCCCCCCCAATCTACCCTCCCCCTGACCTTTGCCAGCCTGTAGGCCATCGAGTGGTCAATAGCCGTGACCGTACGGATCACATGGACCAATCGCACGTCTCGATGACTCGCGATTTGTGGGAGGAGCCTAGCCCCTGATTGACATCCCCAGTTGCTTTATAGCCTGGTACGGGTCTCTGACTTGGATATCGGGATTATTTTACCTTCAGGGGTTAACCGATTAAATTATATTGATAGTGTTGAGTTCATCGAGGATTACCGAGGGTTCGTGGGTGTTTTTCTATGAGCGTGTTGCAACTGAAATATTCTTTCTCAGTTCATCTTCGACGGCTTTTTATTAATTCGAGCCTTAGCCTTAGCTTCTGATCTGACTCACAATGGATGTACCAACAACCTCAGTGGATTTCTTGGCATCCAGCCCAGCAGAATCCGTGGACAAACTAAAGAGAAGTCTTAAAAGGGAGCTGTCTTCAGACGGAGAGAACATTGAAGAACCCCCAAAGGTCAAGGCTGCCAGAAAAAGTGGCCCCAACAAAAAACACAAGAATCTCCCGCCAGATATCCTGGAGGAGAAGAGACTAAGGGCCAATGAACAGGTTAGTGATGGGAAAATTTGTCGTGTTTTATTCCGGTAAAATACATTGGGTTGGAGGATGTTTTATTGTTCTTTACACCATACAAATAGTTAAAAAAATAACCGCGTTTTGATGTCAATAAACGTAGATGTGCTTTAGGGACCTCACATAAATCGTGATACGTTTTTTTTTAAGGTTATCTATCAGTATCTATTTTAAATATATTGAAAACTACTGATGAGTTTTAGGAGAAAGTTGGTATATTTTTGAAAGGTTTATTCAAATATAATTGTTTTCTCAGTGAGAATTTACATTCCTAAATTAGATGTTCGAATTTAGAATCCACTTATTAGTAGATAAATGATTTATTTTTTAAAATCTAAATGTAATAATTTAACATGAAACGGAACAAGAACAAACCAAAAATAGGTGGCACAAAAAATTATAGAATTAATTAAGTCAATATGACAAGCCCCAAACAAATAACTAGTACTATAACAGGTACAATTTGCGTAGGATTCTATATTACAATCATTGTTGTATGTGTTGAAGGGCAAGTTGAGTAAATGCTCCTTTAAATTATCTTCAGTACGTTCTTCATTATATACGTAGACATTTTAGGTTCTCTAGTGGGCGTTATTTAACATTTACTTAACAATAATAAAATTGAAATCCTCTGAACTGAACTGTCCCTTAACACGAGGCTGGGTCTTTGGAGCACCATTTTGAGCTGCACACTATCTCATGTCATATGTTACGGTTCTGAGCTGCCTTCTGGGAGTCGCTAAATGACAGGCCGGTCCACTCTTTGATATCGTCCTCCTATTTCTTCCTTGGTCTGCCTCTTTTTCTTCTTCCCTGGACTGTGCCTCAGTAATCACAAAATAAGTTTAATGCAGCAACTTACGTACAATTTTTCAAGGTGAAAATTGTCAGAGCCACAATTCAAACACTCTAGTGCTCCACTCCCAACTACTGCCTTCGTATGCATTCTGGTATATCCCTTACTTCCGTCACGTGACCTCCTCTCAAACGCACATTTTCGCTTGTGTTAATTTGTAAAAATGTATAATTTAATATTTCAATAATATCTTATATATTGATAAGACAGCGTACATTGCCTTTATTTTCGTCTTAAATCTCGACGCAGCTTTCTTGTTAAATCCCAAGATGTCGCCAACTAAACATGTATCCACATTTTTTTTATCTTCTCAGGAAAGAGTCAGACAGAAGCAGATTGCTGATGCCCTGGACGTACTCAAAAGTCTTGACATGCCGTACAACCCGAACCTGCCTGACCACAAGGAGGACTCCAAGTTGTACACAATCTGTACAGCCTCGGCGTACATCGCCGCTATGACCAAGATGATAAAAGATCACGACAACGGAATCATTAACCCCGAACAAATTCTGGTGCCGCCTCTGGCACAACTGTCGGCCGCACCTCATCCAGGACCGGTGAATATTTACAGTGATCCTCAAGCTATGCACATGGTACCCAGAATGTTGACGCAACCAGTGGCCAGTTGGCTCTCTCCTTACGACCAGCAGCGGTCTTCCTGCGGCGCGCCCAGCACGAGTGGTCAGTTGTATCCAACAAGGAGGCCACTGGCGGACACAACTAACCACCAACACCAGGGACCTTTCTGTCACGTCACCGGTCAGCCCCTAAACTCCAGGTAATGTAACTTTACACGTCATAGTCTTAGAAAAAAACTCATGTTTAAAATTAACATTGGTCACCACGTTAAATTCTCTTTTAAAAAAGTAAATGGAAAAGACGTAAACAGCTGGGGTAAGGGTTAGCCTGACAGCTGTTTTGTTACGTCCTGTCAGGCTAACCCTTACCGCCCTGTTTACGTCTTTTCCATTTACTTTTTTATAAGCCTGATTTCAGTCTCACACCATATTTTGTTCATGAAATCATCTTCTAGTACACAATAGTCGTTTAAGGAAATCTAGAATCCTCTGACTTGAAACGGAAACTGTAATATAGACTAAAGGCACAATTTAAATGAAAGAAAATATTAAATGTTTTAATTGTCATATGAGTGCATTTTTTGGGATGTGAAGAATGCTTTTCTTACCCTTGACTAATACCTATACTCTATCGGTTGATTGGTGTAAATAGTTATAGTCTATATGTTGATTGGTGTAAATATTTATAGTCTTGAAAGTTGACTATTCGGAAAGAATATTTACAAATGCACTTATATTAAACGTGCAGACATTTTTAAAAAAAAATCAATTTGATTTGATCAAATAAGTTTTAACATTTCAATCGTATAACCCTTCACTTCAAGGCTAAAACTATTCTTTTCTTATTCTGACTTCGGGTAATTCAATGTTATTATTTTAACATAATTTTCTTCTGTTGCCGCAGAATCGACCATCAAAATCTGATGCCAAGTCTACAACACATGAGAAATGGCCATGGTATACCAACAAGGTTCTATCCCACAACACATGAAGTGATGACCAACCAACCAGTGGCTAGCAGTAATAGATCCTTCTTCCCACAGTCCACTCCAGTGGCGATGTCGCACGGATCAACACCAGATCGTTACCTGAAGCCGAACTCATCTTCTCCCAGTGACCCGTACTTGGGGTTGTCACCTGGAGCCAGCAGCTATAACCCAGTTGCCAGTGTGGCCAACATGTCACCTGTTGGAGGCATTATTCTCAGTCCTCCTTCCATGCAATCAACACCACAGTACTTCGAAAGTACTCCTCTGCACTCAACCCCTCAGTACAACAGAAGTACTCCTCTGCACTCAACCCCTCAGTACAACAGAAGTACTCATCTGCACTCATCACCTCAGTACTATGGAAGTACTCCTCTTTACCAAAACGTTCACAGCCCGTTCCCTGTTAACAGGCAGACATACTTCTCAAGCCCTCCACCCTCTCATGCACTAAGCCAATCAGACAGTGGTTATGGCAGCAGTATTGCCAGTGGCAGCTCTATTAACAACAGCGACATCAGTGGTGGTGGTAGCTACTCCATCATAGATAGTAGTAACCGTGCCAACAGCAGCGTGAACGGCGATCCATCTTTCCTACACCTCGGCAACTCTCAGCAGCCCAGATTCACCCAACAGGTAAGCCGGTTGTCCAATATAATAAATGATTCTTATTTTTAATTTAGCGAAAATAAACAAGAGACAGGCTCTGGTGGAGATTTTAAAAACTTTCAATTACTTTGTTTACAATTATCGCCAGCACGGCTTATCCAGTTGTTTGTGTATCATTGAGAAAAGATACCGGCATGCACCCTTGAGTGTTTATATATCTGTGTTAAAGACGCTTCTTTCTGTACAGAAGATTATTGCGTCCAACGCTTAACCATGGTTTAAAACTCTAATAAAATGTAAGACTAAGTTCTTTAAATCACATTTCCTTTTAGATTTTAGAATCCGGCCATACCATGACGTCAGTACCGGATACAAGATGCTCAAGTTCTAAGTGACGTCTCCGCAGTGCCATGGAGAATGTTCTAGTCAATGCTGTTGTGATATCTGCCCCTACTTGTGGTCAACACATGATGAACATCTGACCAATGTGATATCTGCCTCTACTTGTTTTCAAGACATGATGGACATCTGACCAATGTGATATATCCCCCACTTGTGGTCAAGACATGATGAACCTCTCTGACCGATGTGATATCTGCCCCTACTTGTGGTCAAGACATGATGGACCTCTGACCAATGTGATACGGGTTTCAAAAGCCTTTATGGCTTCATTGTTAGATTATGTGATTTTGATTTTTTTTTTACATTATACATTATTAAAATGTATGTCTTTTTTTATTTAAAACTCAAGTCAATATGAGAACATTTTTTTTTACCCAAAACGTAAGTGTTATCAAACACTTTCTTTGATACAGGGTTCACTCTTCTATGTGTTCATTTAATCTTGTATAATAAATGATTGAAATGAATATGTGTTTGAGAGTTTTGTTATTTTTAGCTTATTTGAGAAGCGAAAGATAGTGTGAGTGTATTTATTTATCTATTAATCTTTTAGAATCTCATCTTATTATTACATTCATGCTCTGGGTCAGAAGATTATTTCGTCCTATCTATTGGTATGTCTTGTATTGCATTTTTTATTAGAATTTCATTAGTTTGTAGCAGAAAGCATTTTTAAATATTTAATTTTAGCAATAATTTTTATTCGAATTTTAAAATTTCAACATTTAAATTATCTTAACCCAGCCGAGTAACCTTTGAAATAGCAAGTTTCCTATAATCTTGTTGGTAGCTATAAATAGTAATTGTCGTGGGATAAAGTTTTGTCAGATGGTGGTCACTGCTCGGTGCTTTGATTCTATGAACCTCATACAAAAGTTCACAGCAGAGGATTTTTCCCATAATCGATAATGTGCATTGGTCGTTGAATAGCTAATTAAGTTGAGAATATTTCAACTGATATACTTCTGGCACGGGTGACCAGAAATCCATCACAGATAGTGAATTGTATAATCGAAAAAGCCTGATCTTCCTGCTCCATTTCAACACCAGAAGGTTCCATAGCGATATTCATGGAAAAATAGAAGGGGACAGTATCGAGAATGTGTTTTAAATATTTTTTTTATAAGTCCAGACTGTTGCATTAACTGTCAATACATCACAATTTAAAAAAAAAAGTTTAATTATTATATTCAAAGATTAAATCTAAGGAAACTGTTAATAATAATAATAATAAATGAGAAACAAAAAAAAGGCTTTCCTGTCCGATCACCTTCACTAGAAATTTATATATTTTTTAAAAAGAGTTTTTGCATAAGATAGAATGTTAAAAAGTCATAACATATCAATAACTTGGTTGATTTGTCTGGGTTTTAAAAAAACTTTTTAAGCTCACCAATCCCCTACTTTTTCTACTTAGACTGTTTGCATTCACACAACCACACAACTTTCATCAGTTTATTTATTGTCGTTTTATGAAATCTGATTTTCGGAGACCTGACGTAAGAAAATAAAAAGATGGCTTCAAACTGCAAAAGGTAACAATATTTCATTAAATGTAATCCTAATTTCAATACACTATAAATCAAAATGATTATGGCTCAAGAAAATATCCAGTTCACAATACATGCTGCTATCTGAAAGTTGAAAATTTTTAATATGGTTTCTCGGCTTTCCAAATGTTACAGAAACATACATTTTTGTGTAACTGTCAAAAACGATGTTTATTTTGAAAATTGTTAGTACTCATATTTATGTCCTTGCATTCTAAGAAAATGTCTACTATAGGACCGTCCATAAATGACGTAACACAATGCTGGCCGATTTTTTTACCCTTCCCCCCAACTCGTCACGCGTCGTCACAAAAAGTTATATTCCCCCCCCCCCGAAAAAAAACCCACCCCAAAAAATAAAATAAGTTCGTTTCAGATTACTTTTTTATCATTTACGTATTTATTTAGTGTAGGTCTGCATTGTAATATCATAACACGCGTGAAGATTTGTAAAAGTCATTAAATAAAATGTAAGCCATTGCTTCTCAAACCTTTTAATATTTGACAACCGGCAAGAATTTTTCCATTTCACCAAGTACCGGTGCATTCTTTTCCCGTTTTGACGTGATTTTCCCTGCACGAACGTGATTGCAAAATGAGCCTCTACATGGCCTAAGCCTAGATCCCTATAAGATTAAATATGAATTTGGCTTGTTTTATAAAATATTATTGTTATAAAAATTTGTTTAGTTGCCAAGACATAGCAAAACAGCTGACGAACAGTGCAGCGATAATGTCAAAAACCCTTTGATTTGATTAACCTTCAAGCTCACGAGTGTGATTATTGATATTACAAGGATCATTTCATTGTTGGTAGACCTAGAATATATAGATCAGGACGATTCCTCAAATTGATTTCGATCTTATAGTGACAGTTTTCCTGCTAAGTACATGCACGTCAAAGTCATTTGATCTACATGTGGAAGAAATCAGCAGTCCCGAGCCTGCGCTCTTCATGGGGCTTCCCGGAAAACCCCCTAGCCCTCTGGCCCCCTAAGGGGTGCGAAGGCTGGGAAGCCCCCCCGGAGCGGTCGCTGCTACAAGCGGCCGCCTGGGCGTCCAGGCCGCTGGGCCGAAAACGCCTCCCACTAAAGTGTTTCTCCCTAGGGAGGTGTGGAATTTTCCTACGGTGACTCGCTATCAACATAGTATCACTTTGGCGCCACCACGGCAAAGCTTACGAGTCTGTATAGTTTAGATCGCCGCAAAGCATTTGATCTCAAATTACCTCATTGATCAAATCTCATGTTTTTAAAAAGTTATTAGGTATGCGCTGGGAGAGGAATATGGCGAGCACTGTACGGACCCCACATTTGTGCAGGAAAGTGGGATGTCGGCTTATACGTCGCAAAATACAGGAATTCCTGCTCGTTGAAGACTGAAAAACACTATGACATTAATAAAATATCAAATATTATAACGACTTTTTACTCCGAAGCTCACGAGATTTATTTTATTATTTTTTTTATTTTTTTTTTGTATTCCTCCCCCCCTTCTCCCCCACTATTTCACGTATGTCACTCAAGTGTTTTAAATGTAATGTCGCCAATGGACGAAGCGTGTTTAAAAAAAATAAAAATGTAAGTAACAATGGTTTAACGTTCAGACAGGTCATACGGCCCTCAATGTTATTATTGTATGATACGCGGCGGCATTAACTAATGAAATTTTGTAACTTTAAAAATACTGACAACTTTGTATATCTTATTAAAATCAGTATTTCTGCGAGGGAGGTCTTCAAGTGTTAAGGAACACAAGAAGTAAATGAAGGGCGCGCGTTTGTAATGGTTTCAACACCTGCAAGGTGAATTGTTCACCTTTAAAAAATATTTTTTTAAAAATCATTTATTTTTGTTATCACAGTGAAAATCTTTGAACCACTTAATTATATACATATTTAAACCCCCAATTATAAATTAGGTCTTTTTAAAGTGTATTTGAGATAGGAGTTGAAATTCTGTTTTTAATTTTTAAATCATAATATACCAAAAATTAATTAAAAATTATAATAGTAGTAAAGTAAATTATAAATGAAAAAAAAAACTTCACAGTTTACAAAACGAAAGGGTCGAAACGACCGGGGTCGAAACGCCCTAGGGTCAAAACGTCCCGTGGTCAAACTATCCGGGGTCGAATCGCCCGGGGTCGAATCGTCCGGGGTCGAAGTGTCCAACCACCCAAACAATTATATCAAACTTAAACGTTTATCACTTTATCAAATAGATTCCCCCTACCCCCCCAAAAAAAAAAAGGATAGGCTGTGTCGTATTGACTTAAAATTTAAAATATCTATCTTCACATAATCCTATTCAGATAATTTTTAGACACTTGTCAGGCTTCCAAACTTCACCAGTTTCATTTTTCGGGGGGGGGGGGGGGTAACGCACACATTAACTTGTAATGGTATATTATTTATTTTATGGTAACACACAAAAAAGTTCGCCGACTCCTGTCGTAAGAGAACCGAACAGAGCGGCGATTGCATCACAAATGCTATGATGTCATCAAACGACGCAGGGTAACAATTTCATTCGTTCTCTTGTGGGTTCTCAAACTTAAGGTTTATAATTAGATTTAATTTTCATTTCTTGATAGCTTATGACAACCGGCGTCTGATGGCCTACCGACCGGCACTTTGAGAAGCATTGATGGTTTTTAAAAAAATAAATGAATAAATAAATTGTCACTAAATGTTTAAGGGGAAGTTTTATTTAAAGTTAACCTTTTGATGTGACATCACATTTCTTCAACCCCCCTCCCTCCACCTCGTCACACATTGTCACAAAAGTGTGACACCCCCATTCACCATAGGTACGAGATGTCATCGATTTGCTTTATTTTTAAAAAAAAAACTTAAATTGGAAGCAATTGCTTACT
Source organism: Radix auricularia (assembly GCA_002072015.1). NCBI lineage: Eukaryota > Metazoa > Mollusca > Gastropoda > Lymnaeidae > Radix > Radix auricularia. Next base: position 779,302 of record MUZC01000681.1, on the reverse strand, counting down.
TATTAAACTCGAAAAAAAAATTAAGAACAGCTATTTTGACACAAGAAATTCAATAAGATGAAATCACGACAGTCCAAAAAAAAAACAAAAAACGAACGATGCTTGGTGTTCCTGGAAGATGGGATACTGAAATTATTGTTGATAACAATGAGGACACATTTGATAGAGGACATGGGCACCCCAAATGCGAATCTCTTAACCCACTTTGAGAAATATATATGTAAATAAATTTTTTATACATTATTCAAACTATTTATGTGCTACATTCTTCCCTTTCTCAATGTGAACACTAACAAGTGATTTAAAAAGTTTTACCATATCACAGTGCAGTGGCGTCACTAGGGGGTGCAGTGGGGGTGGGCCGCCCCGGGTGACACCGTCGAGAGGGTGACACCAAAATATAAAATTATGTATGTTCCCGTTAATTGGCACTAGAAAACTCGGACTGTTCACTAAGTCGTGAGGGGGTGACGCCATGAGTTACCGCACCGGTTGACACCAACCCTAGTGACGCATCTGTCACAGCGTGAGCAGAAATAACACAACGTTAAAGCAGGATGCACTAATAACATACTCTTGTAAACAATAAGCTCTGATTTTTATGTGAATAATGTCTTTAAATATGTCCATGAGTTGTAAATTTTATATTAAAAGTTTGCCAGTTTTGGATGCGAATATTTATTGAAATAAACGAGCATGTTTGCGAGAAACTCTAGTTAGAAAAATATTATTAATGAGACATTGGCCTGAAGTCTTTTCCAACGTGTAAATATTTTAAAGAAAATAGTAGGGGTGGTAATGATTTAAAAAAAATTGTGTTCGATTATTAATTTTGACAAATTTTAATTGATTTATTTCGATTAATTGTATTTTTATAACGCTTATGTAAATTACGTTAAGTCGCGATTCATTATTTCGTGAAATAGGTTAAGTCGCGGTCATTCCATGTCTCCCAAATTTTGTGACGTAACACAGCAAAATTCGTTCTGCTATTCAAGAAATAAAGAAGAAAGATACTTTTTTTTTACGTATGCACTTCTAAATAAATAATAATAATAGTACGAGGGGAAAGAATGCAATATAAATGATTATTAATTATATAGATAAAAAGTATTAGTAATATTTTCTTAAATTTCAATCGATTTTTTAATGGTTAAAATTAATTTTAATCGTTAAAATTTTTAATCTGCGTCTGGCTCTCAAACAAACGTTCCATTATTTTATTTTATTTAAAATTGGTTATTCAAACTCCTTTTATCTACGTCTGTGGTTCCCAACCTTTTTTGACATATGGACCCCTTTTTGTAGTCAAAACTTGCCCACGGACCCCCAAGAGAAATAAACTGCATACATGCAAAGTACAAAAAATACAAATCCAAAAAGCAACATTTTCATGAAGAAGTATTATAATAACTTTATATTAAAATTAAAAACAATTAATGACCCAGATGAACGTGATTAGAGTTTTTATGCCTTTATGTGTGTCCTACTCAATGTTTGTGAATAGCCACTACAAACTGGTTTTGTGAGTGATATGTTCATAGTGGCATTGAATCTTTTCTCTTACAATGGGAAGACGGGATTTCAGCAGTCAATTTCTGTTCAATAACCTAAAATGCAGGATATAAAATTGGGATCCGTTTTTGTTTCCAAAATTTGTGGAATCATTGTTCAAACGTTGGTTTAAATTCCTAATTTGTAGATAATTCAATAAGCAGCTCCTGTATTATAGCATGTATTCAAATGTGTTCAGGATCTGAATTTGTCCACAGGCAAAGGGTTCAACACCCTGTCAGGAATATCCAGAGTGAAGAATGTCATCAAATCTTGTGTTCGTACTGTATGAAAGGCCGTTAAGTGTTAATAGTAAGCAAACAAGTCTTCATCTCTTCTTAACAATGTCGGAAGATTTGGAAACAGAATATTTTCCTCTTCCCAAAACTGAAGTTTTGCAACAAACGCAGGCATTATGCTTTTAGTTTAGATTCATTGTGATTGGTTACCTTCATGATCATATGAGTTTTGTCAAATTTGGCTAATAAATCAGTCATAAAGGAATATGTCATTTTTTAGTTAATTGTGTAACAAATCATTTTCTTTGCATCAAAGAATTTCAACACTCATTCAAAGAGAAAATAACATCAATTTAAATATGCACCTTTTGATAACTAACGCCCCTCTGTTTGTATAAGTAAACGATTATAGTCTTCATCATTGTCCTTACAATTACTACAATGTTGAGCAAATAATCTCTCATTGAAGGCATTTCTCTTCATTTTATTAACTTCTCTAATGACATAATGAAGTGATCGATGCAAACTTTTATGAAGACTTTTTTGCAAATTAATGACACAATGTACTGAAAATACATTCACTACAGCTGGTTTTAAACATGCTGTAAGTCAAGGGTATAACTTTAACATCAGAAAGTCTTTTTTAATTCGGTAAATAACGTTTCACTTATAGTATCTGTTTCCAAACATTTACCCATAATTCAAATATTTAACAACACTGTATTGTCCGAATTTTTTTCTCACTCACTCACTGTCCAGTGGCGTAGCGAGGGGGGGCAGGGGGGGCGAATGCCCCCGGGCGCCACGTTAGGGGGGCGCCAAAATGAGTATTAAAACTCTTTATTTAATTTCATTTTAATGTAAACTAATGTATCCCAAATACGTTTGCAAGATTGAATATTGGAGCTCCGAACATATCTTTATTACAAAACAGTTGTTAAACATGATTTAGGCGCCCCCATTGAGCGTTAAGGGGCGCCATTCTACTCATAAATAAATGACAAATCCTAATGTAGGATTGCTGATGTGTTGTTGTTTTTTTTTAAATTTAAACAACTGTGAGTTGATGGTAGTGAGCAGTAAGAGACCAATACGATTCTTTTAATAGAGCTACCAGAGACGACACTAAAAGCAACCAAAATTACCAAGAGAAGAAAAAGGAGTGGCTTAAAGCAGTGGTTCTCACCCTGTGGTCCACGGACCACTAGTGGTCCGCGAAGATTTGCCAGGTGGTCCGTGAGAGAAGCATGAAATTTACGCACTGTAGGATTAATCGAGATAGACTAGCAAGTAAAAGAATTAACGCAGA
>MUZC01000681.1:745416-755835 GCA_002072015.1 Radix auricularia | reverse complement strand
CCCCCCCCCCTTTTATGTGCGTGACGTCATTTGTGGACGACCCCATAGCCGTTTTGCTGGAGGGTAATCCAAAAATTCAAATCTATTATGATGTATAGGTCTATAGTTATTATTTAAATTTAATTTCCTTAAAAATAAAGTGATTTCAATTTTTAGGGGTATTCACAAGGTAAAATTTTAATTATATAACATGAATTTGTTTTTTTTTAAAAATGTTTGATGCAACTATTACATTTGAGAACTTTTTTGTTTATATTGGGTGGGGGGGTAGAGAGAGATTGTCAGATCATGTTTTCAGCGGAAGTTCAGATGTTATGCGCTCATAAAAGACACATACTTTTTCTAATTTTATCTTTTAAGAAACCTCTTGTAATTAACGCCCCGAACACATGGGCTTTTGGGGGGGGGGGGCAACATTTAAAAAGTTATTTGTATCTAACAATGCATGTGCTTTTCCTGTGGCCAATGGCTGATATTACATAATATAATGGAATTTTTTTGTAGACATCATGTTTACTTTATTTATAAGATCCAGTACAAACTATTTATTTGTCATTGGTTTATGCGCATGTCATGTGAGTTCTATCACCAAAACGTGAACTCTAATGATACAAATATCCCAAGATTTACTGTTTTCAAACGTCACAAAAATGTCTCAAGAAAAGGTCCTGATGGCATTCATGAGTCTCTTCATAATGACCAAGGTCCAAGGTCCATAGCGTCCAGTTTTATGTTTAAATTGACTTGATCGTTGCTGTTTTTGTTTTGCTCTTCGGTTGCCTACCCTGATGTAAACTAATTAAATACATTGATAAATATACACGCATACTATTTTTTCAAGTTTAAGGAGTTTAGAAAATCATTTTAAGCAATGTTACGGGCTTATTGTTTTCACTAAGCCTATAAAACCTTAACGAAGTAGTGTGCATGATCTTAGAAATACAAATGAAATATTTCATTTATATTTAATACTTTGATTTAAAATATATACTTAATTCCGTGATGAAAATGCCTCAAAGCTCAATTAAAGTAAAGTCTATTAAACATTAGTTAAATCAAATTCACATTCACTAACTGCATGAAGACGTTTCCTATAGTATCTATTAAACATTAGTTAAATCAAATTCACATTCGCTAACTGCATGAAGACGTTTCCTATAGTATCTATGAAACATTAGTTAAATCAAATTCACATTCACTAACTGCATGAAGACGTTTCCTATAGTATCTATTAAACATTAGTTAATTCAAATTCACATTCACTAACTGCATGAAGACGTTTCCTATAGTATCTATTAAACATTAGTTAAATCAAATTCACATTCACTAACTGCATGAAGACGTTTCCTATAGTATCTATTAAACATTAGTTAAATCAAATTCACATTTACTAACTGCATGAAGACGTTTCCTATAGTAATTAAGAAACATTAGTTAAATCAAATTCACATTCACTAACTGCATGAAAACGTTTCCTATGGTATACACAGACTGTTTTGCTTTATACTTTTAATGATTTTTAAATAATTTCCTTCGTTTTTTGTGAGTCCCTAAAAAACAATAAGTTTTTAACTTGATGCAATACTAATCATCACTGACAAATGCTAATGAGCTATAGATTGTTGCTAGTCATGTTAACTAAGAATAAAAATGCACAACTATAATGTAAGGGCCATAACCCCGGACAGTGTCTGCGCTCAGAAATCTGCTCTTACCTTTCAGAGAGGCACGGACAAGTTCACTGGAGGAACAGCCATCACCCATCACCCCTTCTCTTATAATTATGTGTGTTCACACCATGCCACTTTTCGTCCCTCTCATTCTCACATTTCACTTCACGGGGCATATCACTCACACCACCATGTTTGTATGTTTGTATAGTCTGTATAAGTATGGGTCGAGAGGTTTTCTGGGTGTGTTGGTTGTTTAGCCTTATGAGGCACGCTCGCCTCAGACAGGCTGGTCTGGATGTAGTATCGTCCATGTATCTGTCCATCATCCAAATTTAAAAAAAAAAAATCTTTCCATTGTAAGGCCTTCAGCCAAATATTTCCTAAAAACTATGTACATTTAAATTAAATAAAGTAAACGCTATGTCCAAAAAGGGACTGCAGCGGAGATCGATGAGAGAAGTTTGAGGTTTCCGCTGCAACCCCCCTTTAAAAAAAAAATTTAAAAAAAAAAAAAATAATAAAAAAATAAATAAATAAAAAATAAAAAAAAAAGAATAAAAATGAAAAGAGCGAAAGATAATCATTATTTTCGATTCGAACAACGCAAATTTTGTTCACTATTAGATCTATATGCGTCTCAGTTAAGGTCGTGGTGTCATTTCAACATAAGAAATAGTTTTATCTGAGAACTTTTGAAGTTAACTTTTGCGTAATATCTCAATGATTATGTGTTTTATTTTGATTTTGTGGTCGTTTAAAAACATATTTTTATTAAGAAGAATCAACAAAAACATTTTATCCAAAAGAATTTTCTGAGATTTTCATTAATCTTGTCATTTCGTTAGAAGAGAGACAATTAGGAGTACAGAGTTTTATTTAAAGAATATAGATTATTTCCCATTTTTATAGGTGGCTCTGCCACAGGCTAGAATGAATATTTCTTTAACATTAAAAAAAAAGTTAATTAATATGAAGCACTTAACACGGTCGTTTGGTAAGCTTCATCAAATGTTGGATCGGAGAAACATGTGAATGTCACCTCCACTCACCCCCTCCCAGCCCAGACTACTTATGAACCCAGCAATAAACAGAATAATCCTAAAATATACATTTTAGTAGAAGACTAAGGGGTGGAACGAGTTGCAGTTTAAAAATATAATAATAAGCTTAGTCACCCAACAAGTAAATGTTTTAGTAAAAATACAAAATGTAGAGTTGCCATAGTGACACTTGCAGAATATATGTTGAGGGCAATTCCTTTAACCAAGTCCTCCTTGCACTAATCTCTTTTTTTTTAAATATTTTTTTTAAAAATATTATTATTATTTTATTTTTTTAAAGCTATTTCTAAATAATTTTTCAAATTAATTATCTAAATTGACTTATTTAATCTTTAAAAATTTAAATGAAATATTTCCTTTTCAAACTTAAAAAAAAAAACAAATTTGGACTACTGATAATATGGCTTGCATAATATTGAACATCTTATAAAAACAAAATTTAGGTTATTGTCTGAATATTGTATAATTTAATTAACTAAGTCAGTAAAATCTAAAAAGCTACAAAAATCTTGCAAAGAGTCTTAGATGCATTGAAATATTGGGATACTAATTGGCGTATGTCTTCCCACCCAGACAAATGCCAACCGTAAATAAGTATCAAAGCAAAACTAAAAGCAATAAATGCAGACATTTTCATCCGTGGATAACAGCTAAACAAATTTTAAAAATACAAAATACTTAAGAGTAATGATAAATGAAAATTTTAAATTGTCATAAAATCCACATATTAATTTTTTAAAAATAAAATTAAAAGTCCATTCATCTTAAACTTTTTGAAAAGGATATTTTACAAACGTAATAAGAGCATCAAACTAAACTGCTACAGTACTTTGGTCTATACTAGAACATGGATCTTCTTAATGCAGCCATGCGCCACATAAAACAGTGAAATTAGAACAAATTCAAAAAAGGGCTGCACAATTTATTACTAGTATGCCCTAGTAGTGTGATGTTCAAGCAGCGTGATGCCCTAGTAGTGTGATGTTCAAGCAGCGTGATGCCCTAGTAGTGTGATGCCTTACCATTATGATTCCTTAGCAGTGTGATATCCTATTAATGTGATGTCCTACACTGTGATGCCCCCGCTGTATAATGTACTAGTAATGGATGTCCTAACAGTGTGATGTCCTACCTGCGTGGTGTCCTAACAGTGTGATGTCCTACCTGCGTGGTGTCCTAGCAGTGTGATGTCCTACCTGTGTGGTGTCATTTGAAATGGGATGTCTTAGCAGTGTGGTGTCCTACCTGCGTGATGTCCTACTTGTGTGATGTCCTACCTGTGTGGTGTCCTGGCAGTATGATGTCCTACCTATGTGGTGTCCTGGCAGTGTAATGTCCTACCTTTGTGGTGTCCTGGCAATATAATGTCCTACCTGTGTGGCTCCTGGCAGTATGATATCCTACCTGTGTGGTGTCATGGCAGTGTGATGTCCTACATGTGTGGTGTCCTGGCAGTGGGATTTCCTAGATGTGTGATGTCCTGGATGAGTAATGTCCTGGCTGTGTGATGTCCAAGATGTGTGATGTCCTGTATGTGTGATGTCCTAGATGTGTAATGTCCTGGATGTGTGATGTCCTAGATGAGTGATGTCCTGGCTGTGTGATATCCTGGCTGTGTGATGTCATAGATGTGTGATGTCCTGGATGTGTGATGTCCTGGATGTGTGATGTCCTGGATGTGTGATGTCCTGGATGTGTGATGTCCTAGATGTGTGATGTCCTAGATGTGTGATGTCCTGGCTGTGTGATGTCCTAGATGTGAGATGTCCTGGCTGTGTGATGTCCTGGCTGTGTGATGTCCTGGCTGTGTGATGTCCTGGCTGTGTGATGTTCTGGCTGTGTGATATCCTAGATGTGTGATGTCCTAGATGTGTGATGTCCTGGCTGTGTGATGTCCTAGATGTGTGATGTCCTGGCTGTGTGATGTCCTGAATGAGTGATGTCCTGGCTGTGTGATGTCCTGGCTGTGTGATGTCCTAGATGTGTGATGTCCTGGCTGTGTGATGTCCTAGATGTGTTATGTCCTGGCTGTGTGATGTCCTAGATGTGTGATGTCCTGGCTGTGTGATGTCCTAGACGAATGATGTCCTGGCTGTGTGTTTTTCTGGCTGTGTGATGTCCTACCAGTGTGATGTCCTGGCAGTGTGATGTCCTACCTGTATGGTGTCTTGGCAGTCTGCTGTCCTAGCTGTGTGATGTCCTAGCTGTATGATGTCCTACCAGTGTGATGTCCTAGCTGTGTCATGTCCTATCTGTGTGATGTCCTAGCAGTGTGATTTCTTAGCTGTGTGATGTCCTTGAAATGAGATGTCCTGGCAGTGTGATGTCATAGCTGTCTGGTGTCCTAGCAGTGTGATGTCCCAACAGTGTGATGTCCTGGCATTGTGAAGTCCTGGCAGTGTGATGTCCTGGCAGTGTGGTGTCCTGGCATTGAGATGTCCTAGCTGTATGATGTCCTAGCAGTGTGATGTCCTGGCTGTGTGATGTCCTAGCAGTGTGATGTCCCAACAGTGTGATGTCCCGGCATTGTTAAGTCCTGGCAGTGTGATGTCCTGGCAGTGTGGTGTCCTGGCATTGTGATGTCCTAGCTGTATGATGTCCTACCAGTGTGAGTCCCAACACTGTGATGTCCCAACACTGTGATTTCCCAACAGTGTGATGTCCTAGCAGTGTGATGTCCTAGCTGTGTGATGTCCTAGCTGTGTGATGTCCTAGCTGTATGATGTCCTACCAGTGTGAGTCCCAACACTGTGATGTCCCAACACTGTGATGTCCCAACACTGTGATGTCCCAACACTGTGATTTCCCAACAGTGTGATGTCCTAGCAGTGTGATGTCCTAGCTGTGTGATTTCCTAGGAGTGTGATGTCCTAGCTGTGTGATGTCCTAGCTGTGTGATGTCCTAGCTGTGTGATGTCCCAACACTGTGATGTCCCAACACTGTGATGTCCCAACACTGTGATGTCCTAACTGTGTGATGTCCTAGCTGTGTGATGTCCTAGCTGTGTGATGTCCCAACACTGTGATGTCCCAACACTGTGATGTCCCAACACTGTGATGTCCCAACAGTGTGATGTACTAACAGTGTGATGTACTAACAGTGTGATGTACTAACAGTGTGATGTACTAACAGTGTGATGTACTAACAGTGTGATGTCCCAACACTGTGATGTCACAACACTGTGATGTCCCAACACTGTGATGTCCCAACAGTGTGATGTACTAACAGTGTCATGTCCTGGCTGTGTGATGTCCTGGATGTGTGATGTTATAGCTGTGTGGTGTCCTAACAGTGTGATGTCCCAACAGTGTGATGTTCTAGAAATTTGATTCTCTTGCACCATTATTCCCAAAGCAAAATGACTCCCTGGTACTTTGATGCCCTAACCAAATTCCCATAACTAGAAAATAATTGACTGTTTTTGTTTAGTCTTTTCATAGAAAACAGAATAATGTTATATTATATGATATATTATTTATTTTGCAAGCCAACGTATTTTGTAGAGGTTGGAATTTTGTCAGTCTATGGACGTGGACAACAAATGAAACCGATCAACTCTCAAAATGACACAGATCAATTATCTTTGTGTAGTGGGGGGGGGTGGGTGGGACTTGTGTCCGTGAGCGTGTCATCAACTGAGTTATTATCACTGGAGTGTGACCGAAATATTTGTTTTCTTTTTCACCCAGGATCGAGTAGTCGGGGAAAGACACGATTCTGGATCTGCTCATTACGACGGTATGTTTACACGACTCCTACCTACAGCAACACAACCTGGATGTTTGCATGCATTTATTTTTAGAAATTCATGTAATGATAATTATCAAGCATTGTGGTGATTTGTTAACTAAACTTTATAAGCAAAGTTATTGACTTGCTTATTTGAATTATTATTAACGACTCCGTAATCGATTTCTCGGAAGAATCGACAATGATGAAGTGTGTTGTCTTTGAACAGACGACACACGACCTTTTTCACGGTCTCAGTCCTTGCACTTGGTGGACAGAACGCAACTCACACACACAAATATGAACAAAAAGATGGAAGGACTATCCACTGAGGAGGTAAAATCGTCTTCGTATATTAGACTTATTAGGAGCCCCGTACAGTTTTTAGTCATACTTTTAGGGTTCACTTTCGGTGATACTTTGGAAATGTTGGGGTGTAGCGAAGATTTCTCCAAAACTTGGATCCATTTGTTGCTTGATGTAAGATTTTAGTGACTGGAGGAAATTCTTTTTATTGCCTCCACTTTCTATTTAGACAAAATAAGTTTTACTAGTTTGCATTTTTTTTTTAATTATCTGAGAAAATGCTTTAGAGATATATACTTTATTACAAGAAGGGGATTTTTGTTATATGAACAATCTTAAGGATCTCAATAATTTTTTTGTTGTCCACTTTTGATATTGTTTAGACTTTATCACGAGACCCTTTGAAGTGGATCGCGTCCCTTTCAAGCGTAGAAAACAAATTCATTGGTTTGTTGTATTTTATAGCTTTTTTTCCTGTGAATTATTGCCTTCATTGTCATCGTTTCTTTATTCATCTTTTAAAGGAAAAACAATTGATGAAGAAAGCTTTCGACGATCTCCGTGCACTGAACATCCCCAAGAAACCAAACATTCCGTTCAAGGAAGACTCTGAGGGATACCTCGTCAGATGTGCGGCTGAGCACATTGTCGAACTGAGGCACTTCTACGACAATCTCGAGAGGGAGTTCCAGAAGTTTAAACAAATGGCCAGGAGCCACGTATGTGCCAGTTCCAGCAGCTCTGGAATGCCTGGCCCACCACTCCATCCCCAGCCCTTGATGCCTACTGGAGAGAACAGTGTTGCTCGCAGATTTCCAGTGGCGCTTCAGCCGATCTATCAAGGGGAATACATGGGCGCTGACATGGGGTTGAATCCCATTCCCCACACGTCTGCCCAAGTGTTTGCCAGCTGTGGTCCAAACATGAGCTCCGCCTATCAGATGCCGATGGAGAACTATCCAGTGTATAGCAAGAGGTCAGTGGTAAACTGAAGTTTTCATGAGCACGCATTCTATTTGAAGGAAAAGTTAATTGACGTGTTTTTCAAGACCAAAACAATTGAAACACAACCCAGATTTTTTTTTTTACTTTTTGCAAATGTAGGAAGCGTTTTAAGAGACTGTTTAAGTGACCCACATTCTAACTTCTCTACTACTGCGTAGCTAATGTTAAAATGTTTCTTTCTTTGAAAAAACTGATGTAATAAATGTTTACATATTTAAAACCATGCACAACGTTTAAAAAACTATTTTATGTTTATTTTGGTAAAAGCGAAGTATGTCGACCGTGACGTCACAGACATGGCGGCCTTCTTTGTTATAGCACGTCCATTGAAGAGGTTTAAAATTAAAATTCTATAGCTCTACCTAACCCAAACCCTAAAACCTTCAATTTTCCGAAAATTCCAAAGCTATACCTAACCCAAACCCTAAAACCTTCCATTTTTAGCGCATTTTCGAGAAGTCGAAATGCGCTATTGTATCCGTTTTGTCCGTCTGTCCGTCCGTCCGTCTGTCATCACCCTAGATCTCAGCATCCATAAGTCCTAGACCCATGATGTATATATGTTTTTTGTATGTCCTGACCTGCCATTTGTGCATCAACACTCAGTTACTCGATCCGACCTCTTGTAGTGGCAGTAAAGCTCCTGGAAGTATGAAAGTCCTAGACCCATGATGTATATCACAAGAGTTCCTACCACCTCCAACACAAAAGAATTCCTACCACCGCCAACACACAAGAGTTCCTACCACCGCCAACACACAAGAGTTCCTACCACCGCCAACACACAAGAGTTCCTACCACCACCAACACACAAGAGTTCCTAAAAATTCATAAAAATATTTCTAAAATCTAAACACAATTACTGATAACTTCATAATGCTGATATCTAACATAAGTACTGATACATAATACGAAAATGCGCTAACACGTCCTGAGTCCAAAAAGGGACCAGGCTTAACATGATTTTTTATAATCCTTTTAGAATTTATAGAACTCTCTTTTCCAGAAACCTGTAGCGTCGTGACGTCACCGTCGACATACTTCGCTTCAGCCCTTATTTTAAGTTTTAGTTTCATTGTATTATTTTGAGTTGCTATTTCTTTTAGCCGAAATTTTCTGCAGTTATTGATGTTAAAAACACATTTGAAATAGAAGCTTATATTTAAAAGACAAACTTTTGTATTTGATGTTATTTTTGGTTTCTTTTGCTTTATTTTTTCCACCAGCCAAAATGTGAGCTCCCAGGTCCCCAGTTATCACCTGCACCCCTACCACAGCCTGCCCCTGTCCACGCAGACTCTCAAAGACCTCAATGTCTACCCCCTGCCACATGAGCCCGCCGCCCAGACTGGGGCCGTCTCATCTTTCAATGAGATCACACCCTCTGGAAAGTCCATCAGGGCTCCATCCCCACTGATTCGAGTGCCTAACCAACCCCAGACCCAATGCCAGTACTACGAGTACCCCTTTGGCCTTCACGTTGTCCGTGGACCTGCAGACTCTGTGGGCGGGTATCCCCACTACGTAGAGGTCGGCAAGCCCAACAACTACTTGGGGCCCTTGCCCCAACAACCGGGCCATGTGACCGCCGGGTTCAAGGACGGCAACCCTTCCACTGGGTTCAACCCCTTGGCCCCCATCCCTCCGATTGCCCGCCCCAAGAACTTGAACAGCAACAAGGGGAACAATTCCTCAGCCGCAGCACCTGGAGACAGGAGAAACTTTAGCAGCCCCGACACCACCCAGGGTGGCGTCAAAAGTGTTTCCTATGGCCAAGACGCCAGGATGCCGACGCAAAGGAGTCCATGCGAGAACGAGGAGGATCTGACTCTCATGACGTCAAGGCTTCGGCTTGAAAAACAATAGGTAAAAAAAACTATAGAAACCTATAATTTATTATGACTTATGGGAGTCACGTGAGGAGGGAGCTGAAATTAAACTCCTTTTTTAACTGTGAAACATTAAAATAGATTAGTTTACACTAAGTTCTATATTGTCGAAAATGCCAATTTAATGTCTTCTCAAGTAAGAAATATATATTGACGATCTATTTTATAAAGTTACAGCGAAGTTCAAGGTCAGTTTGACTTTTTTTAAATACCATATAACAAATCAGTGGGGGAGGGGTAGGGCGAAATAAAGGACAAGGTTTATTAAAAAGAAACGGTATTTGGGGCGATCTAACTTAAAGAGGTGGTCCAGTGAGTACAGGTGTTCTACCCACAGCCGCCTACCACCCACAGCCGCCTACCACCCACAGCCGCCTACCACCCACAGCCGCCTACCACCCACAGCCGCCTACCATCCAGTGCCGCCTACCACCCACAGCCGCCTACCACCCAGTGCCGCCTACCACCCAGTGCCGCCTACCATCCAGTTCCGCCTACCATCCAGTTCCGCCTACCATCCAGTTCCGCCTACCATCCAGTTCCGCCTACCATCCAGTGCCCCCTACCATCCAGTGCCGCCTACCATTACCATTCACGTGCCGCCACCAACCACATCATCCCACCATCCACATCACCCCACCAACCACATCACCCCAAAACCACGTCACACCAAAACCACGTCACCCCAAAACCACGTCACCCCACAAACCACGTCACCCCACCAACCACGTCACCCCACCAACCACGTCACCCCA
>MUZC01000681.1:717497-735079 GCA_002072015.1 Radix auricularia | reverse complement strand
TATATATAGTGTGGGTCTGTGTAGTGTGTAGGGAGACGAAAGAGAGACGAGCGTGAGACGTGAGGAGAAACATACGAGAGACTTGTAACGTCTGGGTGTTATCGAGGGTTGCTCGAACACTAGAGCCTGTATGCCTGTGCCGTGAGATCTCGAACGCTGTAAAGACTTGTATCCTGTAAGCCTGTATACTGTGATGTCTCGATGGCTGTAGGAAGGATTTTACGTGCATTTATAGTTCAATAAAGAACATCTTCTATTCAACAAGAGTCTGTCTTTATTAGAGAGAGTATCCAGAACCCAGTACGCAACAACCAACTTAATTTCTGTATGTGATAATGTGACCCTAAGGTTACAAGTCAGAATTTTGTTACAAAAGCATTTGAAAAACCCAAGAGAAACTCCTCCGTAAACGCCGTTTCCGAGCCTGATTATACATCTCCAGCTTGGCCTCGTTTTTATAAACTGTTTGATATGTTAACAAAGATCTGCCCAGAAGAAATTCGAACTTTTCATTGAGTTTTCGGGGAGCTGCTCACCGCTGCACATTTCAATATTACGCCTTTAATTTTATTCCAAAAACCGGAACCAAAAAATGATTATATGGAACTTGTCGCAATAATTCTTACAAAGACACGGATCAGTAAATACAACTTAATTAATCATACCACCATTGGTGTTACATGCTGGATAACATTATTGAGTCTTCTGAAGTCTTCTGTCATACTCTCACACATTTCTACTTTTCGTTAAAAAATATTTTATGAAGGGTGTCGTATAAGAAAATAAACCAACTTGATAACAGAAAACAACACAGTTACAGGTTTTCTGTCGAGGCTCACTGACTTGAAGTCTAAACGTAGTTGATCAGTTGAATTAAATGAATCACGAAGCTGGAAATAACCTGAAATTGTTAAGATTTATATATATAATATTTTTTTTAATTAATTGGCCGTTTATGTCGAGAAAGGCGATGGAACGTTAACGTGAATTATGTAGACCTGGGGGTGGTCCAAAATTATAGGTTTTTGTCCTAATTTTATTAACAATAAATATGGTGTGGTACTTAGTAGCTATAATTAGTATTATAATATTTTATAATTTATAAATGAAGTGCCAAGCAAGACAAGTGTGTATCTGTTTGGTAAACATGGCGCTCTTAACTTAAGATAAGATTTTTTTTTAATCTCATGTTATATCATGTTTTGTAAGCCTTAATTAAATCCAAACTGAGCCCCGATTTCCTCCCACCCCTAAGGTTCGAAGGTCCCCACCCCTCAACACTTTCTTGGGTTTCAACTCAACTGTTTTCCTAAGCACGCGTAGATGCCAACCAACCTTGGGTTGAAATGGGATCAGGTTTGTCTATCATGTTGCAAGCCTTCCTTGGATTTACATAATGTTTTTAACTGTTCGACACAAAATGGTTAGTCTGTGAAAAATCCTTATATAAAATTTTCATTAGAAAATGAGATAATCTCTTTAAAAAATAGGTTCAAGATCTCAGCAATTATTACGTTTATTATTTTAACTTGGCCCATCAAAAATTATATATCTTCTCCTCATGTTTATTAGTGCTATTGTTCTTTATTTTTTTAAAAACTATTAATATAACTACTATTGTCTTTGCTTTAAGTTTTGCGTGAACTTAAATTGGACAATCTTACCTCTAATGGACTTGTAGAGATAACCACTAGATAGGCGCTAAACAATCGTATATTTTAAAAATAAACTTTCATAGAACTTTCAAAAGGATGCAATGAAGACGTGGTAATTCAGCTGTTTTGAGCTCCTAGGTGTTTAAAAATGTTAAGGATGTATTTTTTTAATTTAAAATTTCGTCAAACAAATTCCAAACGTTCAATTAAGTTTCTTGATCTCACAGAACAGTGAACCTTCCTTGGGTGACAATGTAGAGATTCGAATGCTGCTTGTGATTTTGTATTATATTATTTTATGGAAAATGTCAATATTTTCATGATTTTCTTTGCACATCTTAGAATACTCCAAGAAAAGCCAACTGAGAATAATAAAGTATTTTTGTGATCTAATAAATACGATATGTTTTATTAGAGCTAATACTGATTAAAAATAGTGTGTTCAGGTAATCGGGAAAAATGAAATAGATTAATTTCGATTAATTTTAACTTTATAACGCATATATAGATCCCGTTAAGTCGCGATTGATTATTTCACGATATCGGTTAAGTCGCAATCATTCCATGGCTCCCAAATTTTGTGACGTAACACAGCAAATTCGTTCTGCTATGCAAGAAATAAGGAAGAAAAACATTTTTTGTTTAAGTCTAAATAAATAATAATAATAAAGGGGGGAAAGTTTGTAGATCTATGTTACAAAAACTATTAATTATTAATAAATCCAGGAAAAAAATTAGAAATATTTTCTTAAATTTTAATACAATTTTAATCGATCAAATTAATTTTAATCGATTAAATTTTTAATGATTAATTAATTAATTAAATTTCGTACATTTCTGCAGCCCTAGTTTTAAACGTCATATGTTTTGTTTGAATAATATTCCTTACTTTCTATTAAAATAAATACATGTTAATTTATACGAGATATCTTTAAGAGTCAAGGCCAAGCCTGAATTTGTTTCCGGTTCACAAGTTGGTGTAACTTGTCGTAATTACTAGACAGACGCCTGCTGAAATGAAGACAAACTCGCGTCTGCACAACGGGACCACCGCGCCTGCACGGTCATGACCAAGGGTCATCAAAATTAGCCGAGCCCCATGCCCACCGTGGCGCCAGCAAACATCCCTGATTTACAGGTGTTAGATTGCTCGTTAATCTGGCGGCGATCAAGAAACGATCTAGCTTAAATCGTCGCTTCAATTGGCCACTTGAAGACTTCACGCAAGGACTGGACGTTGGGGGGGGGGTTGGGGGAGATATCCTACATTATATACAAGAATCGCTGCGAGGGTTGAGAGTATATAGACAAGTAGCGTTGTTGAAGCTAGCGCTCTTCTGAACGCGAAGGTATACTACTTCACCCCTACCCCCGCATAAAAATGGTGGGCGGTTTGGTGAAAATATCAACAATTGGGGGGAACTTTCAATTTTATATCTTTTGATAAACGAAATTAAAGCGTTTGGTTTGAAGCTCATTTTTTCAAATAATAAATACATGTCTTTATCAATCACTGCAACTAAATACGCTTCAGATAATAAACAGAAGAATCGGGTACAATAATCATGTTCAATAACAAACATAGGCATTTTGTTGAAGATTTTCGTTCACTTTTTTAAAATAGTAATATTGTAGAAGAAAAAAAATCAAATTATAATAAAATAATAATAATAAAAAGTTTGCGTGTTTTACTTTTAGATTACACATTCTTGAGCTAACTCAAAGAGAAGCATGGAAGGAACGTTTAAGGCGCTTTAAGTCGTGCCTTTAAGTTAGAAATCCTACGCTTGAAGGTGAAGGACGGCGACAAGGCTATGTCTTAAATTGCCAAGCAATAAAATGTTATCAAAATTGTTCCAGACTCCCTAGTGCCATCCGTTTACTTAAGTGATTCCCACCCCATCATCCGCACTTCCCAAGATGGTGTTATATCAAGACGCACCAGGCCCACTGCACACCGGGGCACAATCCACGTTTAACGCGCGTCCGAAGAGTCATTAGGAGACTCACTTTCCAGCTTTCTGATTGGATGGCAGTCACTGTCAGTCTCCGATTAAGTTCTATAATTTAAAGCCCAGAAAACGTTTATGGGCGTAGCTTTCTTAATACAGAAAGAAAAAAAAAGTTCTGACTTTAAGACACAAAAATCTGGTCATGTGACAATGTTTTCATATTTGAAAGAAGATCGCTGTGGTGTGTTGGACAGTGAACATTCAAGGTCTCACCTAATATCAAGTGCCTTTCTTTTGGGAATGTTCAACTTGTTGTGGTGAATAATACGTGTTCATTTTAATCAAAAATATCCGCATCTTCATTTATTTAAAGTTCTCAGTGTAACTACGCTTAAAAGTTAAAGAGAAAAACAGAAGAAGAAAAGTAGTGTTGTTTGAAATTCTGTGTGTAAAGTTTTGTACTACCATCACTTGACATATGACTTGAGAGAAACTTCTTAAAATAATATAGCTGAATAAATTTATTTTTTCCTCTCCAAATTTTAAACTTATTTTTATCAGAATACCAAATAATAAAAATGTTCAACAATCGTGATCAGATCTGAGCTATTCTCACATCCAGACTTTGAAAGGAAAGATTGTTTTTATTAGTGCTATCATTGCGGTGTTCATTTCTCTGGTCAAAAAGAAACAACTGAGCAATCATGGGCACGTGGAGTGAATATTTCAACCGTGACTTCGACGCACACTTCGAACTGGACATCCCCAGCATCAGAACTGACCAAGACAGCCGCGAAGTAACAACGAGCTTTGGAGGCTCGGTTTTTGATGGTCAGTTAATGAATGAAAGATTTTTTACCGAGGAGCGGCTCAATACAACGTGTAATATTGTGGAGGTACAGAGCTCGACGCATAAGACCCGCGGGTGCACTATGTGTGACGGCTGCAACCACTGCGATGAAGACGGCTCCTTCTCGGATGGCGATTGTGATCGCTTGGTCATTGATGTGCCCACTTCACCACAGACGGAATGCTGCAGGAGGAGACTGGCCAATACCGAGATGACAGTTGACTCCAGTCTGTGTGTGGAATCGACTTCTCTATCGGTAGGAGACAGAGAAAACTGCCAGATAATCACCCAGGTTAGACAGGTATTTAACACAATCTTATATTTTATGCAGGATAGACAGGTATTTGACACAATCTATTGCATGCAGGATACACAGGTATTTGACACAATATATTGTATGCAGGATAGACAGGTATTTGACACAATCTATTGTATGCAGGATAGACAGGTTTTGACACAATCTATTGTATGCAGGATAGACAGGTATTTGACACAATCTATTGTATGCAGGATAGACATGTATTTGACACAATCTTATATTGTATGCAGGATAGACAGGTATTTGACACAATCTATTGTATGCAGGAAGGACAGGTATTCAGTACAATCTTATATTGTATGCACGCTTAGCGGTGAAATGCCAATTAGGCCCCCTCCACAAATTCCTCTCGCTTCAACCAAAATATTTTATAGCGTGTGTTGTATAAAGGGGCCGTCCATTAAATGACGTCACGCGCCTAGGGAAGATGGGGGTCACGTATTTGTGACGTGTGAAGACGGGAAGGGGGCGTTAAAGAAAATGTCAAAACGGCAATTTTAAATGAAAGTTAGTTACATATTTTATATCTTAAATTTATTTTAAGACGCTTTACATGGGCTTCATGCGTGTTACGATATTAGAGTGCAACCTTACACTAAATACATCTTAAATGACAAAAGTGGTTTGAAACATGCTCTTTTTCTAAAAGGACATACAGTTTATATGGGAGGGGGGCGCAAAGCTTTGTGACGTCTTTTGGGAAGGGGGTCTAATTTTTGTATCGACGCGTGACGAGAGGTGGGAGGGGAGTGAAAAATCGTCCCTAATCGCGTGACGCACATTTTATGTACGTCCCCAAAGTATAAGTGTATATTTTTCTGTGTTGTAATGACTTGCTATGTATCTATAGAATGTGTTCTCTCGATGAGCTTTTGATATATGTGTAATTGTAATTTGCTGCCCACAAATAACATTCTCATCGCCCTTTCCACAATACTGTGTGACTGTGTGCTTTAGTGGGACAAAGCTGGACACATGACTCTTCACGTACCGAGACAGTCTCTGACTGGACACATGACTCTACACGGACCAAGTCTGTCTCTGATTCACACAATTCAAACGTTGACTCTTTACAAGTTAAACGTCAGCTGAACAACGCACTTTTGATAACTGTATTATAATTATTTTTTTTTTAATTAAAAAAATATATATTTTTTTTAGAAACGAATAACAGCCAACACATTTAAATAGATTATGTAGCATAAAACATAAAAATTTTACTAAAATTAGTTTCGTAGTTTTCTAGCCCTTAGGTTCTATTTTATTCAGACTACAGCCTGCCTAATGTAAACATTTGTAACCTTTTAAGCACGAAAACATTTAATGTTGAATTATAAAAATACGATATTTTCTTCTTTGATAACATGTAAATCTTTATTTTTAATTAAACTAAATGTAGTGACATATCGCGAGAAAACAAGTTAATTAATTGTTTACATTTTTTCCACGTAGGCCTCCAAGTTATCGGGGACTGATGTAAGACATGCACATCCTTCATACCCTGACCTAGATATTCGTACAAAATTCAGAAATACGAACCATGCCATTACCGTGGAAACATTGCCGATCTCAACTAACGATAATGTTCATTGTTCATTGGCAGAGACCAAGACTCCAACTGATCCATGGACTTCAAGCAAGCAACTTCGCGACTTCACGGAGAAAAATATTCCGAAAACATCAGGCATTCACCGTCGCCAGCTCAGAGCAACGGAAAAGCCAACTTCCTACCGTAGAATTTATCCCAAACCGCCCGCCGCTAATAGAGGAGAATCTGGCCAACATTGGGGACAATTCTGTAAAACTCTACCACAAAGTCTTTTGCGCGAGTTCACCACAACACATCAAGTTCCCGCCAAAGTATTTATGCTGCGCGAAGACAACCTTGTTCCCAGAGTTCCTGTCGGACACTCATCAGAACACGGGTCATCTCTTCCAGAAGAACCCCCGAAACTTGGTATCGTCGTCTCAAACGGACACTGGTCAGAAATTAGGCCCTATCTTCCAGAAAATATCCAGTCCACGTCAACGGATCCCTGTAGGACAGAAAAACGGTCACCGCAGTTCGAGAAAACGTCTATTACAGGAAGTTCAGTAATCGAAACAACTGCGGTTCCTAGACCCCGAAAGCGGCAGATGAAGCGGAATTATTTCTTAAAGACGAACCCCAAAAGAAAATCTCCATCCCCAAAACTGGGCACAGGCACTGGGTTAAGTCGACGAGCAAAAATTATGCAGAAACTTTCAGCTGAAGAGGCCGATAAAAGACGTCGTCAAATCAATGAGCAGGTGAGTCGGTCAAGCTGGTGACAATTTACTGGATGTTTTTGTAATTATTTCATTTTTTTAAAAAATTATTTTTACAATATTTTATCTGATTTGTGTGTTGTCTTTTTTTTTTTTATTAAGGTAGGGGGCAACCTTTGAAAGGAGATAATGAATGAGTCTAAAATAATTAGAAATTAACAACCTTATCCTTTCAACAAAATATGTTCCTTTTCGTTTATATGTTCTTTCAATTAGCGGTTTAGAATTCGTAATTCAAAAGAATATGAAGTTTTTAGTTGTAGTTATTTGAACGAAGCTATGATTCTTGAAACTTTTTGTTGACAGGAGCGGTTGAGACAGAAGGATTTATCTGCGGCGTTTGATGCTCTGAGACGCCTAGAGATGCCACTGAATCCAGATGTTTCCAACAAGGATGACTCTAAGATTTACCTCTTAAAAACTGCAGCAGCGTACATAGCGGCACTTGTGAAAATGATACAAGATTTTGACATGGGACTTTTGAAGCCTACGACTACGATAAAGGAAACTTCAAGGGTGGAAATCTCGGATCATTCTCTACCACACCATGACTGCAAACCAACCAGTGACTGCAAACCAACCAAGGACAGCGTGCCCAGCCTGGACTGCGAACCAGCGGATGACCTCAGGCCAGTCCAGCTGTTACCAACCGACTCATTAAAGCCAGCATTACCTGTGTCCCAGTTGGCAAACCTGATTTTACCTGCGTGTGGATCCACTAATGGTTTAGTAAGCACGGGAGACAATCCGATCCAAAACGAATCACCCCATCCTGATAGCATGATACAATATGTTGTACCTTATGCTGCTATCCAAACCCACCCAACTGTACCGATTGTAGCCCCAGTTCAGTACATTGACCCACGTGCATTCATCACTTGCGATCCACTCTTCAATTATTATTCAAGGTAATTATAGATTTTCATTTTCTTTTACCTTTTTTTTCAGTGGTTTTAGGGTACATTTATATAACATTTTGTGAATAAACTGTATATTTTTTAAAAATTAAAGTAATTTACAATTCATGTTTTCTGAAACGAAGGATAAGTAAACTTTTAATATCCTGAAACTAAATGATTAAAATTTCCTTAATTTTCAAAATATCTTATTTACTTTCATGGCAGAGAGGCTATTGAAATTGAAAATATTTTTATTGCTATTTCAAGAACTCTTCAGATCGTATTTAATACCATTATTTTATATCAATTTTCAGCATGAACCATCAAGTTGGATTTCTTTCTCCAATACCAAATCCAGGCTTCATGCATCCTGCTGCTGTACCACTCTACTCATCTCCCTGCTATCCTTACATGGCGACGCCCCAAAACATGTTTTATCCTCAAGACCATGTCCCAGCGCCACCCTACACAGGAGCATCTGACTTTCACAGACACGCGCCACTTCCGCCAAGCCCTTCTTCACAGGTGCTTGACCTCGCCCCCAAGGGACCGAAACCGGAAGTCGATTCGTCCGTGGCGGACAGAAGCTTTCACGATAGAGTCCAAACTCTTCACTCAACACCACAACAAAACCATCGCGTGCCTTCTCAGCATCTGGAAGCTTCCTTCCCCGACTCCACGCCGATACGTCCAGTGAACTCGGGCACCAATCCAGCTACTCCGAACGATGTGAGCTCGAGTTCCAAAAATACAACAGGTGGAAGCAGTGGTTACCTGAGTCTGACCTCTCCCCTGCCCCATAGAGACTCCAGGTGTTTTTCCCCAGACAGACTGAACCAAACTATGGATGAGATGTACAGCGCATTTTTCCCGAGGAAAAGTCCGACACAACGCCTTAATTTTGACATTAACTGAAATTTGAATTTCCAGGGGAAAAGGGCCGAATTTGAAAAGTAGAGTGAGCATTTTAAATTTAGTAACAGGCAAATACAAAATGTTGCTTTTTTATTTTTTTTTTTAAAATGAGTAATATTTTCAAAATCACAACAGTTGATATAATAGTCGGCAAGATCATTGTAACAATGACATGATTTTATGTCTTGTCAACATGCTGGGGCAGTTAAAAATTTAAAGGATTATTACTTGTAGGCTTCAAACTGACTACCTAAATATGACCATTCCCAATTAATACATTGCTACCTTCAAGAAAGACGATAGCTGAACCAGGCAATAAAGAGGTACTATTACTGCTGGTCAGAATAGCTTGATAACCTCCCTTATATAAAGTCAATTCTCCAGCAGTTCAATACGTTTGTTCACGGCCAAGTGTTAAAAGCAGCAATATGCTGTTCAACATTGTACGTCGGTTTCAGAAAGCAAAGTTCACCATTTTTTTAATCTAATATATTAGCGCGTTTCACTGAATAGCATTTTCAAAAGTAATTTTCAGATGATTTTAAAAATGTATTTTATGATTCTTATTGTTTTATGTGGTTTGATGCAGATTCAGTTCAAATCCCTGCCTGTGAATGAGCTGACTGAAACAGTCACAAAATTGCAATTAACGCTCTGCTGTATATTTTTGCCATTTTTTGGAATTGACTTATTTGAAAACTTCAGCCAACATTTAGATTCTATTTCATGTAAATTAACGTGTTGGTTTTTAAAACTATTAATTCACCCCCAAATCGCGTAAAGAAAGAATTTAATATTTTTAGATGGCACTTGTGTGTGTTTGAGAAGTGGTATAGGAAATATGTTGAGGTGTGGTTCGTTTAGGATGGCTAATGTATTTATTTTTTATGGAGGTTGGTATGTTCTGTTATAGGAAGATTTGACTCCTATATTTTTATGGAAGGCGGTATGTTCCGTTATAGGGAGCTTTGGCTCCTATATTTTTTGTACGGTGGTATGTTCTGTTATAGGGAGTTTTGGCTCCCATATTCTTTAGTAGGGCGGCATGTCTGTTACAGGGAGTTTTGGCTCCTATATTTTTATGGAAGGCGGTATGTTCCGTTATAGGGAGTTTTGGCTCCTATATTTTTTATGGAGGGTGGTATGTTCTATTATAGGGAGTTTTGGCTCCTATATTCTTTTGTAGGGTGGTATGTTCTGTTATAGAGAGTTTTGGCTCACGTATTCTTTAGTAGGGCTGTATGTTCTGTTATAGCGAGTTTTGGCTCACGTATTCTTTAGTAGGGCGTATGTTCTGTTATATCGAGTTTTGGCTCACGTATTCTTTAGTAGGGCTGTATGTTCTGTTATAGAGAGTTTTGGCTCACGTATTCTTTAGTAGGGCGTATGTTCTGTTATAGCGAGTTTTGGCTCACGTATTCTTTAGTAGGGCGTATGTTCTGTTATAGCGAGTTTTGGCTCACGTATTCTTTAGTAGGGTGGTATGTTCTGTTATAGCGAGTTTTGGCTCACGTATTCTTTAGTAGGGTGGTATGTTCTGTAATTGGGAGTTAGACCTTGGTTGTAAAGGAACGAACTAAACCCTGACGTGCTCGGGAAGGCAGTGCTCGGGAAGGCACTGGCACCAGCTACACCACAGAGTTTCTGTAAAACTTTTTTTTTTTTAAATTAAATATTAACTCTATTATAAGAAAAAGGGGGTTGCGGCGGTTTCTGTAAAACTAAATGAAGCGAAAAATAAATGCACAGAGTGTATATGTCAATGTATTTCTTTACACTTGCAGCTATTTAAAACATATGGTTTATAATTTTACACTTAAATGTTAACTGATTATGCATGTTCATTCTTCGTACATGACATGCATGCAATGTTTTTAATATGTACATTTTTATATTAAGTTTTAATGTGAAGAATTTGTAAAACCAAATTTTAAGCCTTATGTTGTTTTAACAAATGTCCATAACTTTCCCAAACGAGATCTAGACTTGTAAGGGAAACAACTTTTAAATAAATTTGTAGCATTTTAATTGTCTACCTTTATATTCCAAAACTTAGTAAACTTTAAAACTAAAAGCTTTTCAAACCAGTTTTTTATAATAATTTATACCAGCAATCATTTAATAATTTTAAAATTGTAATTACACTCATTTGAAAGATGAAATAAAAAGACAAATTTAACAGAATAAAAAATAAAATTGAACGATTCTTTTAAGTGTTCACATCTGATCCCATGATTATAACCATAGAGTTAGAGCCAGTCATAGACATACAGACATACCCCATACATGTGATGTATTTTTAGCCTAAACAGTTTAGGCCTACATCATTTAACTTTTTTAGTTTTTTAAATTACTTTTTATGAAAAACTGTATAAAAATTAAGAAGTTAATGTAATCTATCATTGAACAGTGGTGTAGTGAGGCTAATGCCCCGGGCGGCACTTTGCCAGGGGCGGAAAATTTCTGGTGGTTAATTGATTTCTAAAAAAATTATAAGAAAGTCGAAATTTTTAACAAAAATAAAATAAAAACCTGATATGAAATCAATAACAGAAACTATCCTTAGGTTTGTGAACTTTTCATCCGTCAAAACTTCAAACTCTTTATGGGATATAAATTCTTCTGATACTAATGCTACTATAGGAAAATGTACTTAAGTAGTATGAAAAGCGGTAAAATAAAAATTAATAAAATCAAATCAAATAAAAAATTAAAATTATCAAATAAATAAAGCAAATATATTATATACTTGTACTTTGTAATGACAAAACTTCAAACTTGATTATGAATCTTAAGTCTTCTGATATAAAAACTACTGAAGTGAAAAATATAGGAACTGAATTAGTGTACGAATATGACAATATGGTTCTGGTATATATGTGATTCAAGCTTGATTTTAATGTAATTAAACTAATGTAAAAATTGTTTTGCTTAATTACAGTGTTTATTCTACCAAAGCATTATTTTTATTTTAATGTCTTTTGATTTAAAGCATCAACAAAAATAAAAAAACAAAATTGCTTAATTTAATTAAAACTTTGCACTCATATATCCAAACGTAGCCACCCAAGAACAAGTGCTTTTTCAATGAACAATGAAATTATAAAAAAAAAAATTCAAATTGGAAAGGATACAAAATCTCTTTAAGAAGAATTGACAAAGAACAATGATAAGTTGTAAAAGAAAACAAGACAAAGTGATATTGGCAAAATTTCATCTGTTTTTTTTTTTGTTGTTGTTTTTTGTTATTTGTTTGTAATTGTGGTTGGTTTTTTTTTTGGTCACAGAGATAATACCGTCTCAAATAAATTAAAAATTCCGAATCCAATGCGTTTGCTTCCTAAGTACAATAGAGCACTCTCAGAAAAGCGTGTGGGGAAAAAAAGGTTTTTAAAAACCTGTTAAACCTGTTAACAAAAATTCAGAGCTCAAAAACAAGATATGAATACTATTTCAGTGAATTGAATATCTCTTCATATATTTACATAATCACCAAACAAGTCCAGTTGTGGGACTATGAAAATTTAAAAAAAAAATCAGACGTTGAGAATCTTTTAAGTATTTCATTGAAGTAAAAGTGAGTCTGCTTACGACATTTCTGAAATGATTTTAATAAATGACGATCAGAGGATCATCATGTGCTAATACTTCTTTGTCATGGCTGAAAAAAAAATACATACATTTAAGAGAGACACAATTACTTGAGATCTCTCTGTCAAATCTCACTCAAACAGTTAATTGTATCTAATTTGTATACATGATACTCCAACTAAAACAAATTATCCATTTTAGTACTGTTGAAGAGAACGTAAGCATTCTTATACTTGGCCATATCGTTTGGCATATATTATTAATTTATAAGCAAGGCTTCAGGATACAAAAAAAAAATATCTACCAAATAATCCTTTTGAGATTATTTTGAAAGCTATAGAAAAACTGAGAGGCAGAAAAAATTTCATCACACCAACAGTCGCAGGAACTTTGCTAGTCACAATAAAATGTTTTTATTTTCGAAGCTATGTCAAAGATGCCTGAAATTATTTATAAATATATGGTGTTAGACAAAATGCTAAGCAGAAGTTTAAGGATGCTTTGACATTTGATACCATTTTATGAGGATACCTCATTCTTATAATGGAATCATTAAGTCAAAGTATCAGAGATAACATTTTGGTGATCCAAAATATGTATTCATTGTATTTAGAAAAAGTATTGAGAAGAAAATTATATTATTCATAAGATAAGATTACTGTAGAAATTTATGTGAGATTTTGGCAGGTATGCAAAATTTACAAAATAGATGCAGTTTACGTACACCAAGCGATCTTCTGGACTTAGAAATGTTGCCTTCAAATTAGAATATTCAATTGAAACCATCCTGCAAAGGCTATGTAACCCAAGGGTAACAAAAAAGACTTAATGAATAAAGACCATTTGATTTACTAAAGTTAATTAAGATATTAATCCTCGAAGTTACCTTGCCCTAAAATAAGAAAATTTATTTGAACATTGCTTACAATTGACTTACAAGTAATGAAATGTTTTAAAATAGCTTTTCTAAAATGAAGTTATTGGAAATTTAATAACGAAAAATAACGATTATGCAAAATTGTCTCATCTATTGCTATTTCAATATTGGCTTATTGAGCATGGCAAGGCTGAAAACATTGATAAACGAAAGATTGTGTCATCAGGAAAATCAGAAAATTTCAGTTGTATTTTTTTAAAAATAGAGCTTTTAGTTTTATCTCTGACATAAACATAGATTATACAGTGTCATTATAACTTTCTAATAAAAACTAGCTTTACTTTACAGCGTTAACATATTTTTCGGGGGGCGTGGCGGCAAATTTTGGTTCTGCCCCTGGGGCATATACCCACGCTACGAGCTGTCATTGAATATATATTTATTAGTCTATATTCCACCATATACTCCAGTTATAGAAATGACAAAGTAAACAAACTACCGACAGGCAACAGTTGTGCAAACAATTTAAAATTAAATATAATTCGTCAAACTGATTTTTTTTAATCTAGGGGAAATCGGTCATTGTCACTTTGTGTGCGTCTTAACTTTTGAGCTTCTTTAACAATTTACATTGACCACTGGGAACTTTTCAAGAAATTTATAAATTAAGAATGCTTTAAAGTCGTTCTTTATTCTAGACTAAAGTCAATAATTAGCTTCAAAATAATAACTTGGATAAAAACATGTTTTTTTAAAAATGTTATACCTTTTATAGCCAAAGTGTAACCTTGAACTTTGGAAACCTATGGAATAGTTACAAGACAGCACCATTTTTTAAACAAAAAGTTTGAAGATAAGTTTATACAAGAAATTTCCCTTGAAAAATCCATATTATATTTTTGTAATGCTACCCTACACATACAATATGTATGTATGTATATATATTAGGGCTGTTATCGATTAATTTAAATTTAATCGTTAACTTTTGAAAAATTACCGAATAATTAATGGATAATTTTGATGAGCTAAAAATAAGATTATGACGTCATTAAACTGAAAAATTCAAGGGAAGTAACAAAAACTTGCAATTGACATGTTTTGATTTTAATATAAGTAGTTCAACATAATGTCAATGAATTTACATTTTGCTAATGTTAATAAAGTAAAAACAATGTTTACAGTTTTATATCAATTCCCTTATAAAATAGCTTATTTTACAGTTTAAACTTTAAAAATCTTTTTTTTAAATGGAGAAGTTTTATTAATTATTAATTAATAAATGGGTACATGTATTGAAATGACAGACTTTAATTTTAATCGCTATTTTATCTATTAAAATAATTTTAATCGATAGAATATTTTACGATTAATCGAAAANAGGGCTGTTATAAATTAATTTAAATTTAATCGTTAACTTTAAAAAAAATTACCGAAAAATTAATCGATAATTTGGATTCAAGCTGAAAATAAAATTTATGACGTCAATAAACTGAACATTTCATAAAATGCCCATTACTTAAGTATTTAATTAAAAAAAAAAAATATGTTTAAATATAAGAAGTTCAACAGAATGTTGATGAATTTTAATTTATTTATTGTTAATATACTAAAAAAAAATTTTATATTATGCTCCGTATAAAACAGCTTATTTTAAAATTTACTCTTTAAAAATCTTTTTTCTTTTTTTTTAATTGTAGAAGTTTGTGCGTAAAAAAAAAGAATATCATTTATTAGTAATAATTAATTTTTTTATTAATAAATCGAAAAATTGCTGAAAATATTTCTTTTCCATTTTAATAGCTATTTTAGCGATTAAAATAATTGTAATTTTAAAAAAAATATATTTTACTGATTAATCGAGAAATTAATCGTTTTTTTCCGCAGCCCTACTTTTTTCATATTATATAGGCTTCGTTAAATCTATTAATGCCCTAACTAAATCCTAAGCTATCTGCTGCATCCTAGCGCCGTAGAACAACGTCTGATTGTAAGAATTTCTTATTGCCCTTGACATGAATGCCGCAATTTTTTATTGCCAAATTGCATTTTGTTCGGTATTTAGCGTACATGTTCTTTAAATCTAAATTCAGATTTATAATGTATACTGAATAAATGTTCTGAATTTGTTTTAGTTTAAAAAATTTGTAGGAAAGGAAAAGTGATAAAAAGACATTTTAATGCAATTTAATTTTCAATGAGTATTTTATGATCACCCATCCCCACAAAGCTTACAAACTCTTTCCGTACAAGACTATGATTTATCCTTTACACAATGGTATTGCGAATAATATTCAGTTGATTATTTATATACATACTCTTATAGAATGCAATAAGCTCGTAAGACTCAATAATATCATCAGTTTAGGAGGAATATAGGTAACAAGTAACAAATAGTGTTACTCTAGCTTAGGGGTCTCCCAACTACGGCCCGCTACCCGGATCCGGCCCGCGAGGCCCTCTGATCCGGCCTGCGATGCCCTCTGATCCGGCCCGCGAGGCTCTCTGATCCGGCCTGCGAGGCCCTCTGATCCGGCCCTCAGAGACATTTTAATCTAAAAAACAAAAATACTATTTTTACATGTAGTTTACCACAAAACTTCATGATTAACACTAACGAAAGCAAACACCCTCGTTTCCAGAAGTTGACTAAAGCTTCCCTTACTAAATGAAGACTTTCCAATTTCTATGATTTTATAACTAAAGGGAGTGCTATCATAATCAAGGCGCGCTTTACCGCTAGTCAAACAGCACTGGATGTGAACAAGTGAAAAAAAGATTGTAAATGAAATTTTTTTAATTAAAAAAATTTAATGTTAGATCTACTACTGCATACAATTTCCCTCAAATGTAAGAGGTTTCAGTTTTGTTATGAAAAATATGTATTATAGTTATTACAGTAGTATGCATACCTAAGCCAACATAATCATATATGTTATATAGATTTTATATATGTTTTTCTTTCTCTTTATTCCTATTATAATTTACATTCTTTCATTGCATCGATAATTAATTATTGATATGTTTGGCTAGTCTAGGTTTATAAAGTTTAACTTTGTGGCCAAAGCTGCTATAGATGTGAACTTAGTATGACTTATCATTACACACATGGGTAATAGGATGCATGCATATGTATATATGAAGAAGGAACGTAATACATTTAGGCAAATTCTTGGTGTTATACTTTATGATCTACACAGAATAACAGTATTGTGAGGGATTAAAGTGTGGGAGTGAACGTGTCTCCTCTAAAGGGCTTGTGTCGGCATGTCAAAAAAATATAGCTTCCATTTATGTGAAACAGAATGCACCACCTTTATTTTCTGTCAAGCCCTCAATATATACATTGTCGTTGATAAGGGTAAACATCATAACGGCCGATTGAGCTTGTATAGTCGGACCTCACTAAGTCGATCTTCGGAAAATTTTAGGAGAAATATGCACAGCTGGAGGGTAAAGTCCGTGCTGAAAATTTTTCCAAATTACAAAATAAACTCACATTTCAGCGGTCATTGCTCAGTAAATCCTCAAATGAAAATGAATCATTAACCAAGGCCAGTTATAAAGCTACCTATGTCCTGGCTAAAAGTGGCAAACCATTTACAGATGATGAACTAGTGAAGCAGGTGTGACCAGATGAACTGCAGCTGAAATCATTGAATTGCAAACAAATGACCTCCTTGAGTACAAGTTCAAATAAGGACTTTTGAGTTTTTACCCGTTTTTCCGAAGGAATAATATCCTAATATCAAAGCTTTTGCATCAAGGTAACTTTCAACTTGTGTGAACAGACATTAGTTGACAGTCACTGTTGATGTTAGGTCAAATCTAAAGCCAGAAATATTTACGATTTTGGCATCCAGAAACAATATCACCGTTCCCTTTAATACAGGTTAACAATGTATTATCAAATAATATTTTTTTAAAATATAAAATAATTTTAATATTATAAATACAATAATATATTATTAAAAACAGCATCTATGTTTTGATTCTTTCTCATTTGGACCTCTAGTGTTTAGCTGACCCCTAAACTGTTGTTTGAGAGTTGATGCGGCCCTCCGGCTGAAAAGTTTGGAGACCCCCACTCTAGCTTTAAGTGAAGCAAAATTCGCAAATTAGAAAATAAAACACCCTAATTCATACAGTAGATATATCTGGTGATAATATTGGAAATAGCTGTGGGCATCTCATTTATGAATAATTTTTATTAAAATAAA
>MUZC01000681.1:701382-713223 GCA_002072015.1 Radix auricularia | reverse complement strand
AAAAAAAAAAAAAAAAAAAAAGACAAACTGTAAGGCCTTCAGCCAAAATAAAATGTAAATGTAAAAAGTATTTTAAAAATAAACGCTATGTCCGAAAAAGGGCTGCAGCGGAGATCGATGAGAGAAGTTTGAGGTTTCCGCCGCAACCCCCTTTTTCTTTAAAAAAAAAAAAATTAAAAAAATATTTTTAAAAAAATAAATGTTTTTTGTTTTAATCAAAGCGGTACAGAAAGTGTCATTAAATGTTTAGTCACGACGCCGTGTCAGTTTACAAATGCAACTGCTTTGATAATGCTCATTAATGTGAAGAAAAATTAGATATGTTTGTTTACTGCCGTAAGTATTATAAACGATCTTATCTACTGTATTAGACTTGTATATGTATTACAAACTAGTTTTTAAACTGGAGTTTTCCTGCCGACAGTTATCAATTTGTAAAGCGCGTATTTATGTTGTAAAATATGTCAGTATATCACCTACTATTTAGCTATATTGCTTTAAAGTTAAAATTATTTAATCCCAAAAAGCTAAATGAATTTTTTTAAAATCTATTGCTGCATATGTACTTTATAATAATATGGCTATAGAATAATCCCCTGTAAGGGTACTTGATTTCTATTTACGAGAGACATAAGTTATGAAATGAAATTCAGATTAATTTTAAAAAATGAAACTGCCTACGAGTGCTCTTTCAAGAAAATAATGTATATGTTATCTAACCTCACAAAATTATCGCGAAGTACCAAATCTATGGTTTTTAAGGGCTTTAGTTAAAATACATTATATTAATAATCATGTACCGAAAACATTCTACGTTGTGTACACACAAATTTATTTAGTGAAAAAAAAAATATATCAAAACAATTGTGCTCTTTGTTTGAAAGTATGTTATGTTGGTGATCAATTCTGATACACAGCTATTGTACTATATCAAATTATACCACGTTTAGTTGTTAACAAATAAGTTTAAGTACAAAGTCCAATATTTGCCTTAAAGACAAACAGTGAAGAAACACATGTCTAAGACAATTTATTTGGTAATATATAATATTGATCTTTAAAAAATAGTTTAAATACCACATTGTACGCAATCTACACAACATTTACTTATATACCATAGATTCTCATTGGGTTTGCACTATTAATATGACAATCTATAACGAATGGCTTTTATGGATTGCATAGCTATCAAGTTCATTTCTAAATAAATTGAAATTATGTTAGCTAATAAAGTATAGTATATTTTAACATCACCATCTTTATACTATATCGCCCAATATGTCAGGATATTTTTAAGGGCCCAGATAATTTTTTTTTATTTTGTAAGATAATTATAAAGTTAAATGTATTTAAAATATATTTTAAAGAATAACACAAGAGTTGAGAAATATATTATATATTTTTTTATTTCTTAATAAATTCAATGTAAATTGTAACAAATAGTAAACTAAATTGCGAGGAGTTTGTCCCAAAATAAAGAAATATATATTCCCTGTATTATTCTGTCGTATTAGTTTTACAGTAAAAATAATACAAATTTTAACAACAACTTTGCCAACTTCAAATTTTACGCTGTAGATTGACACATATATGATCACTTTAGTATGTTGTAAGTCATGGAAGTGTCTAACGTCATTTCTAAACATCTCGTAGTTGACCAAGCTCACTCCAGCCATGGGTGACCACACCCCAACCACGACCCGTCCCCTTTTTACCTCAATAGAGTTCAGTCTGTAAATGTTTTACTAAAATCAATACGTTTAGTTCTCTCTCCAGCAATTGGGTATTACAGCCAAAATGCATGACTGGATACAATCGTTCTTGGAGTAGATCTATAGAACGATCAGAACCCGCATGGGGAATCTCTATCCAGTGAAGCTCGTCTTGAGGACGGACTCCCCCAGGGGTCTGCCTTAAGATGCACGCTACTCCTAGCATAGGTTAGCGACATTCAAACGCCTATCGAGAGTAGTTGCGCGATGTTCGCAGATGACTTGGTTGTTTGGATGTCCGGGAGGGACGTAGCGAACTTGAAGACCAGACTACAGCGCGACCTTGATAAGATCGAAGCATATGCCAAAAGGTATATGAAGCTAAAATCCAATCATAATATACCGAAAATTAAATTTCAATCAAAGCGGCCATGTAATGTTTCTGAAAACCTCACTAAAAGAAGATAAATATACTGATATAAAATAGACAACATCCTTCAATGTAGTCTATTCCGGCCACGTGTACACTATACTGTATTGAGCTATTTTTAACAGAGCAGAAAATTCAATAATGAGCCGAAACACAACAGAAAAAGCAGATTTCATTGTGATCAAAACACTTGTAATCTGTTCCATTATTTTAATGCTGACTAAACCTTCTACGAAATGAAGAGAATTAAAAGGGAAAAAAAGAGATGTTAGCCTAATTATATTTACTTATTTATTTTAAGCCTATTTACAATTTTTGTCTCTTTCTTGCCAAATAAATATGTTAGCTTTCTCCGCTTAGGTCTCATCTACGACCAAGCAAGGGGAAGTAAGTCTTTTTCAAAATCACATTTTTCGCTAGCTGATTTGTAAAATAATAAACTCATTGTAGAAAACTGAAAGAAAAAGTTACTTTAAAAAAAATAGAAGTAAAAAAAAAATATTTTTAAAACCACGTGGACTAAATTGAAGAAAATAATTTAAAACTCATAAGTTCAAGTACTGTGATTTAATGTGACTAAAAGTGTGGGGGCGGACGCTTATGTGGTCTTATATATGCAGTTCACTCATTCTCTCACTGATAAATGTCTCTACTGCCCTTAAATTATAAACTTTTCATTTTTACAACAAAAACTTATGCAAATTGTAATAGGATTTTGAATTTTAAAAATATTTACTACTGTATAGTCCATTTATAAAAACATGGTTTTTAAACATATTTTTTTACCTCTATTTTTATTTCTTCTTTTTAGTCCATAAAAAAAAAAAAGTGATTAAAAATATTTTCTTACCTCTAATTATTTTTATACGAGGAAAAATTTTGAGATCTTTAGGACAATCAGGAAGTGTTTAACTTTTTCTTCACTGACTGAACTCCCCTTAAACACGAGGATGTTGTCATCGATGGCTGGCGTGAACACGGGATGCTCGTGGATGTAAACAATAGCAGACGAATAGAGATAATATATTAAGAGATAAACTAGAAATGCATTAATTTAAATACAGTTCATTCGATTGATCTGAAATTTTGATTCAATGCATTGTCATCCAAGATCTAACTGTGCTAAACGTTTGAGATCTCTAGGACCACCAGAAGTGTTTTATATTTACGTTGGAAAATCTGAAATTTTGCGGACAGACAAAAATTAACAAAAGCAAGTTAATAAAAACCTGATAATAAATAAACAACTTTAAGATACATACATTTTAAAAAAAATATTTTAAAAAATCATTAATAGATTATCTTATTTGGCATCTTCCAGCTCTTGTATCTTGATTTTACAAACCTTACCTACTTTATTATTTATTGATTATTTTAAAACTTATTTTCACTGACCTAATGACTGTCAAAGTTCTTTCAACATTTTATCCATAGCATAAAAATTATTATTCCTTACTAAGTAGAAAGGCGCTGAAGCAATGATTCACACACATATTGATAGCTTAACATATTTTTTACAACACATCCTATAGATTATATAAGCCTGAAAAGCAAATGATAGCTGTTTTAAATAGAAATATTTAATTATTACTGAAAAACCATGAAATTTATAGAAAATATTTATACATATATTTTCTTTTCTTTCCAGATTTTCAGTTACAATTGTTACATTTATCAACAATGTAGCGTAATATAATTTAAATTGAATAACTTACCATTCTCAAATCCAATTGTGGCTGTAGCAGCATTATTATTTTGGTTGTCTCTAACATCAGCAGGGGTTGTACCATCTGTTTAAAAAATGTGTCAAACTTAAATTTTACTATTTAAATCCCTCAGTAAAAAAAACTAAAAATGATTATAAAAGATATTTTAAATTTTGATAAAGAACTCATTTTATTTAGGGTCTGATTAATTTTAAAAAATGGGAAATTATAAAAAAAAATGTTGAAAAGTACACATTTTTTATTCATTAGAATAAATTAACGTATTTATTACAATATTAAAAGTCATTAAAACTGAAAAAAAGAAAAGACACACACATTAATTATATAGTTATTTTATTTGCTACAGACCGTTGTTCCATAGTGAAGATTATCGAGTCTTACACTTATTCAGGGTATGTGTCTAGTCTTCCACTTTAATTACGGTTTTAAATGTTGAAAGAGCATTGAATTTCCTAGTATCTTTAAGCAACCCGTTCATTGTATCTTTCAGGATGAAAAGAAAGAGAAATTCTTTGTGTCTTTTCTTGCATACAGAATAATTTTTTTTTTATTACATATCTCTCAGAATATTGTATTAGATTATCTTCACATTGCATATCCAAGTTAGAATTAATTGCCTTACGTATTATTACTACTTTGATCTTTGTTCTCCTATCTTCTAGTTGTTCAAGGTTAAATGAATCAATAAACGGTGTTTCTCTTGTAATTTTTTAAAAATTATTCTCCAGTAATAAATCCATCCCATCTTTTTTAAGAACGATTTCCAGTTTATCGATGTTTTCTTTCGTAGTTGGATACTGTATAGAAGATACTTATTCTAGCACAGGTCTCACTCATCAAAGTAAGGTCTTATATTCTTTTTACATTCTTATATGTTTCTCCGTACAAAGACTAAGGTTTTATTGTATTTTAAAATTATTTTAATGAAACGGGATATTCATGAAAACGTGTTCTTCATTAGAACTCCTAAAAAATTTACATTTTTAGTTTTGGATTACGCAGTTGATTATTGCCATGATTAAAATATTTTGCCGTTGTGATCCATTTTTTTTTTTTGGTTGTACTTTTGGGTTTAAAGTCATACACTAATTAGACCCCCATTTTATTAATTCTTCTGACTCATTTTATAAGATTTTTTGGTCTTTTTCTGATCCAATAGTTCTATAGATGATACAAACATCAGCCAATAACGTAGCTCTTGGTCGTGGTTAAAATAATGTTGAATATATGATTTATATACATTAAAACGAGAAGGGGATTTAAGAGAGTTTCTTGTAGAATTACTGAGTTAACCTTTATAGATGCTGACTTAGGACCATGAATTATTACAGTTTGCTTTCTACCCAAATATAATTCTTGAATCCAATAAAGTTGGGAACTGATATTCCAAATTAGTTAAGATTTTTCTAGTAAACTAGAGTGGTAAACTTTGACAATTGCCTTTGAAATATCCAGTAATATTGCATCTATATGATTATTATTAAGTGTTTGACAAATCAATGATAAAATCTGTAATTCTTGAAGCCATGTTGAAGGGGGCATAGGGCCCTATGTTTTTCATGAGGATTAACTATTTATGTATATCTCGTGTGGTCTAGAAATATACAATCTATAGCCCCTACTAGAAAGTAATACAGGTCTATAATTAACACTTTTCTATAGGGAAGAATTACGTTAGCTCGTTTCCAATCCTTGGGCACACTTTGTGCTTCTTTAGTGCATTGAAATAAAAAAATTATTTTTTAAACAATGTTTTTTTTACCCAATATTTATTTGCCCATTTTTTATTTTACAGTTTTGTTAAGCAATTGTAATGTCCATGTCTTAGCCGGTTTGTAACTATTATAATTTGCAATGAAAGCTAACTCTTCAAAGAAAAATAGTTTTTAAAATGTATTTATTATTTCCCTTTGATAACCTTTCGAGTCCTCCAAAAAAAAAAAGTCAATTTAAA
Source organism: Radix auricularia (assembly GCA_002072015.1). NCBI lineage: Eukaryota > Metazoa > Mollusca > Gastropoda > Lymnaeidae > Radix > Radix auricularia. Next base: position 707,400 of record MUZC01000681.1, on the reverse strand, counting down.
GCTGATAACTTTGGACAACCGACTGTGCAAATTATATGCAAGTTTGGATATTCTTTTAACGGGAGAGACAAATTTCAGCTCAAACAAGCCCTGCAAAGTGCGTCAAACTGAAATATTTAGACAAATAGACAGAATGGTTCATTAAATAAAAGCGTGTAATCATAAAGACATAGACTTAATAACAAAATGAAAACTTTCTAATTTAGCTATAAGATATCTTTTATTATTGGTCGTGTGCATACATACCAAATATTCTTCTGTGCTGAAAAAGTCTCTGTAACAAATAATATAAAGTGCAAAAAATGAACTTAATGACAATTTAAATTTGAGTCCAATTACTTAATTTTTTTTTTACACGTCAATTGATTAAAATATATAATTCTACTTACAACTTACCTCAAATTTTGCTCTCCGAGCGAGTTATACCATAAATTTAGCTGCTGATGTCAACATTAAAAGTTATATTTCTCCTTTGCTACATATTCACTAAAAAAACATAAAAATTTTTAAAAATAAAATTTTTAGGCATCTCCAAACGCCCACTGAAATATAGAGTTATACTTCTTATGATTATGTTTCCTTTATTACAATTAAGTCTCTATATCTTGAACTATCGTTACAGAAAATAATTACTGAAATATAAATATATATAATAGCCCAGTGGTGTGGGTTTGTAACGTAACGCTACAGAAGCGATGTACGACAGTCTACAGCAGTTAGTTTAGTTGAAAAATCGTGTTTTGATGAGCGCTGTAAAAATATTTAATAGGATGACGTCATTGTTTGGTGTGCATCGGTGCGCAAAATACAACCCCTATTATTATTAAATACTTTGCGTACATTTCATAAAGTTTAATAATTCGTATTTATCAAAAAAGGACAAGTTAGTTGGTCTTTAAAAAAAAGGTTGGCGCCGTAGGCGCCCAAAAAAAGGGGGCGCCGCAGGCGCCACGGCGCCCGGCACAATCTATCAAAAAAGGACAAGTTAGTTGGTCTTTAAAAAAAAGGTTGGCGCCGTAGGCGCCCAAAAAACGGGGGCGCCGCAGGCGCCTGGCACAATCTAGTAAATAATATAATAGTCCAAGTCACTGGATCTGTAACGCTGAGGAGCGATGTACGACAGTCTACAGCAGTTAGTTTAGTTGAAAAATTGTGTGTTGATGAGCGCTGTAAAAATATTTAATATGATGACGTCATTGTTTGGTGTGCATCGGTGCGCTAAATACAACCCTTATTAGTAAATACTTTGCGTACATTTCAGAAAGTTTAATATTTAGTATTTATAAAAAAAGGACAAGTTAATTGGGCTTTTGAAAAAAGGTTGGCGCCGTAGGCGCCGTAAAAAAAGTGGGCGCCGCAGGCGCCACGGCGCCCCGGCACAATCTAGTTGCTTGATATGGATAGTAAATTTATTAATTGCTTCCTAATTTGACGTCTTGTTTCTATGAGTCCAAATCGCTTATTATAATGGTTTCATTAATATTGTCATTGCTCTATTACAATTACTATTATGGACGCCAATTTTCCATTACTCTCCCCTTTTTATCATTCGTATCAGTATTTCACTGAAAAAAATATACACAGTTTAGTCCCCTTGCATGTCAGTAAAAGTTTACCTTAAACATGAAAAGTTTGGACTGAGAGTATTGATATAACAGGTTTTCTTTATCGCGGCACCCTAGTAAATATTACAAGAACCATACCTTGTTCTATATCTGGGTGGTGGGGTAGTGCCTTTGGTGTCATAGACTGTGGGTGGGGGGTGGTGGAAATCTTTTTTTAAGATAATCTAAATAACGAAGATACCATCTAGAGAAAATTGTAGCTTTTTGTCCAAATCCACGAGTTAGGGGATCGTGATTAGTATTTCATAGACGCTGTTTTCATGTTGGGTTAATGAAGTGAGCGATAAAATGATAATCCAAATTTGAAGAAATAATATTAATTTTAATAAACGTAGCATCTGTATTAGTCAAAGTAGCTTCTGTCTTAGTCAAAGTAGCTCCTGTTTTTTATTGAATTTAGCTGTTGCCTTTAGTCAATGGTAGCGTTCACATATATTAAATGTAACATCTGCCTTTATTCTATGTATTTTCTGCCTTTAATCCATATAGACTCTGCCATTTGTCTCTATAGTTTCAGCCTTTAGTCAATAGTAGCTTTTATCTGTTGTTAATTTTGCTTCTTCCTTTAGTTATAGTAACTTTACTCTTAGTCAATGTTTCTTTCTGGTAGCTTCTGAGTCACCCAGCTCCAAATGGGTACCTAACTATCTATAGTTAGGCGGCTGGGTAATGCGCGGAACCCTCAAAGCCGTGGCCTGTGACCGCTGCATCACTTGCGAACAGATCATCTCTCATTATCTTCTGCTTATAAGGAGCGTCTGTATACCTAAGCAATGATAAGATAAGACCATGGCAGCTTCTAAATACAGTCAGCGTTTCTGGATTAAGAAAATGGTAGCGTCTAATTTCAGTCAACGTTGCTGCCTCAAGACAATGGGAGCTTATATCTTTAGTCAATATTGTTATTACTTCTGTAATAATATATTTAAATGCTAATAGTAATTTTCTTATCTATTTATAAAATTGTTAACCCTTTCCATTATAAAACCTAGAAACTTTTGGAAAATTTATCTCAAAAGAACTTTTACACATAAAAATCAATTCTATTCACTAGACTCGACAAAAAAATGAATGAAAGAGATGTATGACTCTACACCGAGGCAGTGGGGGGGGGGATCCGGGTGGTGTGAATAGCCCTGGATGACATCATCTCAAGAGATGACATCACAGAGTAAAATGTATTTTCCCGTTATTGGGCACTGGTAAGCTCGGAGGAGGTCTATGGGGTAAATCGGTATGGGTTGACACTATAAGCTAGAGCACTAGGAGACATAATCCCTAGTGACGCCTCTGCATTGAAACAAACATATCCCTAGACAGACAAACCATAGCATATTGCATTCCTATATGTCTGTGTTGCAACACAAAACTGCGCAGTTTTAAACGTCATTTCATTAGGACAACGCCAGGCGTTAAAATGAAAAAAAAAACATTTAGATCTAAGCTAGAGACTTGAAGAACTTAAAAGAATTCTATCCTTTTATGATGAAATATTCCAGTTGATATCAAAGGTTGGGCAGAATAGCTGAAGGTATTCAAATATGTTTTATTGATGTTAATGGATCGAAGTTGAACTTCTATATGAATGATATCCTTTATATATAATAGGAACTCTGGTCACCAACGGACCCCTTCACATAACAGGACGTCTGGTCACCAACAGACCCCTTCATACGCAGGGAAGTCTGGTCACCAACAGACCCCTTCATATGCCGGGAAGTCTGGTCACCAACAGACCCCTTCATACGCAGGAAGTCTGGTCACCAACAGACCATGACTTGTTGTCACGAGCCAATGGCCCTGGACTACATAATGGATGTGAAAGTTAGCGTGACCCCTATGAAATAATGAACTGCGTGGCTTAAATGATCCTCACCAGAACTCTTGTCAAAGAATGACATGACATGTTCTTTTCAATTTTTAAAAATCGATAGACAAGTTTAGGATCGCTTAAAATTTCCTTGAGGGTTGTCTTTTTCTGTCTCGGATTTTTTTAAAAGTTTGTTTCTTTTTTGGGTTGTTGCTGTTTTGCTGTTTTTTACTTTCAGACGTCAGACACGCGTCAATGTGCGTCATAAGAAAATCACAGATAAATATACATTTACATTATTTTATGTGTGTGTGTTTGTGTGTATGTGGGCATGTGTGTGTGTGTGTTTGTGTGTGTGCTAGAGTGTGTGTGTGTTTGTGTGTATTTGTATACATGTGTTTGTGTGCATGTGTTCGTGTGTGTGTGGCGTGCGTGCGAGCGCGCGCGCACAAATAACAGATTAAAATTATTTAGAAAGCGGAAACGCAAACAATTATTATTTTCAAACAATGATTGAAATTGTAAACACCAGTTAGACTATATACATAAGTTAAAATTACTATGTAAACCAAGCTTTTTCATTAAAAAATATCATATAACCAACACATTGTTGATTAAGTCAAGAAATTAAAGTATTATTTATACAATTTATTAGTCTATTAATAAAGCTTGAATGCATTGTTTAAATCTAACAATATGCCTGAGCATTATTTATTTATGTAGCTGCTTTGAGTTTGTTCTGTCTATAGATTGTCGTCAAAAATGTACCTTTATATCATACTATGTAATACATGTTTGTGTCCCCAGTATAATTTGTGGAGACGTCCATAAGATCACATGTTTGAAGTAATGATCAAATATGTGATGACTTTAATGTGTATTTATTGGTCGCTATGCCAATGTATGATCTGACCGAGATCACTGAAGCGTCATCTTTAAATGTCGTAACAGGATACATAGACATGACGTCACAGACGGTCTTTTGGAAATGTTTGGGCAAGCATGTCGGTTGTTGGGTGTCTTGCCAAGGGTCCTTTTGTAAGGTACCCCTGAAGCATGACAATTATTTCATTCATGCAGTAAAGGGTGCGTCTCTATAAAAGTCACAATTGATCACAGCTATTGGAAATGAAGTTTTTTTTTATTTGAATCACACATTAATTGCCTTTTAAAAATATATTTATATATATTTTTTATATTTGTGCTAAATGTGACATGAGTCATAAGTAAATTAGAGTTATCGATTATTACTCCTGACGAGTAACGATATGGTATCACATATGTTGCTTAACAATTAATGATGTAATGTAATGCATTACAGACTTAAGGTCTATATATATTATTATTTAGCGTTTATTTTTGCGTATTCAAAATAGTCTAGTATTTTACTATAATTTTAACCGTTCAGAGTGTTTTTGTTAACCTAGTTTGTTAGGTTTATGAATGTCAAACGGGAAGAAGTAGTATCATTAGGAAAAAGAAAGGTATTTTAACCCTGTTTATATCTGAATTTTAATTAGAATCAGAAACATGCACCTCTAGCTTATGAACGCTCTGTCCAACATGCCCTTGTGAAACGTTCGATCTTTGTTTTTGTATATAGGACATAGTTAATTTTAAAATAACCTTATTAAGCTGATAAAATGACAGAAATTATGTTTTTTGATATCATCTGTGTGCTATAAATTATTTCAGTATTTCCATATGTTAAATGCCCATGATAAACTTGTCTAGAACCCATGTCATTACTTCACATTCTTTTGCAATCGATAACAATGCCTATAAAATATTAACACTTGGCGCTAATATTGACTAGTTGCTGAACACGTTGTAACTGTTTTATATAATAGGGATCTCCTTTGATCAATATCGTTGTGACAATTCACAATGCGTCAGCCAAGACAAGAGAAGCATTGATGCATTACAGAGTCATTGACTGTCGTGTTGTTTACTTGAGAGACTTGGATCGTCGATGATGCTTGACTGCAGCTCCTCGTCTAAAAGATGTTTGTGATATTCATATTATCACTCTTGATTAAGAAAAAATTATTTTAAAAAATCATTAGAGTAATATTTATGACTAATAGCTGTTTGAGATAGAGATCACTGTGTAGAAAGTGATTTATAATTTATATCAATATTGAAATGTTAAGGGGGAAGGGGGATGACCAATCATTATTAGATATTGTCTAGTGTGACCATCTTTTTGGGGACTTGATTTGGCTCAAACTCTCATTACCTGGCTCATGTTTTTACTTGCAATATTCATAAGCCGTTCGTAGTCATACATATATCTATCCACTGATAGAATTGCCCTTTATTTATTTCCGGCTGAAGCCAGGCGGCAAGCCATAAGAGCTTACAAGTCTACGCGTCATCACATTCTCAGCAGCGGATATCCCTTTCGTGTCAAACCAACACAAGTAGCTCATTGTTTCCCTTTCGTGTCAAACCGATAGAAGTAACTTGGTGTAGGAAAGTGCGAAGTACTCATTTAGGGGATGGTTGTATAATTAATACAATATAGTTTCCACTGGTGTTTACTTGGCTGCCACATACACCGGAAAACCTTTAGCGATGTTC
>MUZC01000681.1:679794-695446 GCA_002072015.1 Radix auricularia | reverse complement strand
ATCTCAAACTGTCACAAATCTTAGACAACCAGCCCCCTCCCCATGTATGTCACATCCTTTAAAAGAGTTTTATTTATTAACAAAAAATAGTAGACATTTAATTAAAAGATCCCTTGACATCACATATGGACGGACACCCGCCCTCGTCACAAACTGTCACACTTTTTTACAACTCATCCCCCTCCCCCTTCTGGAGCGTGGCATACTTTAATGACGGCCGCTTACATATATTTTGTCCACACTGTATGTCGCATAGTGAAATTGATGTTAAATTGAGAAGAGAATCTGATTTCAGAAGATGTTAATGTATCTTCATATGTTGTAGGAATTCCTCAAGATAGCTTGTAGGAGTTTTCAAAGAATGAAAATATTAAATAAAAACCATTCTTGGCAATTAAATAAAAATTTATTTAACGAGCACACGTTTTTATATCGTAATTAACAAATTAATGATCATATACTTTTTCGACGAAAAAAGCCCATGATAGGTAATGTTTTTATTCCATTTATATATTTTTTTTATTAAAGTTAACGCAGAAACATGTGACCGTATATTTAAATGTTTAAACTTAAAGCTTACGCTCTGCGTCAACGACAGTTGCATAAAACCTTTGAACAACCATGATGACATAGAACTTAAATCACAGTAGAAGCGAAAGTGTGTGTCGAAGAAAAATATATAATTTATCCCTAACAAATTTGATAACAAACAGACACACTGGTGTGCTTGAGAAATTGGATTAAAAAAAAAAAAAGTAGGAAGAGAGTAAGGGCGGGGCCACCTGTGCTTTTGACTTAGTGCTTTAGTTAATTAACAGATATGGAAAAAGAAAAAGGGTACAAGAAAAAGAGCTGCTCATTTAAATTAGGGTGACGAGTCGTATGTTCAGGTCATTGCAATATGGAAAATAAAAATTTCTATCAAGATTTTATTTAGAGGTTGCTAAAATAATGGACTTGAATTAAGAGTCGTATTAAAGAATTAATAATTAAAGGTACTCGCATGAGTTCATCTGCCTCCATTGACCATTTGTCGCATTGTATGACTGGGACCCATAGAAGAAAATGCGTATTTACCTTTTTCTGGTAGAAAAGGTTCTGAGGGTAAGATATTTCATCTTAAGTGTGTCTATGTTTATGTTTTATAGACATGTTAGTTGTCTGACCTTTGGTTTCACAGTAAGATCGCAACGTTTGGATTTTACATTTCATACATAGCATCGAACCTGCTCCAATTTTCAATAGAAATCACTTTAAAACGTATTAAAATTTTACCTTTGAAGTTTCGTTATAAGGCAATAAGTCAAAACGATTTAGTTATTAAAATATGTTTTAAAAAATCAAACTAATACTGTGGTGTATATAATTCAAATTTATCACAAAACTAAACACACAAAAAACATAAACACACGCATATTGACACTCACATTACGTAAATCTATGGAATTGAAAGATTAGAACAACATGAATGGTTTATCACACTTTTAATAGGTTTTTAAAAAAAGCAAAAACATTTGTTAAAATTTTAATAACAGTTTCTAATTATGTAAACTAAGATTTTAATTGCTTTAAATTTACTTAAAATTCTGACTAATAAATTTCGGGAAATATAATTTAAACTTATGACTGAAATTAATAAAAGCAACAGTATCTATTAACACCGAATTTCACTACTGCTCTATAAAAATGTGGTAAATCGCGAAATATCGTTGATATCACAGTTGAATGCCAGAAAATATAAAGAATTTGTTAATTAACAAAACCATACAAGCAATCATAACTTTTATTGACGGAGTATCTACAATTTAAAAAACCGTTACACCTGATAAAAACAATTCACAAAATGATGTAAACAAATAATTTATAAGTTTTTAAATTTGATTATTTTTCGTAATTTCAAATTTGAAACAACATGCTTTACCTTATCTCATCTTATATATTACAGCCGCTCCTTCTGTACAGTAGACGACTGCGTCCTATGTATTTGTATATATATGGTTTGTGTTTAGTCCTTTATTCTTATTAGAGTATTAAATGATGATAAAGTGCTGGCTTTCCTGGTTTCTTTAGGCAACCCATTACAAGCCCGAATACCGGACGGAAAGAAAGAAAACTTGTATGTGTTTGTTCTTGCATATGGGATAGAAAGGTGTTTTTATGTCTTTCTGAGGGTTGTATAAAGTTATTTTTACGTGGTATTTCTCAATAGGAGTTAATTGCTTTATGTATAATTACTAATTTACTCTTGATTCTTCTATCCTCCAGTGTTTCAAGGTTTAATGATTTAACTAATGGTGTTATGCTTGAGAGTTTTGAATATTTTCCAGTAATGAATCTGTTAGCTCTTTTTTGGATTTGTTCTAACTTATCAGTATTTTCTTTGGAGGATGGGTCCCATACAGAAGATGCATTTTATTCTGATGTGGGCATAGGGCAAATTCGATCAATTAAGCTGGTCTCACCAGGGTGAGGTAGCATGTTAGTTTGATATCTTTATTACATTTGTAAAAGTTTCTTTTTTATAAAAGATAATCTTTTGTTTGCATTTTAATAACTTTATTGACATGGGAATTCCATGATAGTTTCTCATTTATTATGACACCTACGTATTTTGCATCTTTAATTTGGGTTAGTTCGTTTCCATGGATCAAGTATTTTGAATTTATTTGTTTCTTTTTCTTTGTAACTCTTAGCTGTTGACACTTTTCTGGGTGGAAGGACATACTCCTGTTAGTTTCCCATTTTATTAATTCATCTAAGTCTTTTTGTAAAATTTTGCTATCTTGCTCTGACTTTATTGTTCTATAGTTTATACAATCATCAACAATTAACCTAACTTTTGTTCCTGTTGAGATATTGTTGAGTAAATCATTTATATTAATTAAAAATAGTAAGGGACCTAGCACAGTTCCTTGTGGAACTCCTGAGTTAACCCTTTATTGGTGTAGATTTAGATCCATTAATTATTACAGTTTGCTCCCTAACCAATAAGAAATCTTGGATCCAGTGATGTATGGTTACTGAGATTCCAAAGTATGTAACTTTTTAAAGTAAACTAATGTGGTGAACTTTGTCAAATGCTTTTGAGAAGTCTAGTATTATCTGATCATTATTGTCTAAGCCCTTCAATAGTTCATCTATTAGACCTATTAATTGTGTTTCACATGATCTTTTTTTCCTAAAGCCATGTTGATGTTGGTATAGGGCATTATATTTGTCAAGGTGTTTAACTATTCTACTACATATTATGTGTTCTAGTAATTTACAGATGATACTAGTAAGTGATACAGGTCTGTAATTACAAGGTTCTGATTTATCACCTTCCTTAAAGAGTGGCGTTACGTTGGTTAATTTCCAATCCCGGGACTATTTACCCTGGTTTAAAGAGGCCTAGAAAAGAACTACAAGGATTGGGGACAGTTCATTGTATAATTCTATTAATTACCTTGGCAGGCAATTCTTCTGGGCCAGTAGCTTTGTTTATTTTTACGTTTTTAAGGAGTGAATGAATACCTATCTCATCTACAGCTATGTTACCTATTTCTTCCATTTTATTTAAATTTATTAAAATTTCCTTGTTGGCTGAGGCAGAAAAGGAAGATGCAAAATATGTGTTAAGGATATTAGCTTTAGTCTCATTATCATTATAGGTTTTATTATTTGAGTTTTTCAGTGTGGGTATACCTGAAGACTCCTTTTTTAGATTTGATAAAGGACCATAAGTTTTTATTGTTATCTTTAGTAATTACTTTTTGATAAATTCATTTTGGAGATTTCGACTAAGTTTTTGTGTCAAGCGTTTAATTTTTAAGTATTTTTTGTGTATCCTTTCCAAATTGGTAGCCTTAAATTTCTTAAATAAGTTCTCCTTTTGTTTGCATAACCCTTTTAATTTAAAAATGAACCAGCATTTAATAATTCTATTTGAAGTTAGTTTTGTTGGAACATTCTCATCCATTATGTTTTTAGATATGTTTTTATTTCTTTCCATATTTCTTATATGGGGCTCTATATGCTGAATTTACTTAGGAAATTTTGTTGAAAATTAGGAGCTGATTGATGTAATTTTATTAAGTTGCATTTATTCCAAAGATATATTGTTCTTCTAGGCATTTTATTTATTTTCTTATTTTTTAACATTTTTATTATTATTATTATTTTTTGTTGTTGTATTTTTTACCCTAACACAATATTATGGTCAGACAGTCCAGGAATTATTGTGCAGTCTATTACTAGCCCTGGTCTGTAAGAAATGGCAAGCACGCTCGACTTGCGTAACGATGATCATGAGTTGGAATCTATGAGTAGGCAAGGATTTGTTCCTGTGGCCTAAGGAGTCCCTGAGTCAGCCAGCTCCGAATGGGTACCCAACAATAGCTAGGCGGCTTGGTAATGCGTGGAACCCTCATAGCTGTGACCTGTGACCGCTGCATCACTTGCCAACAGATCATCTCTCATGGCCTTTGGACGCAATAATCTTCTGCATAGAAGGAGCGTCTGTAAATCTAAGATAAGAAGATCCTTTTACTTTCAAATATATTAGTCATTTTTTTAATAATTAGTGTGTTAAGTGAAAAAGCTGTATTTATGATATTGCTACTTTGATGCAAGCACTAAAATTTAGTGAAATTTAGCCAATACAGACAATAACTTCAGGAAATAACTCTTGATAGTATGTTACAGACAATAAATTTAGCAAAAAAAAAACCCCAACTCTTAATAGTATGTTACAGACAATAAATTTAGCAAAAAAAAAACAACTCTAAATTGTATGTTACAGACAATACATTAAGCAAAAAAAAACCCTCTCAATAGTATGTTACAGACAATAAATTTAGCAAAAAAATTCTAAATTGTATGTTAAAGACAATAAATTTAGCAAAAAAAATTTTAATAGTATGTTACGGACAATAAATTGAGCAAAAAACTCTTAATAGTATGTTAACACAATAAATTTAGAAAAAAAATCTGAATAGTATGTTACAGACAATAAATTGAGAAAAAAACTCTTAATAGTATGTTACAGATAATAAATTTAGCAAAAAACTCTTAATAGTATGTTACAGAAATAAATTTAGCAAAAAAACTCTTAATAGTATGTTACACACAATAAATTTAGCAAAAAAACTCTTAATAGTATGTTACAGACAATAAATTTAGCAAAAAACTCTTAATAGTATGTTACAGACAATAAATTTAGCAAAAAACTCTTAATAGTATGTTACAGACAATAAATTGAGCAAAAAACTCTTAATAGTATGTTACACACAATAAATTTAGACAAAAAACGTAATAGTATGTTACACACAATAAATTTAGACAAAAAACTTAATAGTATGTTACAGACAATAAATTTAGCAAAAAAACTCTAAATAGTACGTTAGAGACAATAAATTTAGCAAAAACCCTTAAAACTCTGAATAGTATTTTACAGATAATTGATCAACACTTCCTTTGGCTAAAGGAAATCGATGAAAAAAAACAGCAGTTCGAAATATAACAAATTCAACATACATCTTATGTTTTTAAAAAATAATTTATAATACATTACAGATTCATTTTTTTTAAATAAAGAAAATTATTGAATCCTACTTTTTCAAGACGACCTTGTGATGGGCAGAATGTGCAGCGTGCATGGGACTCGACCTATTTTGCAGCGCCTGTACTTATAGATGTACTCCTTCACGAAACTAGAGCTAGCAAGTGATGGCAGGGAGGATGTGTTAATTTTAACAGATGAATTTACCAAGTTTTCCCAAGCGGTAACCGTGGCCAACATTCACGTCCGCGAATAATTTTAAAAGTATGGACTCCCAATGAGAATCCACAATGGTCAGCGTCGGTACTTTAAATTCTGGCTGATAGCTTAACTTTGTGACTTATATCACATAAAAAATCGCACACCACTCCATACCGTCCACAAGGAAATGTGCAGTGTGAGCGATTCAATAGAACGATGCACAGCCTGCTACGCTCACATCCACCGGACGACAAGCGACAGTGGCCTATGTTCTTACCGGACCTGGTACAAGCCTACAACAACACCCCGAATGCATTCACCGGATTCGGCCCTTACTTTCTGCTCTTTGGTAGGGCACATTGACTACCTGGGGTGAATTGCTAAATCGACCCATGCTTACGGGATACTGACTTGGTAAGACAGCACCGTTGCCGTCTTACATAATCTAAAACATGAAGCAGCAAAAAGTACCATGTTCACTGACAAGCACCTCCGGTATCATCCTCTATCAGCTGGGGACTTCGTGTATGTCAGAAATGGAATCTTAGGGTGAAATAAAATCCAAGACCTCTGTCAGCCCGACTAGTATTACGTCACCGCACGCCTACCCGAGAAGCATGTGTATAATAAACTACTGCCACTAGCCGGAGGCACAAACGAACGGTCAATCGGGAGGACTTACTCATGGCTAGGGCACAGCTCTCTGATCTGGTACTAAGGTCAGATGCAAGCCTGCCACAAAAAAACTTGGGCAGCACATGTTCCGCAAACTTCGGATCGGAGAAAGTGAAATGTGCCCCTGCGCGATAGCTGCAGAAAATGCGGAACATGTGCTTCAAAACTGCCCTCTGCACCACTATACCCTAACAACCATATGGCCCAATGAAGCTACCCTCAACGATAAATTGTATGGTGGACTGAACCAACTGACAGCCACAGCGCAGTTCATCACAGATATAGGGCTTGTGGTCTAAATCCTCCTTCAATAGATTTTCAGAAAGAAGAAGAGATGCAAGTCTCACAGTCACACCGGGTGACAGTGAAAGTCACGAGAATGATCCCATAATTATCTACCGGGCAAGACCACAGGTCGCCGCCGAACATAGAAGAGACAAGTCCACCTCTCAAGCTCGCCACCCAGATCAGCCCGTATCGCCAGCTATGTAAACCCCAGCAGCGCACATGCGTCCCTGGATGAGAACGCAGAAAACTATGAGGTAGCACATGAACTATGATGTAAAGTGACAATAACAGAATCGCATTATTGACTTAAAGAGTTTTGTTTTCAAATATAATATTTAAGTACTATGTTAGATATCCTATAATTGTCATAACATATAGTATATTGAATCTTATTCTTTGATTTTATGCAAAGATTGAGCTTATGCTTTAGTTAGATATTTTTGTTCTTCTATATGTAGAAATGCTCATACTCAAATGACATAGCGACAGCTATGTTAGTTTTCGGGAATCTTATATGCAAATGGCACCAGCGAGGACGCTTGGTATCAAAAGCATAGGTGCGTACTTTAGAACCCTTGGTACAAAAGACGTTGTAGGAGACAACGTGACTCCGGGTCATACTTAGCTCTTATCTTATCTTAGATATACAGACGCTCCTTCTATGCTCTTGAAATCGGAAATTTCAAAGCCTGAGGGCATGACAGTCGACAACCGTGTACCATAAATGTTTGCCGAGTAAATGTTTTTTAAAATCATTAAGTAAATTAGATTTAAGAAAATCGTTTTGATAACTTAATTTGATTTAATCCCCTTTAATAACTATAGCCTTAAACCATCAAAAAATCTCCGCAAAAATTTGCGTTTGTTCCCTTGGCTAAAGGTGTCTCTGACTACACACTGATTCGAAGTAATACCTCACATAAGTTTAGGATCAAAAGCGGCTTGTTTTTTTTCCCCATATTAATCCCCCCGTAGTTGTTTTTGCCATCAGGCCCGAACGGTCTGTGCGTTTCACATCCACGGGGAAAGAAATAATAGCGAGGATAATTTCTCATCTTCAAAAGTATACTACATTTATTGGCAAAAGATGCTTTTGAAATAACGCTACATCACACGAGTTCAACTTGGTTTTAATCCCTTTGGTTAATTTTTTCCAATTTGGTAAAGGATTTGTAGTTCAAAATAATTCGATTTAACCAAGTTTGCTTTTGTTTTTCCCGAAAAACTAAATAAAAATATTAGGCACCAGAAACACCCTGAATTATTGGAAGAAGAATTTTTCCTTGCTGTTAACTGGTAGTCATTGGTGGCATAAAACACATTTATAACCCGAATGAAAGAAAAACCACACATATTCATGCTCTTCCCGTCTGGAAATTGAGCTTGGAATGGATTGACTGATTACATCAGGAAATCACCCCACTATCAACATATTAAAATAAAAAATGTCAAATGTCTATAAACCACCGATAAAAGTGGGATGCAGTAGTATTCTGTATTGAAGGAACGTCTGTAATATACAAGATAAGATGATTGTAGTTTTATCAATTATTAATTCTTACATAAGGCATTATTTTAAGTTACTGGTAAAAACTTAACAAAGAGAATAATCTTTCCGAAGATTATTGATCACAGTTAAGAGACATGTTAGAAAATTGAAATAATTGAAATATTGAAACTGTAATTGAAGCTTTAGTTGTTTTATAAAATTCCGAATAATGAGTTAGCCCCTCCACCCCGAAGAAATAAAGGCGTTTCTCAAAAGCAGTGAAGCAGAAAGATGGTCCGAGCTGAAAGTCCACCATCCAGAGGGCGATGAATTCTTTAAACTCCTCCGCCAATCTCAGAACATCATATTCAGGCTAAGTACGGGCCACAATAAACTTCGAATTGGAAAAAACCGAAATGTGCCCCTGCGGAACAGCTGCAGAGAACGCGAAACATGTGCTGCAAAACTGCACTCTGTTCCTCCACACCCTGGGGCCATTTGGCCCCAGGAAGCTACCCTCCACGATAAACTGTATGGTGGACTGAGCCAATTGACAGCCACAGCGCAACACATCATGGATATAGGGCTTGTGATCTAAAGCCTCATTCAAAAAGACTTTCGGGATGTAGGAGAAGAAATTTAACATTTAAGTAAGATCTCCTTTCAAGAATTTTATTTTTAGATAGTTTAGGAGGTTAGCGCATATCTAACATAAAAATAATTTTTTGCTTACTTTATTAATATACAATCTAAGGAAACAGTTATTGAACACGTTTAAATATTTCACATTTCACTAAAACACTTCGATAAACCGCGAATGTTATATACAAATAACATATAATACATTCAAAAATAGTGAAGTAATTTGGGTGATAAATTTGAGAGGGGTGAAGGGTGAGAAACGGGATTACAATTAAATGATATATGACGGGGACTGAACGTGACACTTGGAGAGTGTAGGAAATTCCCGAAGGGGTGCAGATAGACAAAAATATAAATGGAGCTGGGATGGTTACTTTAATCCAGAACGCCAACACTTTTGGGGATCTATATAAAGAGAACATTATTTTTTGACTGGACGAACTCTTATTCTGAGAGCAGGGATACACACTGACCCCATCTATTAAGGTTGAGTTGATGGAGACCGGAGAGTCGCAGTGAACTGAAGGTAGCAGCCATAATTTATAAAGGTAATTTTAAACAAAATATTTGTTAGATATGTTAGTTGATTATATTACTGAGCAAGTGAGACAAGAAATAAAAACGTGTCTAAAAGCAATGTTCCCCTTAGACTACGCTGCTTCGCATTGATCAGTGAACCTTGTTGATAGGGGCTTTACAATGAATAAAATTATTATATAAAATATGTAAACATCAAAACAATAAAAACTTAACATTTATAGTCTAGAGGAGGGGTTTCCATACTTTTCTGCCGTAGGGCCACATTACTATCAAACATATGTTTGGGGGTAGCATACTAACATACAACAACTAATTTTGTAGTAGACTACAGGTGACAACGGTATAATTTTTTTTAGATTAAAAGGTCACTAGGGGCTGGATCAGAGGGCAGCGCGAGCCGCATCTGGCCAGATCCCTGGTCTTGAAGGAAGGAAATATAAGGCTGTATACAATAAATAGTGTGCGTGTAACTTACGTGAATATCCATCATACACACATTAAAACTAACACATACTCAATCACACTTACATTTAAATAAAATTTATGTTTTTGACATGCGATGTATAAATGATATTTAAATAAAAGTAGTTTGTATAACATTTTGTATGGCGTCAAAATAGATATAATTCATTATTTAAGTTAATGAATACTTATTTTATTACAAGTTTTTTTTCTTTAGCAATCAAATTTTATAGGCTACATTATATAAGTCACGCAACAAAAAACTAAAAATTCTTTGGAAATTTAAAAAAAATAATTAAAAAACATTTTTTAAAAATATCTTTAGATTATATATCACAATTAGATATCAGGTAAATTAACAACTAAAATAAACATAAGTACACTTAAGCTATGACAATTTTTAAAAAAATATTCTTTAGTGACTTTTTCACATAAAAATCGCTTTTCATGTGCTACAGTTTATTGGCTTGTGACGACTATCTGGGGTGTTATAATATTTGTGGTTTTCTTAATTTTCTTTTTTATCATTTTTTTAAAAACCTTAATAACAGTTAATAAATCATTAATAATAATGACTGAAAAAACTGCTATTATCGTTACTATAGCTACTAAAGTCCCCAAAAATGTGGACGAAAATCTATCGTCCGAAGCGCAGGATTTTTTTCTTTGGAAGGAAGATGTATTTCTGGTGTTAATAATTAAATTCTGCTTCAGCTCGTTTATCATCTCCTGTTTTTGTTCATTGGTCATATTTTTTATTTCGCGCTCTTCCAGAGGCTCGAAAGAGGCACAAGTATCAGGACATGCCATAGTAGAAATTGTGTTGCTGGTATTTCTGATGTTCAAATCGCTTTCTAAAAAAGGACATGAAAATATACAATATATTAGTTTGTTGTATTTTTTTTTTTTAAAAAAAAGCACATTTAAAAACTAAACTGCACCATAATTAATTCAAAAGTTGATAAAAACAAAAGAACTTGGTGTCAATATATATTGAAATATAAACAACTCCCTTTTACTTTTACGAAGTGTGACGAGGGGGGTGGAGTGTTTAAGTAATGTGACGTCACATCAAGAGCGCAATATTTGAATTTTTACAATTTATTATATATTATAATAATAAACTGCAATGAGCATCTAATGTTAGTTTCTGCGGGGTGTGGGTCTTCAAATGTGTTTATAATGAATGTTAATAATTTAATTTATCAATCAATTTTACACGATATTGAGAAACATAGCTTGAGTACAATGGCAATAAAAAAAAATATCACTCATTTCAGAATCCGGTCCCTTAATATCGTTTTTTTTTTTTTTAAAGCTTTACAATTGTAATTTAATTTATCCGTTTGCTATGAAACTTGGATTTCTTTGCACATTGCCGCGTAGGTTTCTGGCATAATATTTTTTAAACACATCATACATTGGTTTCTTTAAATTAATTGACAGTTACTAAGATCGTTGCAGCGCACGACAGGTCAGCTGGAGTAATAACAAAAAAAAACTTTCATTTAGTTTATTATTTTATTTTTTATTTATTTCCAAATTTAACAATTTTATGCAGACATTCAAAAATTTCATTTTTGGTGCGCATGCTTTCGAAAATTAATAGCGTCATCTAGGACATAAATTGTAAATTATAAATATTGATTGGATATTTTTGGTACGCTGCTTTCTCAGACGGGACAGACGGACGGGGTGCACATTGCAAATATGTAGATCTATATTAGTTGTGTCTCATATATAAAGGATTTGAAATGAAAAACTTTGTTTTTACGTGTTTTTTTTTATCCATGAATATTAACCCTATATAATATGTCAATTTTTCGACAATAAGCATTACAAAAATTAATTTTAAAAATGAAAGAAATAAAATACATTATTTTTTGCTACTATGTCAGTACATAGGCCCTACGCCGCTAAGGACGGGTGACATTTTATGAAAGTATTTTTTGAGGAGAGAGTGTGACTACTTTTCTGTCACTGAGCACAACGGAGAGCACGAAGTTATTATGACAATGCCGAGAAACAAAGCTTACAGCCCTTTTGCGAAGAAAGTGGGAAATGAATGGGCACAAACATTTTAAAAAATTAATAAAATAATGTCTTAGCTGCGACTTGAACCTACGACCTTCCGCGTGTTAGGCGAATGTAATAACCAATATAATACGAAATACATGCTTTTCTGTTGTTCTGAAAGAACAAAGTAATTGACCTCAATTCAACGTCTCGATGACCCACAGCCTCTGATGTAACTTATCTTGCAAGCTGATTTGTCGGTGTGGTAGAAAGACAGCTCGGTGTCTGGCATGGTTGAACGATAAAGAGAATATATATANTATATATATATATATATATATATATAGAGAGAGAGAGAGAGAGAGAGAGAGAGAGATTTCCCTGGTACAATGGAACAATTCCTTCCTGTCATCCGTATTAAAAAGTCTAAGAAGCAGTGCCCTAATACATCTTAATAATTGGTATGCAAGACTGAAACAAAATAAAATATAACTAAACTGCACAATAAACAAATGATTAAGTTCGTTATAAAATGTTTTACCCGCTTTAATATCTTGTAGGTAAATCATCAGGGTATTGAGGATTTTATTCGATGTCAACTCAGCCAGGTGGGATTTGTTTTGAAGACAAAATGACTGAAAATTACAAATGTTTCAAAATATATTCAAAACGATAATGCTTTTAAATAAATAGATGTAAATAGTGCTTGATATGTAGCTTAATAAGAGTAATAACAACAATGTAAAAAATACCACAAGTCTAAGACGTGGCTCAATGCACTGTTATTCAGTTGCGTAGCTAGAGCTTTTACCGCCCGGGGCGGTCTCCAATATGCCGCACTTTTAGGGGCCGCCCATAAATGACGTCACGCATCGGGGGGAGGGAGTTACATATTTGATGTCATCCAAAACGTGCAATTTTAAGTAAAAGTTCCCTTTACTTATATCATTGTTGACACTAGTTAATGGCGTTTAACGTGTCTTTACTGGTGTTACGGTATAAGATTGCAGCCTTAAACTTAAACTTAAAACATATTTTAATGACCAAATAAATTATTTGAAACATGCTCATTTACAAATAGAAAATACGGCTTTTTTGGTGTAGATCTTTCATTTTTAACATAATTCAAATTTGCGCACACATCTTTTGAGTTAGTTTAACTTACATTTTCAGTACCACATCTTTTCATTCACTTGATGTGTGTTAACCGTGTCTTTCATTGCAGAAAAAAAGAAATTAACATATGCCAAATTTCATGCTTAATTTCCGGTGGTTTTGGACCATGCCAACACTCGGCCTTGCACTCATATGATATTAGAGGTCATGAACTTTCATTTTTATCAAGCTCAAAATCCTTCGACAAAAAAAATGTTTAACTTTTAAATGTATTCAACATTCAACAACTAATTAATCAACCTACACACAATCAAGAAAACCTAATTGATTTGGTGTTGCACAGACCTGACGATTGCCTTGTCAAATCCCCAACCTTAAAAAACGATCATTTGTGTGTTAAATGTGAACTTGGGGTTTTCGCTCCTCCCTACTTCCACAAAATTCCGGGATCTTCGCAATCTACTTGGGATGAACCGCGACGTCTTCTGGCAAGATCTATTTGTTGTGGTAGCCCCGGAGCCTTTGTCCTTCTTTTGATAAGTTATATAGTACACTACGCACTGTGCTGGACACACACGCCCCTTTCACGTCTCCAAAATCTTATCTTGTATGTTACAGAGATTCCTTCTGTACAGAAGATTATTGCGTCACACGTTTATCTATTTTTTTGTGTCTAGTTCTGATGATAAAGTGTTTGATTTCCTTGTTTTTTCACGCAACCCAATCCATGCCCGAATACCGGACGGAATGAAAGAAAACTTGTATGTGTTTGTTCTTGCATATAGAATAAGAAAGTTGTTTTTATCCTTATTTAACTAATGGTGTTACTCTTGTCAGTTTTGAATATTCTCCAGTAATGAATCTTGCAGCTCTTTTTTTAAAAATTTATTCTAGTTTCTCAAAGATTTCTTTCGCAGCGGAAAATATGGATTTTAGTTTAGTGTTAAAAAACCCGCTTTATACCAATTTTAAAAAAAAATTGATTTTCATAAACAGATTTATGATGGATGTCTTAAATATATTTAATTCACAGTCTTTTGTGTCTGTCTTTCGTGGTCCCTTGAAAATCGAAAGTACTTGATCCTATCAACATGATAATTTAAATACTTTTTGCTTGATAGCATTGTAGCATTACGAGAGGGTACTGAACAACTTTCTGAAGTCTCATGCTTGTATCTACTCAGGAAGTAGGATAATTTGTGATTTTCAATTTTTATTAATCTCATGTAATGAAAAACGTTTCTGCGCCCCCGTGCCCCCAGGTGGTGATAATTTAAATAATTTGTTCAGCTATTACCATCGCGGAATTGTATTTAACAACTTCTCAAATTTTTATTTTTCTACCTTAACGGGAATTAGGAGTGTTAGGCTGTGGTTACACTGCACGCGAATTCGCTCATCTAGTCGCGCATCTGAAACCTCTCGAAAAACAAATGCAATAACATATAGTGCGTGGTTACACTGGCAGCGTAAAAACGCCAGTATACGCGAGTATACGCGCGAACAATTTGATTTTTTCCAGCGCATCGCGCGAATTGGCTTTCAAAAGTCAACAAAATGGCGGAAATTTGTGCCACTTCGTCTCATTTTATGTGTGTAAATAATCATTTAATAAATAAGAATTGGCTTTCATGCATGTTTTTCAACATATAAAACAGTAGGTCTCCATTTTAAACTAAAATCATTTTGATTTTTATTATGGATATTGACAAATAAAATTCTGAAGTTCATGAGCCCACACTCCTCTCAACAATGTCGTCGAGGTGTTATCACAGTATCAGTAGTCTGTAATTATAGGAATATGACTAGGAATTTTGGAAGGAAATTTTGGCCTGAAATTGCAGACGAACCTAATTCTACAAGTAAGTAAGCTACAATTATTATGAAGATGTTGTTTATTTAATTCAATCAAGAATGATAGATAATTTAGTCTATAAATAATTATAAAAATATTAAATTTTAGGACTACATCAAGTCCAAGTGGTTAAAAATTAATTNTATATTCATATATTATTTATACTATACTTGTAATTTACAAGTAATATTTAATGTTATAATTATTTTTAATATTATATTAAATGTAGCGTTAAATAAATATCCCCTAATATTAATTTGAAAATTAATATTTAAAATGTTTTATAATATTTTAAATTTCCTGGAAAGAAAACAAGATTAAATTTTGTATTAAAACTACAACTACAACAGTGACAACACCCTACTGTAGGGCCTACAATTGCAGTGCAGTAAAACTACGCATAATTTAATAGTAATTAGTAATAGTAATAGTATTAATACTAGTGATAATACTATTTTTACTATTCTAATACTTACTGTTACTAACTAGTATAAGTACTAATATTTAAGTCAGTTTACAGAGAAATACAGGTCCAATACCCTTTTTCTAGTATGAAATCATATATAATATTAATATAAGTAATAGTTGATAGAGTAGAGTAATCAGTATTAGTATATGTTTTTTAAATTACTTATACTTATAATAGTACAGGTCGTGAAAATACAGTTGAAATATTGTACTATTTGTAACAATAACATACATGTAACTGTTGAAGTTGAATAATTTATCAATTTGGTAATTTTTAAAAAAGTTTGTGGTTTAACTTAAACTTTTAGAATTTATTATGTATAGTATAAAAATAATTGTCAAGACTAATTTATATATATAT
>MUZC01000681.1:636253-674216 GCA_002072015.1 Radix auricularia | reverse complement strand
TTTTTGGCTTTAATCGAAATTAACGATTAATTAATCGTTAATTTTTCAAAAGTTAACAATTAAATTTAAATTAATCGTTAACAGTCCTAGTATTTACCCAAAAATCTGTTTTTAGTAAAATTTTCGGCGCCCCCTGAAATTCTCCTCGCCCCCCCCCTACGCAGACAAAGCTAAATCCGCCACTGGTTCTAGGTCTCATCCTGAAAAATTCATTAAAATAAAGCTTCTTGGACGACTAACTTCTTCGGTGACTCTAGGCTAGGCACTCCAGTCTAGCGGTCTAGCGCCAGCGGCCTAGGCCTAAAATTACTAATAATCAATTTAATCTATTTATGTTGTGATCGAATTTCGAAGTAAATGAAATTCAACACTCTTACTCACTCTAAAAGATTTGGGTTTAACCACGTCACTCTGATCTTTACCAATCTAATGAAATAATGGGGGAGATTTATTTGATTTTTTATCTATTCTAATTCTATATGCAAATACTATTTATTAAATAACAACAGTGGTTGTTAAGCTAAACAAATAAAAACGAAAGTAGGCGATGGCTATATAAACACACAAAATGTGTGTTTAAATAGCGAAAAGGATAAAGGTTAAAGTTTGTTGTCAAGACAAACAATGTAATTCGCGCGATATCAGCTGAAACAATCGCTTGCAGTGTAACCACCTTAAAAATTACTTTTCAGATGCGGGTTCGCGCGTATACTAGATGAGCGAATTCGCGTGCAGTGTAACCACAGCCTTAGGAATTTAAGTTTTTATAAAGCCCATTTAAGGAAAAAAATCTCGGCGCCAGTTGTCATAAGTAGGAATCATTTTAAAAAATCAAATAACTGGTAATCGTTGTGAAAGTGTATTCAATAACTTCCCAAAGATTCATGCTACTACCTACACGGGAAATTTTAGATTTGATGATGAATCTGTTTAACATAGATCATATAATGGGAAAAACTATATTTGGCCCGCGGCCCCCGGTTAGTGACATTTTTATATTACAATTTTGAGAGTGTAGTCAGCAACTTCCCAAAAGTTTCATGCTCTTACCTATATGGGAAATTTCAGAAATAATTATGAGTTAGTTTTTATAAAGGTCATAAAATGAAAAAAAACAAATTTCTTTGGGCACCTGGCTAATCATTAGTGGAAAATTTAAAATTCTTTTTCGCAATTATTGTTGTAAGAGTATACTGAACAACTCCCCAATGTTTCCCGCTTCTAGCTACCCGGAAAATTGCAGAGTTAGTGATTTTCAAGGTTAATATACAGCTAATGTAAGGAAAAAACTAAATTTTGGCCCCCGGCCCCGCATGAGTGGATATTTTAAAATTCTTTTTCGTCATCTATCGTCGGGAGAGTCTACTCAATAAATTCCCAAAGTTTCATGCATTTTCCTACACGGGAAATAAGAGAATTAGTGATCGTCAGTTTTTATATAGCTCATTTGGCTTAGACAATAATGATCAAATAGATACAATATTACTAGACTTCTCAAAAGCATTTGACAAAGTTCACCACATTAGTTTACTTAAAAAACTTAAATACTTTGGAATCTCAGGTCCCTTACATAACTGGATCCAAAACTTCCTATTGGGTAGGGAGCAAACTGTAGTAGTTAATGGTTCGAAATCTGCACCAATAAAGGTTAACTCAGGCGTTCAACATTCACCTTCTTGCAAATATCAGGCTACATGAAGCTCACGTTAAAAACATTGTCCTGTACGACTCTAAGACCCTGACACTGCTGGTAGCAGGCAGGGCCTGCTTTAGACAAAGGCAATTTAGGCAACCGCCTAGGACCCCCCCCCTTCCCCGATTACTCTCATCGTTAGTGGGGGCTTAACGCAAAAATATTTCCATTTTTATTTGTTATTTTTCTATTTGAAGTTAACTTCACCTAGAAGATATTCACTTACATGGCTTATGTCAAGCGTTCATTTTTAATAGAATGGTAAATGTTGATAGTGTGTTGTTTTCCTGTTTAAAAATGCAACCTGTGGCGGCGTTAGGTAAGCGCGGGGCCTAGTGCCAGCAATGACCCTGCGGGGCCTAGTGCCAGCAATGACCCTGCGGGGCCTAGTGCCAGCAATGACCCTGCGGGGCATAGTGCCAGCAATGACCCTGCGGGGCCTAGTGCCAGCAATGACCCCGCGGGGCCTAGTGCCAGCAATGACCCCGCGGGGCCAGAGTACGAGTAAACATCGCTAAGCACCAGTATGCTATGGTATTTAAAAATATGAATTCTTCTGTTAGCTTGCGTTTTTTTAGCTTTTTCAGCGCCTGAGTCATATATGCGAAATCTATCGC
This sequence comes from Radix auricularia, assembly GCA_002072015.1. Classification (NCBI taxonomy): domain Eukaryota; kingdom Metazoa; phylum Mollusca; class Gastropoda; family Lymnaeidae; genus Radix; species Radix auricularia. The sequence continues at coordinate 671,906 of MUZC01000681.1, read as the reverse complement.
GATATCTTCCACTCATGTTGATATCGTGCAGAGAAATCACTTTGATGACGATAATTAATGTTTCCGATCGCACCACTACCGAGACACTGCCATTCCGATGACACAGATTTCTAAAAATAACTATTTTAGTAAATCTATTGCGAATGACGGGTTCACAAATAAAGGGGGTTGGCTGAATGGTACATCTGACCTATTTTCCGCTAACGATGAAATGCTTTCAAAGACGTCTAGAGCTACGCTACGAAATTTGACCTTCAAAAATTATTACAAGAGTGCCTCTTTTGTTTCTTTACAATCGTTTCTACCATCCACTCTTTGGTTCTATATGTATAGGCTATTAACCAGGACGAGACATGTTCAGGACTGAAACGCGGGGCCTATATAAGCGTGGGGCTTGGGGCAGTCGCCCCAGTTGCCACCCTCAAACGCCGCTCCTGATGGCAACGCTTGAATTCCAAATGGGAAGAAATAAAATTGTAAAAAATGTAATTGTGCTTGATTATAAAAAGTGTTTGTTTTAGCTATGTAAGTTTTGGTGTTATATTAGATTACCTTTCTAATGTTTTTCAATCTTAAATTTGATTGCTATTGCTACTTTGTTTTTGTTTCATTATGTTTCCAGTTTAAATAAATTAACTAAAAGAGTTACTCTTGAAGACTTTGAAATTTTAAGTATAGTCGTTTAAAAAAAATTTCTTGCCTAATGTTCGATTGTGTTTAAATCCATTACAGTAAAGCATGGTGTCTGCTTTATGCCTTGCTAGATTGTTTACTAAAAAAAACATTGGTCGATTTTAATCTACTTCCGGATGCTAGCGAGCTGAAATTTTGCAGGCATGTTCATGCCGATCATAAAAATGATCGATCAAAATTTCAGATTTTTCGAGTCAACTGTCGCTTTAGAAGAAACTGGGTAGAAACTGACAAAAGAGTACTAAAACATCTCTTGCTCGAAAGTTTGAAGTGTGCCACAAACTGCCTCCATATACAGGCCCTCGCGAGCAAACGGCTTTAGAGAAACTGAATGTAATACAAAATCAAACTCTTCATTTTGTGTGCGTAGCGTTACGAATCACACCCACAGCGCCGTAGAATTTATGCCAAACTTTGGCAAGCGAGGGTGTTGCATGGGCGGAGGTTCACTCGCGTTGTTCTCATCCTTCCTTCCGCTGTTTGTGTCCTATCTCCCCCCTCCAATTTTCTATGCACTGTGTTTCAGTAAGTCTGGAATGTAAGTTACACCTTTGGTTGCGTCTGGTTAAGTTTATTCCGAAATAAAATTCGAATAATTTCCGGTTGATAAGTTTTGTCTAACAAATATCATTATTTTTTTCAACATTTCTAATTGTGATAAAATTTACTCATTGAACAAGTATATATAATATAAACATTACAAAAATGTAAATAATTTTTCTTACTTGTAGATGATTCTGTTCTCTCTGAGCTTGTAAATAAGTTTAATAGACTCGTTGTTGGTTGCGGTGAGTAGTTACTAGTGGTTTCTTGGGTTGTTGAAGATTTAAGTGTACTAAAAATAGTTGATGTAGTCAGTGTTGTCTGTGGACTTGTAGATTCACTTTTTGTTAAATCCAAAGAAGTTGAAAAATTTTGGTTAAAGTCAGTCTTTACAGAACTTGTCACTAACTGAGTAGTAGTTGATTCCACCGCACTAGACGTTTTGGTTGTTATTTCTGCTTTTTTAAAGAGAAAAAACATATTTAATTTATATGTTTTTAGAATAGGAAAAAATTAGCTATTTTAATGTCAGCAGTTATTTGGGGTGGGGGGGGAAAGGGTGAAGAGAGGTACACCAGCCTTATTACTTAAAGTAATCGTTGTTGAAACTGTAATAAATATAGAAAATGCATGTCTTAACATGAATAGAATATTTATAATGGTGATTAACAAGGCAAAACAAATTGTAAAGTAAGTCTAATCACTCTGTTTTAAGGAATACTTTTGCTATTAATGAAAAGAAATCTTTATTTATGTCAACGAAATATCTCTGATATACAATAATGATTAATGTATTCTAGCTAGTAACATTTCGTATGCATTATTTTTTTTTAACTTTTGCAGAAGACGTACTGCAAAGGTAAAAAAAGGGGGCAAAATGAGATCCTAGTTGCTGATGCAACAAGAAGTAATCAAAGATTTCTTTAATATTTATCGACCTCTTTATTTTTGAGATTATCGAGGAAAATGTTTTGTGAATTATTAATTTTTTTAAGTTATAAAACATATTGCTTTAAGTCACGAAAAAATTTTAAGAATTTGATAATTTACTATAAATTGATTCGTAGTAATTTTTTTTAACTAACACAAATCTTTTTACAAATATTATTAGGTATATCTTACCTATTTCCATACACACAAAATAAAGAGGTTCATCACAATAATAGGCTCTCATCTTGGCATCCTCAAGTACAATGCATGTGCATTTAGAACAATATTCTGGTTGATTATTGCCCCATAACTGATTTCTTTCCGTTACACTCTCGTTTGTGTAGTCCCAGACCCATGTTCCTTCTCTCAAACGTGCTCCTATATAAATTTGATCTCCTAAAAAGACACGATAAAGATCTGTATGTAGTTCTCTACCCCTAATCATGCAAACAAAATTATAGGATTAAAATATATTTAGAATAACTATATTAAGAAATAGCTATGTGTTACTGTTGGAATTATATCTCCTTTAGTTGAAACATGATATAAAATGCATTTGCTGGCTAGACATTCGAAATGATATAATCACAAATAGTGAAAACATTTTTTAGCCTTTATAAATTTAATATTGCAAATAAATGTGCTTCTACATACAAAAACTCAAGTAGATCTATACTTAACAAAGTGAATAATTTTATATCAGAACAGAGTAATCTTGACAAAACAGTTGCTAATGAGGGCGAACAACCCTCTGCAGCAAAGTCGTGTGTTAGACTTTAAGAGCTCATTTAAAATGTCTAAATATTGCTCTTATACGGAAATAAATAAATATCAAACATTTCCCAACCATGCTTGAAATGATTGAGACTAAACATATTATTTTCAATTCATTGATTTATAATATTTTTAATGTAGAACGCCTTATATTTTTAAAAAAGAAGATTTTTTTGTTCAGCGTTATTGTAAGAAAGCAAAGATAATGTTGGTTTGTTGTATTAATATTAAAATAATATAACTAGCGTTGTGAAGGGGTGGGTGACACCAAAGTCACAAATTTTAGTGTGTTCGATCTTATGTAAAAAAAGAGCAACATTTCTTTCAACTAGTAAGGAATTAAGAACTACAATGAAGTGATTTAAACTGGAAAACTTTTAATTTCAAAAGTATCAGTTAACTTGCAATAACAAAAAAAAGAAGTTCCTAACACACAAACAAAAGTAAAACCAATTAGGAAAAGGAGAGAAAAAAAGTCGCAGTAGAGAGATCTTTGAAAAGGCTGGACATGTTTTAAAAGATATAAAGCCATTTCGACTTTGAAATACACCGGCATAATGGATGAATCTCAGCTCACTACTCCCTCCATCAAAGTGGGGTAGGGTGGATTACAATTTTTCTCCCCAAAAAATCAAAAGATTAGTTTTTTTCGTTGTTGTTTTCTTTTAGGAAAAAAATTATGAATTCAATGTGTTTGAGTTAATATTTTTAAAATCTTTTCTTTTAACGTAGACTAATCTAATACTCAAACCTTGTACATACGGAGCATCTCTAGCTTTGTCGGAGTCAAATAAGAAATAAAAAGATTTGAAGTTATATTAGTAAGTTCTGAGAAAAAGATCTTGATTTATACTCAGTATATCTCAGCCCTTTAATTCTCATCTTCAATGTAATGATTAATAGATATGTTAAAATTTGAGCAATCAATACAGAGTGAGCTTACCTGATCTAGATTTAATCACTATTGCTGATATTTGTGCTGCAGTTCTAACAATAGCCAACTCACCTCCCATTTGTTGGCAATACTGCTGCAAACGAAAAAAATAAAAACTATCCCTTTACAAATGTTCTAAAATTCTATATTATTTTTAAAGGATGGATTTCTTTTATATATATTTGTGGTTAAATTAATAAAAATAATTAATTGTTGTATACAAAAAAAGTAATTGTTGAGGAGAGTGTGTGACTACTTTTCTGTAACTGAGCACAACGGAGAACACGAAGTTATGCCAATGTCGAGAAACACAGCTTACAGCCGTGTTGCGAAGTCATGCAGGGTTGCGAGCTCAATAAAATAATATTCACTAACAAATGTAAGAACTCTCAACAAAATTTACGGACAAAACAAATTTTTAACAGACACATTTAAAATAAAATGTTGACCTTAAAACGAACGAATATGAAGCATAATCCAAGCATTGTAGCTAAAAAATGTAAAGTATCCATATGATCACGTCTCTATTTCCATGCTGATATTGCATGACATTCATCATAAACGAAAATGTTTAATTCCTCCTGCTTATGATCATACATCAAAACATTTACTGTTGATCAATGTGGGAGCTTTTGTTCCCGTCCATATCTCAGAGTTAGTAAACTTTTCAACATTGGGGTAGAAAATTTGTTTCTCAAGTTGGTTTTCAATAAAGTAACAGCAGAAAAAACAAACGCGTTCTACTTTTGCTGTTGCGTGTGCACTCGTCAGCATTTTTTGAGCAAACTTCAAAATTAGCGGAAATCTGTTCTCTTTGTTTTTGAAATTTCTAGTCATTTATCCAATTTGATGCCAGAAAGCACCATAACCTCAGTAGGCCTTGACATTGCTTAACTTTAAACAATAAACTCGGACCTTAATCAAAATCTGCTGGAAACATAATTTTTGGAAAAAGCTGGGTTAGTTCCAAAATTTCCGATTGTTTCACCGATATTCTGTTAATGGGTTTTTGTACTGAAATGAGAAATATCACTCTGTTTGCTAATAGGCATTCTTTTCTTAACTGCACCAACTGCATTGGTAAAATATAAACTTTTCAACAGTCGATCGATCACCTACTTCTTACAGCTGTAGTTTAGTTTGATAAACCAAGATGCCAAGAAAGCTCTCACAGTTAATTAATAGAGCGCGGGATGCTACTCTAGTAATTTAAAAAATAAAATTTGAATCAAGAAAATAGATATCAAAAATATATTTTTTAAAATTATTTTTTAAACGATGAGATTCCCCGTTTTGTCAATTTTTTAATGGACGTCTTAATTTTTTAAAACCGGCTCTTTATTATTAAATCTCTTATATTTACTTCATCATCTTGTCTGTCGTGGTCCTTGCCACTGAGAACAAAAGTTAAACAATGTCCAATATCCCATGATGTTGAAATGATGCAGAAAGACGTGTTGAACCTTACAATGCATTTGTTCAAAATTTTAGATCGATCGAATGTGCCGTAGTTAATAAAGAATTTTTAGTTTATCTTTATGTATCTTTATGTAGCATGTTTAGCCGGTTTCTATACTTGACTTTAACCAGTTACTGGAAGTTCTCTCCAGCACTTAATCTCCCAGTGGTCTGTCACGTGGTGTATATTATAGAGAAGTGGATTAAATGAACCTAAATTGTCAAATATTTGGTTACATAATTGGATTAAACTTACTCCATTTGTGAATCTATATTGTTATAACTCTTTTCTGAAAGGTATTGAATTGAAAATTAGAAAACATAAATACACAAATGACTTATACATACTGTAAGTCAACATGTAATGAACCTGTATGAGACATTTTTACCTCGACAATGGACTAATGGCGTACTCATAAACAGAAGACTTGAGTTCTATGTCCTTAAATTATTATTTTTATCGTCCTCCACGCATATGACGACTTAAACTTCGTTGCAAAACAATGCACAGTGAAATAAAGTGTCATGGGCATTGTTTTGATAATACTACTAACTCCGAGTCATTACAAGTGTAATGGGAGACCAACAAGTAGTTATAAAAATATCATAGTTGACTAAGCGAAAAGACCTTCTGGGTTGTACAAACATGAATAAGCACTTACTTATGACAAAATTACCAGCTTGGCAGGAACAAAGCCGATAACATTAGTTGCAAGTAGATTGGCATCCTAACAGGAACAAATAGATATATGTCATGCAAACATGGTATTTATAAGTAGCCGTCCATAAAGTACGTCATGCTCCATAGGCAGTGGCGTAGCGAGGGGGGCAGGGGGTGGCGAATGCCCCCGGGCGCCACGTTAGGGGCGCAAAAATGAGTATTAAAACTCATTACTTAATTTAATTTTAGGTAAACTAATGTATCCCAAATACGTTTGCAAGATTGAATATTGGAGCTCCGAAAATATCTTTATTACAAAACAGTTGTTAAACATGATTTAGGCGCCCCCATGAGTATTAAGGGGCGCCATTCTACTCATAAATAAAGGACACATCAACAATGTAGGATTGCTGATGTGTTGTTGTTTTTTTAATTTTAAAAACTGTGAGTTGATGGTAGTGAGCAGTAAGAGACCAATACGATTCTTTTAATAGAGCTACCAGAGACGACACTAAAAGCAACCAAAATTACCAAGACAAGAAAAAGGAGTGGCTTAAAGCAGTGGTTCTCACCCTGTGGTCCACGGACCACTAGTGGTCCGCGAAGATTTGCCTGGTGGTCCGTGAGAAATGCATGAAATTTACGCACTGTAGGATTAATCGAGAAAGACTAGCAAGTAAAAGAATTAACGCAGACTTAAATATATTTCTGATCTGGCCATAATGGTTTTTAAGTTTATCAAGCTCGTCAATTAAATTCTCGTCTCTTTGATTTCTTATGCTCGAATATGAATCTTGAACGTTAACAGTAACTAATGTATACTGAAGTTCGCTGGTAATCTGACTGTTATAATTACGCGATGACGTAAGAGATTTTCATGTAGAAATAACTCAAAGCTTGTTGATAATTTGAACTATGGCTAATGGGTTGCCGTTCTGGCTTACTTGGCTGTAATTTTTGAAAAGCTCAATAAACTTAATTCCACTCGGCAAGGAAAGCAGATACATTATATAACTCTCAGTGACAAAATGTCTGCTTTTACGAAAAAGCTTGGTCTTTGAAAAAAAAGATTATTTCAAGGTAACTTTGAGATGTTTGATAAATTGTACGAAATCACCCAAAAATCAGAAAATGCAGAAAAATTTTTTAGTAGTGGCCCGTAGCTAAGGCACATATTTTTCAAGTGGTCCTGGAATCTCAAAAGGTTGAAAACCACTGGCTAACAGAATGGTTAATACGCGTCCCTTTGCTGCATGTTGTGACTCTTTGAAAAGATAAATCGTACTTCCCAGGCGCGGATTAAGACTGCACGGGGCCCCGGGCTGCAATCAAACGGGGGCCCTATCCAGTCAGGATTCTTAAAATAAAATGATTGTTAACAGCTAATATAAGACTGTAACTAAATTTTAATAATGAAAAAAAACGAACACGAAGAAATAACTGTTTGATGTGTTCGCGGTAGTTATAATTGAGTGTGAAAAGAAAAAAATATTTGCCCGTGCTGGGAATGGAACCCGACACCGGTAGCACCCAAGCATATACTATGCCCACTCGGCCAGCGGAACTTCTCAAGAATGGGAAATTTTAAAAATATAAACTATATTTTATATCATGCGAAGTGAATCCATTAAAGTTTTTCGATTATTAGGTACTGTCAACACTATCATGTCTGAACACGATAAGTTGTATATATAGTATTTATTAATTTATTATATTTTCAAGGGTTCGTGCAAACTTTTGTACACTTTTATTATAAAATATAATATAAAATATAAAAAGTTTGGGGGCCCCTAAACCGTCGGGGGCCCGTGGCTTTAGCCCGTTCAGCCCCCCCTTAATCCGCCATAGGTACTTCCCCAATTCTCCTGTTGAGGGAGTAAAGTGGGAGAGGGGAGGGAAGGTCTCTCCTCTCACGGGCTTGTATCGGAGTGTCAAAGCAAGTTTGATTTCTTTCGTATGAAACATCAGACACCGCCTTTCTTTCCCGTCCATCTGTGGTAAAACTTTTTGCTCAGTAGGATCAACTGTTAGAAAAAAAAACACCAACAAAATGCCCGAGAAAATCTAGGTGCAGTATATTATTTGTAACCGGAAATCCAAAATGAATTTATCCAGCTACGTACATCGACTGTAAGGAATCAGCTGTTGAGTGAAATCAGAAAACACAAGTACTACGGTATCTTACTTGACTCCAAATGATCTAGGACACCGGAAAAGCTTTCTCAGGTCATCAGATTTGTGGATGTGGATTTACAAACTAAAAAGTAACTATCAAAGAATCATTTTCAGATTTTGCACAGATACATTCCAAAGACGGAAAAAGCCTTGAAATAGTTATCATAGAGAAATTGTAATCTAATAGCATACCACTGTCCGACTGTCGGTCACGATGTTATGACAATGCTTCTGTAATGACCGGGAATGTATCCGGCATTCAACATTGAAAATGTGCTAGAAATCACAGAGCATTGTTCATCAACTGTGGCAAACACAGCTTAAAATTTAGCAAGAGTACACTCAACTAAATAAGATCCAGTTGTTATCACGTTTTTGGAACAGTTGAAAGTATAAATTTATGTTTTCTCGTTGGGAAAAAATTAAAAAAGAGTTGTGCCAATCACAATGAAGAGGGAGTCTGAAACACGTTGGATTGCACGATCAGAAGCTGTTATAGCAATTTATGAATGACTAGCTGTTGGAAAAATTATCAGAACATACAAATATGACGCCTGACACCAGAAGTGATACAGAAGCTTTGCTGGTAGGTATATAAAACTTTAACTTCCTAGATTTTAAACATTTCTGGAACATCATACTTGATAAAATTGATAGTGTCCAAAAAAGGTTCTAGAATCCTACTGAGAGTTTCAAGGAAGCTTAATCTGATCTTGAATCGCTTGAGTAAGAAATTGTCAACATTCGTGTTAATTTGAGCCATGTTGCGGTAGACAATAGGAAAGAAGATGCACAACTTGGACAATCGAGGTTGACAGAAGATTAGACGACATCGGAGGATGCCTTCGAGAATTAAAAAGAGATGCAGAACTTTCTCCATAAGAAGAAATTGCACCTGCTATGAACAGCGGAATTGATAAACTCCAACAGGAGATATCAATACGGATTTTACGTCTTAAACAGCCTAAACAATAAATTTGGATTTTTACTAGACGTCAAATCTCTTCTTGCTGAAACAAAAGTCGATACGCTTCATTAAAATTCTTGGATTTGGCTAATTTCTACGAATTGTGAACATGAAATCAAATACTAAAAAAAGATGCAAAGTACCCGGACTGAAGTTCTACCGGAAACTACTTTGGATCTTCTCGATTTTATTGTTTCATATGGAGATGACGTATTTCCGAATCTGCGCATTTCACTTCAAATACTTCTAAAAATTGCTGTTTCAACTAATAGCTGTGAGCGGTCCTTCAACAAAGTAAACTTTATTTTGTCTTAATTACGTGCTTCAATGGATCAAGATCGTCTAGATGATCTTGCACTCCTTAGCATCGAAAGAGAACACTTGAGAATATCAATTTTAACAGCGAGATTGACGACATTCAAATCAAGGAAGATCAATTTATTTTAGATTGTGTCTAGTCGAGTCATGTATAATTAGTATAATTTTTTTTCTTCAAATAAATTGTTTATAATCGTATAGAGAATTATTAGTCTGTATTGTATTTCATTAAAATATCATTTGCTTTAAAAAATGAACCACATAAACCGTAAAATTTCAAATTTTTCTTGGGGGCTCAGTGAGCCCACAGAATTTTTCGGTCCGTCAAGGGGCGCAGAATGTGTGTCATGCCCCCGGGCGCACGTGACCCTAGCTACGCCACTGTCCATAGGGGGTGTAAGAAAGTTTGACAGTTTGTGACAGGGCTGAAGGAGGTTCCGGCCATGTTTGACGTTATGGTGTTTTATGTTAAAATTTAATTATTTTGTTTATAGAAAATATATATATTTGTACGAAAGTGAGATGTACTTTCTCGTTGGGGGGATACGAGATTTGTGACAGTTTGGGTCAGGGGGGGGGAGTTAAAAATTGTTAAAAATAGCATGAAGTACTTTATGGACGGCCCTTAAGCCCAGATATACGTCACAAAACAACGAACGTTTGGGAAAAGAGCCTTAAAATATTCACCGAGCAAATATTATTATTAGAAAAAAATGAAATATAAATTTTAGCTGTGCTGAAAACCAGAACATAAGTTACCAAGTTGACCAGATCATCTCTACACATGTTAACGCCAGCCAGACGACCAGATCGTCTTCTGCCTACATTTTTTAATCCGTACCTTAAGATGGCGTCGCCCGTAATGGAACATTAAATGACATTTGTTTCTCTAATGTTTGCTGTTAATTTCAAGTTAAGCTAAGTAATAGACAAATAAATCATTTTTCACATACATTATAATTACTAGTGGACTATTGTTAAATTATATTCAATTTTAGAAACTTGATGATCATGATATTTTGTTAAAAAATATATTACACGGACTTTTAATATAGAAATGAAAGGTAGAAGTAAAGCAAGAAAATGGCTATCACATACCACACCGGAATATTAGTAGTATGGAGAAAAATAGTTTAGATTAGCGGGACAGAAACTATATAATTTTTACAAGTTAATCATGCCAAAAATATTAAAAAAGAAAACAGCAAGATGAACAAAGCGTATAGTGAAGAAGGAAAACAGCAGAGATTTTTTTAAAAGTGTGAACGAGAATCAAATAACGAAAGCCATGAAATAGAGATGGTGAGACAAAATCATGCAGAGGGAAAGTTAAAATCAAAGGAAGAAGGATTTTTAAGAAAACTTCTAAAAAGTAAAAACTTATTCTTGAAACAAGCACGAAATTCAGACTAAGCAGAGATTATATTAACGGTTTCTTTTGTAAACAAGCAGATTTGTAAAAATAACGACCCTTAGCAACAGGAAAACATTAATAGACACAAGTAGGGACATGGAAAATAGGGGAAGGCAGACAAATTTAATTGACATTAAAATTTTGACAGAACACGAAGAATGCGTTTCGTCAATGGTAATTTTAAAGTGCTTAAACCATGACATTGTTTGGCAAAAAAAGCACTTTAAAAAGTAGAAATCATACAGTGAATTTATGTTAAGTAAAAAATAGGTTGTTCTATTTGCATACCGTTTTCACGGAAACGTTATGTTATATCAATGAATGCAGGAAAAATTTATTACACAGGCATAAAAAAAAGAAGTCAAAGATAATACTTGAGGATAGAACTGTGTCATATTTTCAAATGGAATATATCTAGATTTATAATATTCACTAGAAGGGCTTAATGTTTGCGCATTATTGGACAATCCTATAGCTGATCTGTTTGTATAAATAAGGAGAAAAGAAACAATATGATTTTCATTATGGTAATGAATTTAATAAAGGTAGCAATATAAAAATACACATCAAAATTACACTAAAATTTAAAAATAGAGACAAAAATTTAGTTGTACCTCCATATTGAAAATATCAACAATATAAATTTTAAATATAACAATAAAAACGTATGGTCCTTCATTAAATCTAAAAATTGCAACTCATAAGAAAAGTTAAAATTAAATCCCCTTTCCCCCCCCCCCCCCCAAAAAAAAAAATGCTAACATCCCCAAAAATATTTGGCATCATAATTTTCAGTTTCATATGACAAGAAAGTTTTAATAAATTTAAATAATGAAATAGTAGAAATAGTAAATATAATTGTATGGAAATTATGTTTAAAAAAAGTTCTAACAATTTAAAAATTAACAAATATACTGGTCCAGATGCATTGACAGCAAGGTTATTAAAGAATTAAACAATGAACTGTCTCCAATCCTCGTCCTTTTTCAAGCTTTTTAAATCAGGGTAAAGTACCAGCTCTTCTGTCTGCAGCCACCTCCATTCTTCGCTCCTCGGCTACTATGACGCCCTCTTTGACAACTGTGCGCCACGTAGATCGGTCTTCTGCCTTACACTCCCAGTCACTTGTATGTATTTTGGCTGCTTTCATGTCCCTTTGACAGACATCTTTAAATCGCAAGCGTGGGCGACCTGTTTTCCTCTTTCCTGAAGCAAGTTCACCATATAGGAGGTCCTTCGGGATGCGGCCGGGGCTCATTCTTTTGACATGTCCTAGCCACCTCAGGCGTCTTTCACTAAGAATTGAGAACATGCTTTGGGTATTGGCACGCGTTAGTACCTCACTATTAGGTACTTTTTCTTGCCATTTAATACCAAGGATGCGGCGCAAGCATCTCAAATGGAAGCTGTTAAGCTTACGCTCTTGTGATGTATAAGTGGTCCATGTCTCGCTCCCATATAGTAGTGTACTGATGACACAGGCTCGATAGACGCACAGTTTGGTTTTCTCCGTTAGCTTGGTGTTTTGCCAGACCCGCTTATTTAGTTTAGCCATTGTTGCGGCTGCCTTGCCAATTCTGCTGTTTATTTCTTCTTCAATGGACAGTGTATTGGAGACCTTGGATCCCAAGTAGGTGAAGCTGTCCACAACCTCCAAGTTTTCATTATCGATATTTATGGTAGGAGGAGGTCGAGTGTCTTGGGCCATGATGTTTGTCTTTTTCAAGCTGATTTGCAGACCAAATTCTTTGCAGGCATTGGAGAAGCTTGACACGAGTTGTTGCAAACCAGATTCTGTATGTGCTGTTAGTGCCGCATCATCCGCAAATAGTAGCTCTCGAATTAGGACATCCGTCGTTTTGGTCTTGGCTCGGAGGCGGGCAGTGTTGAAAAGTCCTCCATCAGCTCTGGTATGTAACCAGATTCCCTCACTGCTATCCTTGAATGCGTATCGAAGAAGTACAGAGAAGAATATTGCGAAGAGTGTTGGTGCGAGTACACAACCTTGTTTAACTCCGCTGCTGACAGGGAAGGCCTCTGACTTAGCTTCATCAAACTGCACTGTGCCAAGCATATTTTCATGGAACTGTCTGATGATGGCAAGTAGGTGAGTGGGACAGCCGATTTTTGCCAGTATATGGAATAGCCCGTTCCGACTGAAAAAGTCGAAGGCTTTTGTAAGGTCCACAAAGACAATGTATAGTGGCATCTGCTGCTCTCTGCATTTTTCCTGGAGCTGTCGTATGGAGAACACCATGTCTATGGTAGACCGACTGGACCGGAAACCGCACTGAGATTCTGGATAGACAAGGGATGCTAGGCTCTGTAAACGTGTTAATATAACGCGGCCAAATGTCTTTCCTACAATACTAAGGAGTGAAATGCCGCGATAATTATTGCAATCACTCCTATCACCTTTGTTTTTATATAGTGTCACTATATTTGCATCCTTTAGGTCTTGGGGGATGTAGCCCTGTTCCCAGCAGAGGGACAGAATCTCGTTCAATGGTTGCAGTAGAGCTGTATTGTCACTCTTTAGAAGCTCTGGTTGTATTCCATCCTTCCCAGGCGCTTTTCCACAAGCTAGGCTGTCAATTGCTTTGCTCAGCTCTTCCTGTGTGGGCACAACATCAAGTTCTTCCATGAGTGTCATATCTAGGATGTCATCTGGAACGGTGCTGGAGACTGTGGTAACTGTTGAATACAATACCAGATAATGCTCAACCCACCGTTTTAGCTGTGCTGCCTGGTCTTGAATAATTTCTCCACTTTTGGACTTTAGGGGAGCAGCTTGTGACGTCAAGGGGCCCGTTGCCTTTTTTATGTTTTCGTACCTGACTTTTGCATTGCCCATGTCTGCAGCTGATTGTATACTGGAACATAGCTTAAGCCAGTATGTATTGACATATTTACGTGCAACCTTTTAAGCAAGTGACTTGGCTGTTTTTAAGGCATGCAACCCGTCGGGTGAAGGCTTCTCCTTGTAAGCCAAAAGAGCTTTCCTTTTTGCTTCAGTGACAGGTTTCATCTCGTCCCAATGTTCATCAAACGAGTCAGTGTTTTGGGAGATTTTGTGCCAAAGGCGTGTATTGCCGAGGTATAGATTGTGTCTCTCAGATGCGTCCATTTGGAGTCAATGTTGGCGTATGGGGACATCTTTGAGAGTTTTTCTTCACCTTGTCTGTGAACAGCTGCGTTATCGCGGGGTCGTCCTTCATGTAGGAGGTATTGATGCGTGGACTTCCCTTTTTCTTGGTGTGGTACGAGTTTTTCCTCATTATTCGTACTTTGCTGGCGACACGGGAGTGATCCGTGTCACCGTCGGCACTGTGATAGCTGCGAGTTAGTAGGACGCTAGCTAGTTGTGCACGCCTGGTGATAATGAGGTCCAGCTGGTGCCATTAGTGGGATCGAGGTTGTCTCCAAGATACTTGATGTATATCCTTGCACTTGAAGAAAGTGTTGGTCACATGCAAGCCTCGTGAGCAGCACAATTCCAGAAGCCTTTGTCCATTTTCATTTAACTTTCCTCTTACAAGGCAGGTGGGCCAGGCTTCGTGGTCGCTCCCCACTCTAGCATTGAAATCTCCTAGGAGATAGATTGCCTCGTCTTTGTGGATGCTGGCTATTGCCTGGTCTAACGCTCCATAGAACTGGTTCTTCTCTTCCGTAGTTGAATAGAGTGTTGGGGCATACACACTAAGAATGTTTGCTGGGCCCGCAGTTGTTCTGAGTCTTAGAGTGAGGATCCTCTCCATGCCTGATGACGGGGTTTCAATGGATGGTAGAAGAGTGTTCTTAACAGCGAAACCCACACCATGCTTTCTAGGTTCGTCTTTTGGTCTGCCTTGCCAGAAGAAGGTGTAATGGGCCTCTTTGAGTGAACCGTTGTCTGGGAGCCTGGTCTCCTGAAGGCATGCTATGTCAATCTCTAGTCTTTTAAGTTCTCTATCAATTATTCCTGTTTTCCGTGTGTCGTTTATGGACTGCAGATCATCAGTGATGCCGGGACACAGTCCTCACGTTCCAGCTAGCGATTCGAAGAGCTGGGGTCTTCTTCTTTTTTGTATTTCTTGGTGCAGGGCTTAGTGGCCCACTTGTTTAGTGGTACTCTAATCTCCACGCACCCAGTGGAGAACGCAGGCCTTGACGGGATAGCACGTATTTGACTATGGGCTGCCCAGTTTGAGGCGGGCGGTAGCTGTCCAGTGAGACATTGGTAGTCTCTCCCACCGTCGAAAACAGCCCCTGGCGCCTAGCTCTACGTCAATTGAACTTTGGCTTATAAACGGTAACTGCTGCTTCCCGTGTTTTGTCGACACCTTGCGGCGACGCTGGAGTGTCCTCTCCAGAGGTGATGCAAGCCTGGGTGGGTATTATGGAGAATTAGCTGCTGCCCATACAGCATATCCCCCCTCTCCACGTCAATGGTGTAACCAAGGGAGCGACTTGCGTCGATGCAGCTTGGCTGCCATTGGCGTCGCAGGAGCTGCCGGTATGTACATAAGTCTTATGTATATACCGCCTGTAGGTGCTCCATTTCCTGATTTTCTTTCAGGGTTTACTCCCTTAGCCTTTCCCGCAAGGCAGGTATAGCCGCAAGGCAGATGAGGATTTCTATTCGGAGTTTCCTTCTCCTAGATGAACTACCAGCCAAGGTTATTAACGAGCATCATCTACCCGTAGGCTAAACACAAAACATGGATAAGCGTAGGACGTAATAATCTTTTGTATAGACGGATTCGTCTGAGTCAGAAAAGGTTAGATACCTTCTAAGGCTTTAGATCTTAAAACGATAAGTAATGTTATGTAAGAGACTTTTAAAACAATTCCTATAATTTAAGGTAATTAAAATTACTTAAATCTTTACCTTACTCCCATCATAGGTGTCAGAGGCATTATAAACAGTAAGAAAGCATGAACCATCCACTTCTTTTGCGTCACTCCATCGGCAAGCTACTGTAAAATTGAGTGTTTTATGGTATTCATTTAGAGATATAAACAATTTATTAACACGTGCTGGTAATGAGTCATTTGTTTACATGATGCAGCTCATTATTTTGAGTTCTGTTTGATTTACATGCAAGGAGTAATCAGCACACAATAATCTTTTTATTTTAATGTTAGCGTCAGTGGCGGATTTAGCTTTGTCTGCGTGGGGGGCGAGGAGAATTTCAGGGGGCGCCGCCGCAAAATTTAACTAATAACCGAGATACTAATACTGATGGACCTTTTGGTGCATAAAATTCTTTGAAGGTGTAATACTCAACGATTGTTTCTTCAAGGTTAATGTCGTGTTTGAAAATTTTGCATAAACTTCGAAAATAATCTTTATTTTTCGGAGGTTTGTGATGGATCAATTCAATATAAATAAATAACTGTGCCCCGAAAGTCATTAAATCGATCACCTATTTCTGTTACAAGTGTATCCAAGACCGTGAAGAATGTTTCAGATTTAAAGCTTGTAGTTGGATCATTCGCCATTTCTTCTGTGCTAGGTTCGCCTGTCATACTTTTCTTTTTTGCAATTTTCTTTTCTTTAAATTTTGTTTTTAAAATCTAGTTTTGAACGATTTTTGTTAATAAATAATTGACTGACATTTACTTTAAGTTTCAGAAATTCAAACGCTTTATCGCTTCTCATTTCAAAAAACGTATTTCTTCCAACATTGATAAATTGTTTCGCCAATGGCCAATGCAATGTCAATGCTCTTGCGCTGCAAGTAGTTACATAACACGAAGAAATTATCCAACAACTTTTCTAGAAGTAACATCAGAAGAAAAAAGAAGAATATTTTACTATCAAAACAGATAGTCCCATACCTTCTGCTCTAACTTCCTTTATATTTTGTTGATTCCCTTGAATTTATATCTTTTAGAGTGGCTAGAATAGCAGAGAATGATCCTACAACTGCATCAACTTCATGCTTACGGCTTGTATCAGAAAGTCATTTTAGAGTAGCTACTGTTGATTCCTATTGAGATTTATGATGATCTTTAAGAATTTGTAGACGTGGTAAACTAGACGTAAAGAATGCATACAACCTTTCAGCTGTGCCGAAAAACAACTGTACATCACAGTGTTTATACAGACCAAATGTCAAAACATGGGCACAGCAATGAACATAGCTGACATTGGGTGAAAGTGTCTTTAAATGAGTTTGAAGACCACTCTTAATTATAATTCCAGACGTCACATATGTGACATCGCATGCCTGTCCTCGACAGAGTGTGATATCAATGTTTCGCTTTTGTAATTGGTAGTTCATTTAAAATCTTATCAGCAAACGCGTCAACATTGCTGTTTTCCAAAGTGTAAAAGCCAGCCGAATTAAGCCATCTTGTTGACCTAGGCACAAATCCACATGGGTACCCCCCTACTGCCTCTGGCCCCGTTCCTCCACTGACCACTGGTATGCACACACACAGAAAAAGAAACAAAAACTAACAATTAACAACAGTGGTTACACATATGTTTGTGCTAATTTCATTCAAATGAAAGATATTATTTACGTATTTAAATTTAAACTCATACTTAATTTTTTTTAATAGTAGACGAAAAAAGTATTACTCTTTAAATATATTTTAAAGTTCTTCTTTCTGGTAAAGTTTTTGATTACATCATCAGCGTTAGTTGTGCACAAGTCTGCCTCAATCATCAGCAGAAATAAGGAACAATTTCTTGTTTCCTCTACTTGGATTTGTATACATTTAAGCTGAGAAAAAGAGCTTTGATTAAACAGGTCCTGGTGTAACCCTTATTTTTTATGCGCAAGGCGATTTTTACATTTGAAAAAGTACACATGATGTTGTCTCTATCACTGAACTTATTGTAATAAGATTTTGATGCTGGAAACTTGTTACGAGTATATGAGTACAGATCTTCGGGATAAGCATTTATTAGTACTTAAAAACACTGAGATGTTTATGGTACATCGACCAAACAAGAAAATTGAACTGCTAAAACATTATATACCCGTCTTTGTCTACTCATCTCTTCCTCAGTTGTCAACAATAGTATAGAAAGTAGATTTATGAACTTTTTATCTGACATTCAGAGAAACTTCAGGGGCATCATCATCTATCAACACTTTCTTTTACCATTAAGGGTCAAAGTTAACCTGGCGTTATTTCTTTTGCGGCTTCTTCAAACCCTTCAAATTCATTTCTAGATTCAGGCAAGTGATCTGCTAGTGAAGAATACAAATTAGCACACTTATTTAAGTTCACGTGCTCATTCTGTAGAGCTTGGCTAACTCTGTGAAAATGTTGTAATGCTTCTTCCCAAAAGACAGTCATGAGAGAAAATTATAATTCTTGCATCTTCTTTACTATGTTTTCTGCTTCTCCTTTGATGTCACCCTTTTCTGACTGGTCTTCTTTTAAACGTATAAACATTATAGCGCTATTTTAATATTAGGATGTGACTTAAGCAAGAAGCTCTCCCTGAGATCAAAGATTCGACTAATGCGCTCTCTGGCGATGTCAGTCTTCCTCTATGGTTGTGAGGCTCCAAAAAAGAATTAGTGCGCTTGAGATGAGATGTTTTCGAAAGGTATTAAACATCTCCTACACGGCGCACATCACGAACGAAGCGGTCCGTGACAAAATAAGTGCTGTCATTGGCCCTTACGAGGACCTTCTCACCTCGATTAAAAAGAGGAAACTACGATGGTACGGACACGTGTCAAGATCTGGAGGTCTCTCAAAGACGATATTGCAAGGCACAGTCCAGGGAAGAACGAAAAGAGGCAGACCAAGGAAGAGATGGGAGGACAACATCAAAGAGTGGACCGGCCTTTCATTTAGCGATTCCCAGAAGGCAGCTCAGAACCGTGACACTTGGCATGAGTTAGTGCGCAGCTCAAAATGGTGCCCCAACGACCCAGCGTCGGGTTAAGGGATAGTTCAAGCAAGTTCAAGACTTAAGAATAATGCACGACTCAATTTTACATTTGAAATTTGCTAGTGTCATGCCGATTTGCGCATGGTCACTGAGACATAATACGCATTTTTCTTGAGGACTTGTGGTACCCCAAAAATAAATGCTAAGTGCCCTATGCGCGTGCCTTGTTTGCCTATAATGGATATATAAAGGCATATAAAACTTTCCACAGCATGTTCAAATAATAAAACTGAACGTAAAGAAACTGACATCTGATCAAATTTAGATATATCAACGGTTTAATCAATAACAAAAGATAAGAATTGTGCAGAATTAATTTCATTATCAGTTATCGCCGATAATTTAGATGCAAGTGATTGAATTAAATCATTGTTTAAATAAAGTTCTTTTTTTTTCTTTTCAAACTTTAGATGTTTCTCTTAAGTGAAATCATATTAATTTTGAGTAATAAAGATACAATTTAAGACAATTTCCAGTATTTCTACAACTACCATCACTATCTCCAGTATTTCTACAACTACCATCACTATCTCCAGTATTTCTACAACTACCATCACTATCTCCAGTATTTTACAACTACCATCACTAAAGCAAGAACTTTCTCAGTTACCTTTAAATGGCAAAACTTTTTTTTTTGTGCTAAGAACAACATCCCGTCTATCATTTATTTCAATACTTTTCTATTCTTTTCAACTTGGTGACGCTTCTGACTGATCAAACCAGATATCACTGTTTTGAAATATGAAATATAGCAAGCCAATATTGTAGTGTTGATTAGAATTTTTGTGTTTAGCGATATTTTTTTCTGATTTAGTGACATCTTTTTTAATTGTTCATCGAGGACGTCTTAAGGGGGACGCCATTTTAACCCCAACAGGGGCCCGGGGTGGCAAGCCGCAGCCCTGCCCTATAGCTAAATCCGCCTCTGGTTAGCGTTAACACAACTCGCCAACTATTTTGGTTTTATTTTACTGTAACTTAATTTTTATTTTAATGTCAATTTTATATTAAATTTCTCTTTTTAATATTACTAAACCTTGTTAGACATGGGACGTGGTGGTCGAGATGTAGCGCGCTCGACTGTCATACCAATGGTCACGGGTTCAAATCGCGAAGGCGGGGATTTGTTCCCGGGGCCTGAGGAGTCCCCGAGTCACCCAGCTCTGAATGGGTACCTAACTAGACAATAGCTAGGCGGCTGGGGTAATGCGTGGAACCCCTATATCCGTGGCCTGTGACCGCTGCATCACTTGCCAACAGATCATCTCTCATGGTCTGTGGACGCAATTATCTTCTGCATAGAAGGAGCGTCTCTATATCTATATCTTAGATCTACTTATTATGTCTGCTTAAGATCTATCTATGAGTTGAAGTTATTTTTTATGTCTGAATAGCTTAATGAATTATGTCTTCTCATCTGCTTTTTTGCTTTATTTTTATTTCTCAAGAAGGTGTTATTATTAAATGTTGATCAGAAAATAAAATAAATATAAAACTATTAGCAAAAAAATTGAGATAATAATTTAAATGTTAAATAGAAATTTTCATAAATACTAGAGAAAGGTTCAAATAGTTTTTAAAAAGCAGTTTATAGGATTTAAGAAGGAATTAGGAATAATTAAATACAAAAGTAAAAATATAGTTTAATTTAGGTTTAACATATTTTTGTTAGCAGTGCTTTTTTCTAGCGAAACATTTTGAGAACTCATTTCACGTCTGTTTTTTAACTTTTTATTCTACTAATAATAACTGATAGCATATAATTAGAATAACAGCGTTGGCCACTTGGTTTGTTTATTTGTAAACTGTAATTTACGTCGTTCCCATGAGTCCCAAATGTAAGAAGGACTGACAGTAAGTAAATTGCGACTATTTATATAAATATACACGAATCTGGCCAAAAAAACAACCTACGTCTATCAATCAGAGGAATATTTTATTGTTCATTTGGATACTAATTATAGCTACATCTTGTAGACACATTTATAATGCCCAGATATCTAAATATAAGTCACTTATTCACATGAAGCCTCCGCTCACACCGTGATGTTTTTATCAATATGTACTATCATATAGGAATAAATTTTAATGAAAAAAAAACAAAAAACTTACCAGTAATTGAGAATGACAATAGTGTACTTGCAGCAAGAAGAAAGATTAGTCGTTCCATGGATCTAAGTTATTTGTCTTAACACCTTTTCATATTTTTACCACAGAAATATTGTACAGTTTCATAAATAAGAACGCGTACTAACTATGTATGTATGCATGTGTATAAAGATATATACAGCAACATGTTTGTACATTTAATGCCGTAAAATAGTTTAAATGTTTGTTTAAAAAAGCGTTTCTTTTATTATAAGATACAAAATTAATTTCTTGTTTCCAATAAAATCCTTTTGATTGTAATATTTTCGTTATCACATTTGGATTATTAAGAAATCATTAAAATAAAAGCCTCCTGTCTATAGAAAAGTGATGCACACCTCTATTTTCAATGGGTGACAACATAATGCTTATTCGTTTTATAGCTTAGATAAATAGAGCGTGACGAGTTATAATTCACTGCACTGGTTCTTAAACTATATGTGACAATCTGTAAATTTAGATATAATTGTTGTATACTTTTTTTAAAGAATTAGGGTACTTTAATTATTTTTT
This sequence comes from Radix auricularia, assembly GCA_002072015.1. NCBI lineage: Eukaryota > Metazoa > Mollusca > Gastropoda > Lymnaeidae > Radix > Radix auricularia. The sequence continues at coordinate 650,472 of MUZC01000681.1, read as the reverse complement.
ATTTTCTATTAAAAAAAGAAATATAGACTTTGAAGCAGCATGTCAAAATTATTTCAATACATTAAAAAATATATTCAAGAACATTTACTTCACTAAACATTTAAATGTAAGAAACAATATCTATATGATCAGTACATCAAAAAGTACCTGTTATAAAAATGATAATCTATATATATAATTCTCTTCGTGGTTCAACCATTCCGGACACCGAGCTGTCTTCCTGCCCCACGTACCAATCAGCTTGCAAGAAAAGTTAATGCAGAAGGTGGGGATCGTCGAGACCAAGCAAACAATACGTTAAATTGAGGTAAATTACTGTGTTATTTCAGAACAACATAATAGCATGTATTTCTTAGTGTAATGGTTATTACATTACACTAAAACGTTAAAGGTCGTAGCTTCAAGACCAAGCTAAAACATTAATTTTTTAAAAAAAATATTTGTGTTGGTATTTTGTTTTCGACATTGGCATAAAAACTTTGTGGTGTCCGATGTGTTCAGTGACTGGAAAGTAGCAACAATAACTTTCATAAATTGTCACCCGTCACTAAATCATTAATAGCGTATGCAACGACGTGGGAAGGCTTTTATTTATGTTTAGCAAACTAGAGTGTTGCAGGGTGGAGGTGACAAATAGCTAACAGCAGAGCATATCTTTCTAGAACAACAATGCGTCAGCAAATATCCCCGCCCCTAAGGTTTTTTGGCACTGCTCTGATTTCTTCGTGATGTAGTTTGTGTCTGTTCACCCCCCTCCCCCCCCCCCACATTCTTTTTTTTTGTGTGTAATATTTATGAGCAAATCTGAGGCTTATGCTACGCCGCGGGGATCTAGTATAATATATTTAGACTGTAGTGTCCAAAATCAACCATACGGAACAGAAAAATGCAGCCCGCGTAAAAAAAAAATTAAATAGCTCGTAACCTAGTTTTGAATAACTAATGTACTAGGACATTTTCTTTAAACTACTAAAATGAATTTAAAATGAAATATGAACATATGCTATTTTTGGGGGGCTACAGAGTAGGGTTCAATCCTTGGCAAAATTCTCGGTTCTTTTATTATTTACCAACCATGATATTTATTTTAGTAGTGTAAGATGACCAATATATACTTACATATATTTGTATTACCTACGAGGCTCAAATATATGTCGAAAGTGTATGTATCAATTTTTGGATATATGAGATTAAACATTGCTAGTCTATTAGAAATTAATAAATGAGTTTTAAAAAACAACAACATAAATTGCATTTAATATATTTAATTTAAAGTTTTAATAAACAAGCCCACATTTTTAATAGCATTCCTAGTGCCTATAAGTTATCATACTCAACGCATTTCTTTATAAATGATAAACTTTAAAAAACGTCTTTATTTATTGCATAATTTATGGATACACTATTAACCTGGAGTATTACAGCAAACTGTCTAACCTGTTTACATTACTCTGCATGAATTCAAGGAGTTCAGGTGCACAGGTATAAGTTATGCAGTTTGGTAAAGCGTACAATGCAGTGGCTTATTCTTTTGTGCTATAACATTCAAGTTGACTTCCATTTTTAAAGATTGTCTACGTCTCTCCACGACATCGAGGGTTGTTCGGTGACTTTAAGTTTCGTTAGAGAAACTCATTAATATAAACTACGCCCGAACAAAGTGGGTTAATTTAATAGCAATACCTTTTTCCAAAAGATACATAGATTTTATAATTTCAGATGTTGTAAATCAGGGGTGTCCAAAGTCCGGCAAAACACGGCCAAATTTGACATTATTACTGCCCCTCCTCCCCAATATTAAATTGTTTATTGAATTGTGGATTTTTAAAAGAAGAATAAAAAGTATGTTCTATTTTAGATACAAAACTATGATAACGTAAATGATGAAATGATATTGAAAAATGAACTATTTCGACTTATGAGTGTACGTTTTCGTGTTAGACAAGCAAATAAACATACAGAGAACGCTTTATGAAATAGTGTTCGTACAATATAGCGTTCGCGAAGTGGTAATTTACTCTATTTGTTTACTTCTGTGGATATTGCTTTTAAAATAATTTTCACAGTTATGTACGGGGGCCGCGGTGGTCGAGTGGCAAGCGCGCTTGCCATGGACTTGTTCCACCCAGCTCCAAATGGGCGAAAAGCGACGGGGTAATGCGTGGAACCCTTAGCCGTGGCATGTGAACGCTGCATCACTTGCCAAAAAAAACAACTGCTGCCTTGCAGATGGTCTTGGCTGACCAAAGAATATGGAAGCAAATCCAGAAAATACAGCAGGCTGAAGTCGGAGACCACGGGTCAATATTGAGAACGAAGAAGAAGAAGAAGACAGTTATGTACTGTTACTTATACAAAGGCATTTGCATCTTATGCTGAACTTGATATCACAATGTTATTTATATTTCTTATAATTTATCTCTGACGGTCTGATATTATTATTAGAAAATCCGATCAAGAGAATGTTAACTATTCATCAACAATCATAGATAAAATAAGCTTTTATGGTGTAACTCATTACGAGTACCTGAACGTCATTTAGTCATAGCCGAAAAGAAGGCATCATAAATAAGAACATATTCAAAATGGTACATATTCAAAATGGTGGTCGGACACTTCGACCCCTGCGAGTCTTCCCCCGACGGTTCGACTCTGCCAGTTCAACCACAAGAAGTTTGATTCTAGAACATTTCTACCACGCTCGATTCGACCGCGTGCTATTCGACCCCGGAGAGTTTGACCCCATGACGCTTCAAACCCAGGACGTTTGGACCCTTTCGTTTCTACACCGTAAAAAGTGTTAAATTTATTTTTCCTTTAATATTTTATTACTGTTATTGTTTTAAGTAATTTTTTGGTATATTATGAACAAAAAAAAGAATCTCAACTCCTTTCTCAAACACACATAAATTTATAATTGGGTTTTAAAAAATGTATATATCTAAGTCGTTCAAAGATTTTCAGTGTAATAGCAAAAATAAATGAAGTGTCGACATGCTGAACAACGCACATCGTTAAGCAACTTGCTCCATAAGCTGGTCAGGGCCTTACCACATTGTTTGATCTTAGGAAGCACTCGCCACCCAAATATTCCCACCTAAGTCTAAAGTGGGACATGAAGTCAGCAGGTGCATCAATGACTCAGAGGTTAGAATGAAATGCTGTCAGTTTGAGTCTCTGTTATGGTTTAGTCTTTTTAAGAATGAGTTTATTTGGCAGTGCTCCACTCTCATATGAGTAAACAAAACAGTGTTGTTTGTTCTTCAATTTCCAACATTATCTGATCGAATTGGCCTGTGCATATTGTCAGCACATTCCTGATACCACTTGTTACTAAAGTGTTTGACTAGCCATTTTTTTGCATGAGCTAACTGAGTGGAACGTCTGGTTGACTTGGGCCGCTATGTTCTTGAAGGAAGTCTTGCTATTAATTGCCATCGACATTCGCGTAGCTCGGGATTCATTGCACTTTCACCGTATCCCCGAATCTTTCAAGATTTCCAACGTCATCAAAAATAGCATAAGCCAACGGCCTGAAAAAATCTTTTCTTTAAGGATAATTTTCGACAGCTCAAGTGTATTGTGCGCATTTACAAGCCATTTCTATAACTTCTAGCTCATCATCGTAGCTTTATCCCATCGTCCCACAGGGTCCCAAAATTTCCTTGTCTCGTTTCCATCAAATAGGATTTAGGATGAACGCATCCTAAGCCGCAGTTCCTACTGTCCTGTCTGGTTGGTAGATCCAACTATATACACTTGTATTTAGGCTCCCACGAACCTTTCAATTGTCTCAAGAACAGTCACTTTCTGAATATTTTCAGTGCTGCCTTTAGTTTCGGCCAAAGACCTACGCATATCGCATTAAATAGCCTCCTTCGTGATCATGACATTCTTGAGTTACCACCAATTGGTGTTATTTTAACGCTTTTACATATTTCAGAAAATAATATCATTTTCTGCCAAAAGAAGCATGGAAGTTTTTATCAAGTTAAATACAATGGAAGAAATAGGTAACTTAACTGTTGACGAGACAGCTATTCATTCACTCCAAAAAAACATTTTAAATTAAACAGAGCTACGGGCTCAGATGTATTTCCTGCTAGGTTATTAAAAAAAACTAAGCAATGAACTCTCCCCATTCCTTATAGTTCATTTTCAAGCCTCTTTAAGCAAGGGGTTGTAGAGAGCGCTGGGCAGAGGTAGTACCTTTTGACGCTGTGACAGCTGCACCCTCGGGTGGCCAAGCTCACTGGTCCTCGTCCATCTCTCGAAACTCTCACGTGTGGCTCCCAGCGCCACACCCCGGGCAACGGTCTCAGCTGACCGGCTAAACCACGTGAGGGGGTGGTGCTGACACGGCACTACTGGGCGTACGACTTCCTAGTTGGAGCACCGGCCAGGGCGGACGAGCTCACATGCGAACTCAACGGCTACGTGTCCACGACCAAGGCGGGCCACCGATAAGGAGGAAACCGGCTGTGGTAAAGCTTGGAGAGGGATGGGCGCCGCCAAGCAATTCTTGCCCTAGACACACCATATGACTATTATACTAACTCAACACATACCGGCTCGGTCGTCGCCCGGGTTAACAAGGGCCGCGTCTACCATTGCACACCAGGATGGGGACGTAAAATCTACTACTGGTGCACCACAACCAACACCCCCATACAACCTTAAAGGAAGAGGAGACATGATTATTGGCACATGGAATGTAAGAACCTTACATGCGACAGGCAAAGTGGAAGAACTGACCCACGAACTTGAACGTTACCAATGGAATGTCATCGGACTGTGTGAGACCCGATGGAAAAGCTTTGGTGAACTCGCAACAGAAGATGGACACAAAATCTACTTCAGCGACAGTGAGGACAGACATGAACATGGAGTTGGATTCCTAATCCATAAAAATACAACAAACTCAGTCATTGGTTGTCGTCCTGTCTCCAGCCGCATCATCACCATCCGCCTGAAAGCAACACCCTTCAATATCACAATTATACAGACATATGCTCCTACATTCAGCCATGATGATAGTGAAATTGAGGCCTTCTATGACCAAGTACAGGACATCGTGGATCAAACACCAAAAGAAAGATATTATCGTCGTCCAAGGTGACTGGAATGCGAAGATTGGAGTAGATGTATGTACCAACTGGGCAGATATTTGCGGACACTCTTGCAATGACCTGACCAACGATAGAGGGCTTCGACTCCTCGAATTTGCACAATACAACAACCTCCTTCTAGCTAACACAATTGGTCACCATAAAAAATCCAGAATATGGACTTGGCACAGCCCAGGCGGGGAACATAGCAACCAAATAGACTACATACTGGTCAAAAGACGATTTAAATCATGCATTAAAGCAGCTAATACTAGAAGCTTCCCTGGAGCGGATATCGGCAGCGACCATAACCTGGTGCTGATGACTTTCCATCTACACCTGAAAAGGATAGCAAAACAAAGCAATACACGATTACGCTTCAACCTTGAAAAATTGAAAGATCCGGTAATCGCAGAGGCGTTCAGGGCAAACAATGGTGGGAAATTTGCTCCACTGACCACACTTTGTGAGTCGGAAAAGGATAGGGACATAGATCTAATCACTGATACCTTCAATATCACAATAATTGAGACAGCAAAAGATATACTTGGCAAAAAACATGCCATAAAAAACCATGGGTCTCCACTTATATCCTAGAGATGTGCGATGAAAGAATAAAACTTAAGAACGTAAAGAATACTGCAGAAGGAGCAATGAAATACAGAACAATCAATAAAAAGATCAGGAAAGAAATGAGTAAAGCAAAAACAAACTGGATAGAACAACAATGCTCAGACATCGATGATAACCTACAGAGAAACAACTCAAAAAAGGCTTACAAGATTGTCAAAGATCTGACATCCACCAAACAAGGTCGCATCTCAACAATTCAAGATAAATCTGAGAAATGTATTACAGAAGAACAAGAAATAATAAAAAGATGGACCGAATACTGTTCTGAGCTATACAATGAAGACTCAAAGGGTGACGAATCAGTGCTCAATAGCCCAAAGTCATCTAACATGGACATGCATTACATTCTCCGTGATGAGGTGGAACTTGCTGTGTGAAAGCTGAAAAGGGGGAAATCGGCTGGAGCAGACAACATCCCAGGTGAACTGATTCAGGCAGGACGTGAACCAGTAATAAACATTCTAACTAGCATGTGCAACAAGATCTGGCAGACAGGAGAATGGCCAACACCCTGGACTCAATCGCTGGTTATAACGCTCCCAAAGAAGGGTAATCTACAATTGTGTCAGAACTACCGTACAATTAGCCTGATTAGTCACCCAAACAAAGTCATGCTCATGGTAATACTAAACAGACTAAAACCACAAGCAGAACAGATCATTGCAGAAGAACAAGCAGGCTTCAGAGCAGGAAGGAGCACAACAGAGCAGATCTTCAACTTGCGAGTGCTCTGTGAAAAACATCTGCAACACCAGAGGGACCTCTTTCGTGTCTTCATAGACTTCAAAAAGGCGTTTGACAGAGTGTGGCATGCAGCACTGTGGGCAACCATGCACAAGTACAATATTAACACCAACCTCATTACTGTGATCAAGAACCTATACGACAGAGCATCCAGCGCAGTACTCTACAACAGCAAGCTGTGAGATTGGTTCAAGACCACTGTTGGTGTCAGACAAGGGTGTTTACTCTCCCCCATCCTCTTCAACCTCTTCTTAGAAAGAATTATGACGATTGTGCTCGAAAACCATGTCGGAACGGTCAGCATCGGAGGAAGGATTATAACTAACTTACGCTTCGCCGATGACATAGACGGCCTAGCTGGCAGCGAAGGACGAACTAAAAGAATTCCTTGCAAAGCTAGAGAAGACGTCGAAGGCCTATGGCATGGAAATTAATGCAGAAAAGACCAAGGTTATGGCAAACAAGAATTTCATAAGTGAAATACGGATAAACGGTAAAAACTCGAGGAGGTCCCTACCTTCAAATATCTAGGGGCTGTAATATCCGATGAAGGCTCAAAGCCAGAAATTCTTGCTAGAACGGCCCAAACAACTGCAGAACTAAGCAAACAGAAAAACATCTGGCAAAGCAAGAAGCTCTCCCTGAGATCAAAGATTCGACTAATGCGCTCTCTGGCGATGTCAGTCTTCCTTTATGGTTGTGAGGCCTGGACGCTCACCGCAGACCTCCAAAAAATAATTAGTGCGCTTGAGATGAGATGTTTTCGAAAGGTATTAAACAGTGAAAGACTAAAAAAATTCTTAGATAAGTGTTGTTGAGCCTTCTCGTCCATGAGGGACATCCACTGATCATCGTCGGCGTCTGCATTTCTTCCTACAAGAGACCTCCAGACATCTCTTTCTTGGTCCAGTTTCTCCAGGATCGTCCATTCATGGCCAATTCTCTTGAGTTCTGGCTCAAATTCTTTGTGCCAAGTGTTTTGGGTGGCCTCTTTTCCGCTTACCCAGTGGGATCGATCTCAGGGCCCACCCTGTTGCATCAGAAGCAGGCTTTCTTAGTGTATGACCGATCTACCTCCAACGCTTTCGAGGAAACTCTTCCTCGATGGGCTCCTGTTTTGCCCCGCTGCCACAGTTCCCGGTTGATGATTTTGTCCGGCTAGCGAACCCCGAGAATCTTTCTTAGACAACTGCTGATAAAGGACTGAATTCTGGTCGTGTTTACGGCATCAATTCCACAAGCCTCGGCTCCACACAGCTGCACAGGCCTCACCATAGCGCTGAAAATCCTTACAACCAACTTGCTGCCTAAGTTGTTGGCGACCCAAAAATTCTTAAGTAGCTGGAAGACTGCTTTTGCTTTTCCGATCCCTATTTTGACGTCGGCATCTGTACCACCTTGTTTATCCACCATGCTGCCAAGGTAAACAAAACTGTCCCCCTCCTCAAGGGCCTCTACTTTAAGCATGACGGATGATGCCCTGGAGGCATTAACCATGAGGGTTTTATTCTTCCCTTTATATATTTTGAGACTTATGCTAGCAGAAGTGGCTGCGAAAATGTTTTGTTTTCTCCCGCACCTGTCATTGGGTATTTGCAAGAAAGGCAAGGTCATCAGCAAAGTCGAGATAATCATGCCGATCCCACAAGGTCCATTGGACGCCATTTCTCCTACGCTGTGTAGATGTTTTCATCCATGGATAACATGAACAGAAGGCCTTTTTATAGACAACAAAGCTGACACAAAGCGGCGAGCTCCACTCTAGTGACTTCTCTAGAATGATGCGCAGTGTTGCTATCTGGTCAGTGCAGGATCTGTTGGTGCGAAAACCAGCTTGTTGGTCTCGCAGCAGAGGGTCTACAGCGTTGTTCATCCTGTTAATCAGTACACGGTTGAAAACTTTTCCTGGGATGGACATCAAGGGCAATCCCTCTGTAGTTCGAGCAGGAGCTCCCTTCCATCCCCAGGTTCATTGTGGCACACAGGTCTGCAAACCTCTCACAGTTGTCGTTCACCTCGCCTATCCCTCGCTGTCCCATAACTTCTTCATACTCTGTGTTGCCATTGTCGATCTTGGCATTGAAGTCTTCCATGAGGATGACGATGTTCATCCATCGGCGACCCTGTACTATATCAGGACTCTATTGTACAATTCTTCCCTGTCTCTCTCATCACTCCCATTAGTTGGTGCGTAGCATTGGATGATATCTAGGTTGATGCTACGCTTCTTTGTCAGAAAGGTTGCTAAAATAATCTAGGTCCACCCAATGAGCGCTCATTGTGCTGCCTTTGATAGCATCATGGCAACACTCAAGGCATGTGGGACATTACCTTACTCGTGTCCCGAAAACACCACCATTCCACCAAAGACCAATTACACCGTCCCCATGCAGTCCATCCAACCTCACCAATTCTGAGAATGGTTAGCCTACAGCTCCCCATCTCGGCGGTCATCTGTGCAACCCCACGAGTTTCATACATTGTGCGGACATTCCAAGCTCTGATGGCGGTGGTGGTCCTGGTAGAGATGGTGGTTGTCGGCCTAAAGCTTCCAGGTTTTGGCTTTCACTTTCATATTTTCCTCCTCAGGGGATCCATCGTCTCCCAGGCCTGAAATGATTTTTCTACTCTTTTCGGTGTTTTTTTAACTATGATCTTTACACGGCATTGTTGTTGGCCTACATGGGAGGTTTCCCCTCATAGCTCTGTGGATAGCAGCTTTTATTTGGGGTGGGTCCCTAGCCTTCGAGGATCCCTCCACTTCCTACAAGGCAGTAGGGATGATTTTGTTCCAGCTCGGGTATTTTATTTTCCTGGTACCTTCCATATCTGGTGGGCTTTCCCCTATCCTCCGGCTGGGGATGTGCTTGATAGAATATCAGCATCTCCCTCGAGTTAGATAAGTGTAGGATGCAATAACCTTCTATTTAAAAAATCGTCTCTAACAGATGAGATAAGATAAGGTGTGTTTTTCTCAAATAAGTAGCACAGTCATGTTCTCAAGATCCTACCCGTGGACAGTTGTTACATACTTTACTATCAAAGTTAAAAACTATGAGAAAGAAGAAGAAATCATGTCATACGTTTCCTCTTGATGTAAGTCGGCCGTTAGAAAAATCTTACTGACAAAAGCATTGATTTTTATAAACGTTCTACTAAAATCAAATGTGTTATTTTTATTAATAATTATCGAGAAGCTCGTCTTAAAAACAGCTTTTGGCTATATGAACGACAGCACTATCCTAAATCAGTCCTTTTAAACCAGTCCTATTAAATAAGGTTTATTGAAATCCGTCATATTAAATCAGTCCTATTAAATCAAGCCCATTTAATCAGTCCTCTTAAATCAGTCCTATTAAATCTGTCTTATTAAATCAGTCATATTAAATCAGTCCTATTAAATAAATCCAATTAAATCTGCCAGAATGTTCGTTATGGCACAGAACTTCTCTCTTTATCATAATAAATGGCCTACTTACATTGGACAGTGGTCAAGTTTTAAGTCTGATCCTCTTACATCACAGTGAAACCGATAACAAGGTTGACCATGGAGCAGTTAAAACACGAAAAATTAGTTTGGGGTTTCTGGTTCAGTAATATCTTGATTAAAACTGACCTCTGCATCTGACCACAGATGATATCCGTGGAGGTTTCTCTCACTGAGCTAACTTAGTATATGATGTTCTTCATTGATCAGTTTTATGTTTATGCTCTGTCATTTTATTAATGCATACTTTTGTTTTATGCTCATAAAACATCCTGTAAAAACCCGATCTTTCGCAGAAGATACGGAGCTTGGCAACACACTCTTCCTATTATTGGCTCGACTGTCCAGGCTATGCAAAACTGCATTGCCGAAAAACTTTTAACTAACTATATTAGAATGATGACTCTTTCGCACTATTAAATCACCCATTACTCTGTCTTCAGACTTCTATTCATGTAGATAGTTCTTATATTCAGTTTAAAACATCAACAAGGAATATTGGCTAAAATATTTCCCACAACATGTCTACAAATAACTTCATCAATCACATCTGACACTTTTCCAAAACCGACATGGATCTGATCATTTCGATCTATCACTACCTAATACATAGTGTAAACAATTCTCCTTTTTCGCTCACCTTGATTATTGTAATTTTCTTCTTTCATATTTACAAAATTAATGCATAGAAAACTTCAAAATTCAGCTGACAGGACAGTTCTTAAAGGCGAAAAAACAAGACCATATAACTCAACGACTTTATACAATTCATAGCCTTCATGTACAAGCACGCCTTGATTAGAATATATATGATTTCTGCCTTACACTCTTTTCCATTTCAAGCCCTTCTTATCTTATTAATCTTTATTCTGTCTACTCACCATTTTGGATACTACACTCTTCTGCAGACCCACGTTTTCTTTCCGCTCCTAGGATATGCGATAAAACATGTGGCTAAAGAGCCTTTTTCTTTTTATTCAACTAAAAAATGAAATTATGTATCGTTAAATGTCCTTAATATTCATGCTACTAACATGGGTGTATACATGGGGAGGGGTCAAGTGGGGCATTTGCCCGCCCCCTACATTTGAGAAAAATGTCCTAAATTTGTTACAATAAAACTGAACTAAATTTCCCGAATGTTAATTTCCTTGAAGACAGTGTACACATATCAAACATTAAAAAAATGATTATATCTGCAATTATAACTTGCTACATTACTGACGCATCCGGGAAAAACCGACTGTCAAAACAGCGGCCGTCAAAACAGCCACCGTCAAAACAGCGACTTCAAAACAGCGACTGTGTCAAAGCAGCGACGGTCAAAACAGCGACCGTCAAAATAGAGACTGCATCAACTTTATACATCTTATTACGATTCAGTTTGTATGCTAGGTAGGTCTACAAAAGAAACAGATTAAAACAGTTGTATGTGCAAGAGGAAAATGTTCGAATGGCATTAAAAATGCTCCTTGCTCTTGCCTTTCTACCTGTGGATGAAGTAAGCGATGCCTTTGATGACCTGGTTGCAGACTACCCTCCAGAATTAATGCCTTTTGTGAATTACTTTTAGGATAACTATGTAGGGTGGAGAAACAGATGTGGAGATAGAAGACAGTCGTTATTTCCTTTACATATGTGGAGTGTGAAAGCTCGACAAGATGCAGGACTTCCATGAATTAACAATCAGCTAGAAAGTTGGCACAAAGATTTTCAGGGATCAGCTGATATTCATCACCCATCCATCTTCAGATTTATTGAAGCTCTAAGGCGGAAGGAAGCCCTTCAACGCACAAATCTGACCCAGCTACTACAAGGCAAAGATCTGACTCGGAGAATGAAGAAATACTTGACAATGAAGAAATACGTGACAATGAATACAAGAATCACCGCTGTACAGCAACATCGTGATCAGTATGATCTTCTACAATACCTTCGAGCCCTTGCTCACAATTTAGAGATAAATGTCACATAATTTAAGGAACCTTGATAATTTCTAATCTGTTTTAAATGTTCTTTTTAAATCATTTATGCATTATGAGGCTAAGACAAATTAAATGTTATTAATTCTTTGTTAATATAATTTTATTTTCACTGAGCAGGCTTTTTCTATTTGAATAAATGAGTGTTTACGCAGCCTAAGTGAATTGATTTTAATTTTATTTTAAACAAAACTTTTATTTCAATAAATAATAAATACTTTATCAAAATGGGATAAATGGCACATAATTTTAGTAACCTTCATCTTTTCAATTCTGTTTTAAATCTTCCTTTTAATTCATGTATATATTATGGAGCTAAGACAAATTAAATGTTATTTTTAATTCTTTGTTGATGCAATTTTATTTCACTTACCAGCTGTTTGTATATGAATAAGTGCATATGTATGTAGCATACGTTAATCTACGTCATTAATTGTTTTTAAATTTTATTTAAATCAAAATTTATAATTTTCATTAAATACTTCATCAAAATGTTGCTATTTTTAGGTTGTTGTTTTTTCTATGCATTTTTGTAGTTTTTTCACTTGGGGTCCTTGGATAAGTTTAGACAATGTAAAGGGGTCTATGTGTCAACAAGTTTAGAACCACTGTGATAGGTTTACGGTTGGATCAGAATAGCTTTGCGGTGAAGTCGCTGTTATGGCACAGTCGCTGTCTTGACGGTCGCTGTTTTGACACAGTCGCTGTTTTGAAGTCACTGTTTTGACACAGTCGCTGTTTTAACAGTCGCTGTTTTGAACCCGTGCCTGCCCATTACTGATTGTTGTAAACAAAATTTCAGCCACATTTTTAGCTAAAATACACCAGCATTAATATGTATGTGTCCATGCAGTTTCATATAGCAAAGGAACGTTTTGATTTAGTTTTTTTTTTTGCTGATTACTTTCGCGGAAAATACTTCAATTGATTTAATTGTTCCTATTGTGTTTCGTATAGCGTTCACATTTAAATCGTTCACGACAAGATTAAGTTAATGTGAAGTGCAATGTACAAGAGCTGCTTTTTTGTATTTTTTCTAATTATTGCTTGGATTCCTTCTTCTTTACTTTCCCTTTTAGAACAACAGCAGTATCCTTATCCAACAAACTTTGTCATATATAATACAAATTCTAATGAATTTTAATGATGGTGTTGACTAAACCTTCAGCTGTTCAATAGACAATGGAATACATCCGATGAATTCTTTTGTGACCATCATTTTTCCATTTTGTTCTTTGACAAATCTAACACTAAGTTACATCAACTCAATGCCTGAAATGTCATGTGTCTCGTCGGCAGGTATAGAAAATGCAACAATGTCATCACGCTAGAGAGACCAATAAATTTCGAAAGTTATAGTGATTTGCATGGTTACCGAGCGCATCTGGTAGAATAGCGACTGTCAAAACAGCAACCGTCATAAAGCAACTTCAAAATAGCGACTGTATCAAAACAGCGACCGTCATAATAGCGACTGCATCATAACAGCGACTGTATCTAAATAATGACATTTTTCTTTCGCTAGTGATAATACTTGAAAAGCTTACTGTACCTAGCCTATAATGGAGTTTATAAAATCAAGAAAAAGAAGACGTGATAAGCCATGTAGAATTTTTGTAGAGAATAGACAATACAAAATTAAATACAATCAACTGGAGAGGTGTTTAAATAAATGTTGGTGTTTTAAAGAGTGTAGTCTATAGATCTACACATTTTCGGAACGCATTTTTAAAAACAATTCTATAAAGATATAACTGCTATTACTTCAGTCAAATATATTTTGCAGAAAGCTCAATAGAGATTAGCAAACATAGATGCATTCGATTAATTCAGGGGGATTGCGGTGGTAGGGGCAGAGGTGGCGTGTGGCTGCATTTTTAAGCTAGCGACAGTTCGACTACAGGACATTTTGATCCTTGGATGTTTTGACCTTCGTTTTTAACCTCGTAAAAATGTGTCTTCTTTCTTCTAATTTAATATATATTATCTACTATATATATATTATCTATAATAGTATCTGCTAGATGCCCGTGGTGTAGCATACGCCACAGAGTTGCTCATAGATAGTGCAAAGCAAGTGGGGGGTTGAAAAGACACAAACTACATCATGGTGAAATCGGCACGGGTTCAAAACAGCGACAGTCAAAACAGCGATCGTCATAACAGCGACTTCAAAACAGCGACTGTGTCAAAACAGCGACGGTCAAAACAGCGACTTCAAAACAGCGACTGTATCAAAACAGCGACTGTATCAAAACAGCGACT
>MUZC01000681.1:622044-635958 GCA_002072015.1 Radix auricularia | reverse complement strand
CAAAAAAAAAAAAAAAAAAAAAAAAAAAAAAAAAACTACTCAGGGAAAATAAAATTATATTAACAAAGAATTAATAACATTTAATTTGTCTTAACTACATGATGCATAAATGATTTAAATAGAAAATTTAGTAAATCATCAACAGCCTGTGGTTTGCGAGCATGTATATATACCCGGTATCCTTTTCAACGTCCAATTAAGCACACCCGATCCGATGTAATCGGACAATAAAAAAGTCACGTGGTCAGGTAAAGGTACGTAGATTCACTCTACCCCCAGTCATTTTATTTACATTTCCCATAAATCTCGCGAGAAAACGTTGACCTGTGGTCGTCGCTTAGTCTAGCCCTCGTAACATGTCCTGATGTAACATGGGCCAGCCAACGAACAGTGCCTGGTCTCGGTAGACTTCAATTGATCTCTCCACCCCGATCAAAGTGGCGATGTAATAGGACTATAAAAATGCACGTGGTCAGATAGTGCTTTGTAAAGGTACCTAAATTTATTCTGCCTCTCATTCCATTATTTACCTTCTCATAACACTCGCCACAACCATAGGTATACATTACACTATAACATAAAAGTCAATCTAACCTCCACTCCCATGCCAAACAAAGTTAGAAAGGACCATATTTATCTTTAGTTTTTTAACAACATTTTTCCCATCGGTTTTACACTTTTAATCGTAAAATCAAAATCAATTAATGAAATATAAAAAAAACAAACAAAAAAAATTTGTTATTAAGGTGTTGACATAAATGGCGAACCTCGCAGCACTGAAACAACCACAAACCTGCGCCCTTTCATTCACTTCTGTTTCTTGTGTAGACCTACCTAGCATAAAAACTGAATTGTAATAAGATGTACAAAGTTGTCAGTATATAAAGTTAATACATTAAATAGTTACTAACACCGCGTAGCGGACAATATCGTTCAAGCAGCTGGGCCCATATGACTTAACAGAACGTTCCTTAATTGTTGTTGACATTTTGTTCAGTTTATTTTCGTCTTAGTTTATGAGTATGGCGAATGCATTGATAGGATAAATAAAAGTTTGTAATGCGTTATAGTTCACCATAGTTTGTTACTTGAGTGTGTAAATGAGGTGCATGGATGGTGGCTAGGTTACATTGTATGGCGATCATGAAGGTGAAAATACTGCGGCGTTCATAATGGTTGCCCTGCCAGATTTTAAAAAAATTAAAGCCCCCTTGTCGAAGCGGCACGTGGTCGACTGTCCGGTGGTTACACAATGGCATGTTACGAAGGCTAGACAAAGTGGCGACCACGGACCGCCTGTTATGGAGAAGGTAAACAAAGAGATTGTTGGCTGAAAGAATGTAGGTACCTTAAAAAGGATTATCTGAACACATTGCCTTTTTACTATCCAATGATATCGGATTGGAGTGGTGAAGGAGTTGGATAGATTTGGAAAGATCTAATATTAAACCCTATTATTTTTATTTTTAAAAACTAGAAGAAAAAAAAACAATTATTTGCGAAGTAAAAACGAGGGTCGAAACATCCGAGGATCAAAAAGTTCTGTAGTCAAACTGTCTCTGCCCCTCCCACCACAAACCCCCTCAATAAATCGATTGAATCTATGTTTGCTAGTCTCTATCGAGATTTCTGCACAATACATATGACTAAAGTAATAACAGTTATAATCTTATTTTTGAATTTTTTTTTAAAATGTGCCCTGAAACTGTGTATACACTCTTTAAAACACCACACCAACATTTATTTATACAAACCTCCAGTTGATTATTTTAAATTTTATATTGTCCCTTCTCTACAAAAAAACTGCATTATCACAAGCAAAAGAAAAAAGTCGCTATTTTGATACAGTCGCTGTTTTGATACAGTCGCTGTTTTGATACAGTCGCTATTTTGACTATCGCTGTTTTGACCGTCGCTGTTTTGACTGTCGCTGTTTTGACTGTCGCTGTTTTGACCGGATGCGGGTGAAATCAGAACAACGCGAATGAGCCTCGGGGGCGGGGATAACTGCAACGCATTATTGATCTGGAAACATGTGCACTGTCGTTAACCACTAGCCACCCCGCACCACCCTAGCTTGCAAACCATAAACTCATTGGCATAACCTGACAAAGGTCATTCGTCAAGGTTATTTCCACTCGTCTTGTGCTTATTATGGTGATCGAAAAGATAGTGGGAAATGAACAGGCACAAACACAAACATTTTTAAAAATGAAAAAAGTAATGTCTTAGCTGGGGATTGAACCTGCGACATCCGCTTGTTGGGCGAATGTTATAGCAATTACACTACGAAATACATGATATATTGCTGTTCTGATAGAACATACTAATTGACTTCAATTTAACGAAATTTTGAATGTTTACTACCTTTTCTTGCAATCCGATAATTCGGTGGGTTCAGAGGTCAGACAGCTTGCTAATTCGTGTCCGGCATGGTCGGACAATGATGAGAATTTTATATATAGATTAAAAATTGAAAAATGCATGAAATAGGTATTTTCAATGTTTAATTTACCACTAAAATGTATATACACTGAAAAACTGTGTTAGGTGAACAATTGGACAAGAATGGCTTAGCGCTATTATGACGGTCACTGTTTTAACAGTCACTGTTTTGATACAGTCACTATTTTTTTAAGTCACCATTTTGACGTCGCTGTTTTGATACAGTTGCTATTTTGAAGTCGCTATTATGACGGTCGCTGTTTTGACAGTCGCTATTTTGAGCCCGTGCAGTTGCCGAGATATACTTGGCGCTAAAAGAAACACTTGACAAATGATTACCAATAAATTATTTATTCATCTCCAGATTGCACGAAACGTTAACAGGTCATACAAATTACCATAATTTAATTCTTTTCCACGAAGTACTAAATCATGCATGCCACAAAATAGGATTGTAGAAGTGATGGGACCCAGTTTGTTGCGATTTTCTTGACTTTGTCTTCTAAGTGACGAGTCCAACTGCCCATCTATAGAAACTGCTTTGGCTTTCAATAATGCAAAAAAAAATTGCTTACAGTTGCATCTTCATGATAGCCGTTGTGGCATGTGCTTTGCATGTGGCTAGCTTGATCTTCGTTAAAATATTGTTATTTTTTGCATGGTTTGATGACAAGTGCCAACTGAATTCCTCGATTAACTTTTTGCGGAAATAACACACAATAATTACAACAGGTACCTTTCAACAATTATGAGTTTTATCACCAATCAGTTGCAATTTCAACTCATTTGAATGTTCGTGGGTCCAGACATACCTTCCAATATCCAATTAAGAAAATGAATAAGTGTCAGCGACAATCAAATTAGAAACAATAACCTCAGCTGTGTCTGGCTGTTGACTTGTCCTCAATGATAAGTCAGATGCTGGAGACGCTCCAAAATCTTCTGATTACGAATTTTTGGAATCCCGCGATTGCACTATTTTTCTTTTTTTTTTTTAATCCTGTAAAACAATTTCTGTCCATCTTGGGCAATCCTGCAGTTTCTACAGCTATATTATTTCACAGCAAAGTTTAATTTTCTAATGAGAACTTACGTTTTTGTTATTGAATTCTTTAATAAATGTTATATTTTAGCTATCACAGCGCTATTTTGTGAGTCTTATTAATTTCTTAGAGTTTTAGCGACACTTATGTTATACTTAAACTCAAATTTAATGTAAAATTAAACTTGTATAGCATTGTCAGTTAGGGGCAGTCCATAATTGATGTCACGTGATTTTGGCCGATTATTAATCCACCCCATCCCCCTAGTCACACTTCGTTACAACAACTTAGACCCCTCACCACAAAAAAAACACCAAAAAGCTTCGACACCCCATTTTAACCCTGATGTCATAATTAACATGCGGTGGTGATCCGTGCATGACGTAAAAAATGGATAATAGTAAGAAATCGAATATTTAAGTGGAACTTTGGCTGATAGTAGTGTGTTTTGACGTGACGTCACAATTCTTAAAATCCCCCCCTCGTCACCAAGTTGGGGACCCCCTCCCTTTTTGTATAAAAAATATAATTTAAAATTAAAATGATCAATGAAAAATGTGTAGTGTAGTCGAGTTTAACAGATCGTGCTTCTCGCTGTAATATTTCACTGAGTGACGTCATTTTTTAAAATGGAAATCGCCTTTTTTACGAAGAAGTAATGCTATAAAAAAATCATTTTATTTTTAAAATTACAATAAAAATCATGTAATCGCTCTGAACTTCGGAAAGAGGTCTAGTATACTCGTAAAAGTAACAGACTAATTAATTTTGAAAAGTATCGCTCATTAGATCCCGGGAGACCAAAAAACTTTAACTTCAAATTGAATAGTAGCCCTTTAGGGTTCAGGCTGTCCCTATGTCTCTTAAAAATTGATAGAACACCACGTAAAATATGTTATACTTTTTAATGAAATTTGTCTGCCTAACTGAAACGGTTATCAAGCTATCGAGTTCACACACATACACACACGCACACACACACACACTCGTACACATAAAGACATAGATGAATACATACAAGATTGACAACCTTTGTTTTCTGACATACGAATGTGTAAGACATCGACATTGGTTAAAATCTAAATTTTGAATTTTTGAACAATTACATTATATTCAGTAAGCGAGAAGAAAAAAAGAGAGGAATTTAGTTATTGAGGGTAAGGTATTAATTTCTATGTTTGAAACACTTTACAAAAACAATCTGCCTCTAACAAACATTCAGATATAGTTAGAGTTTAAAACACATTTCTTGTTCTTATGGTACTATTTCTTCCCGTTTCACATTCATTTGCCTATCACACAAGGAAAAACACTCTCACTGTTTTAAAACACTTATAAAATTCTAGAATGTACATTAAAAAGGAATATGCGGATTATTATTATGTATAAAATAAATGCTTGTAATGTATTACAATGAATTAATGATTGTTAAGCAATATATATTTTACCTAACATCACTCGTCTGGAGTAACAATCGATAAGTCTAATTTACATATCATTTAAATCACATTTAGCATTAATCAAAATTTAAATACATAAGTGATTCTTAACTAAATGAACACATAATAAATGACAAAAAATGAAGCATTTAATGTGTGCTTGAATAAGTTTAAAAATCGGCATTTACAGTAGCTATGATCAATTGTGATTATTCTAAAGGCGCACTCTTTACTGCATGAATGGAATAATTGACATGCTTCAGAGGTAGCTTACAAAAGAACCCTTGGCTAGACACTAAACAAAAGACATGCGTGTCCAAACATTTCCAGAAGACCGTCTGCGACTTTTTTTTTCTGTACCTTGTTGTGACATTTTTTTTTAAAATAACGCCTGAGTGATCTCGGTCTGATCATATATTGGTAATAGCGACCAGTAAATACACATTAAGGCAATCAAATATTTGATCATTATGTCAAACATGACGTCTCCACTATTATACTGGGGACACAGACATGTATCATTGACTGCGATTTTAAAGTACATTCATGACGACTATCTATAAATAAAATAGGCGTATAACATCTAGATAAAATAAATGATCCACAAGCAAATTGATTGATTTAAACAATACACACCAGCTTTATTTATGGGCAGGTTAATTGTCAAAATAAAGCTTTTTAAAATCATATTTTTTTATTTATTAGCAACATATATATATATATATATAGTTTGCTCTTATAATGTTTAACTTGACTTTGAAAATAATAAATCTGAAGTTTCCGCTTTTAAAACAGTTTTAATTAGTTATTTGCACACACGCAAATAAACACATACACACACACTATAAATATAAACTTATATTTATTTAGGACTTTCTTATGACATTCATTGACTTGTACATATCTAACTTGTGTCTGATATCTTCAAGTAAAAACAAAACAGAAACAACAAAAAATACTAACAAAAATAAAAAAAGGTTGTTGTTTATGTTATTGTTGTTCTTGTTGTTGTTGTTGTTTTTTTTTTTAAATTTGTCGATTGATTTTAAAAATTGAAGACAACGTGTCAGTCTTTGACAAGAGTTGTGGTGAGGATCATTTAAGCCACGTAGTTCATTATTTCATAGAGGTCATGTTAACGTTCAAATCCATTATGTAGTGCATGACCATTTCCTCGTAACAATCCAAGTCATCAGTGGCGTAGCTAGGGGGGGGCGGAGGGGGCGGTCCGCCCCGGGCGGCACTCATCTAAAGGGCGGCATTTTTGGGCATTAATTTGAAAAATAAAGCCATTTCCGACAACAGCCCTTTTTCTTTTGAAGGGGGAAAAAAGGTGAAACTAGAATACTCTTAATTTCGAATCTTAATTAGCGGATTCACGCAACATCTGTATAATTACATAGTGGTAGTTATAAATAACGCAAACCCGTTAAAAAATTAAAAATCGCTCAAAAAAGGAATCGGTTTGTTTGTAAAATTAAGCGGTATGAGTCACAAATGGCGCTATTATAAGAAAACTAAAAAAAAACAAAAAAAAAACACACATCACCGCTGGGCCTAATAATATGTACTATTAATATCACCACGACGATTTTGGTGTGGTTTTGTCGACATTGGCAGAATGATGCGCTAACAAGTACCTACATGACATGGTGGTTCAAATATTGTGTTAAAATTGCAAGTAGTAATTTAAATTACTGTTTCAGTTTTAGAAAAGTATTTTAAGGTAACTTACTAAATGTTAAATGTATTTTGTTTTTATTGCGTTAAAGTAGAACACATAATTAGTACTTTTAATTAAAATATTGTTATTCATTAAAATGCTACGTCTATCCAATTAAAGCAATGAGTAATAATTTGAATTTTAAATTTTATGGAAAATTATTAAGATTTAGCGCAAGAACATGAAAATATTCAAATTTATCCGTTAATAAACATCACTATAACATAAATAATTTCGAAAACGACATATTTCAAAATTTCATCGTGTTGGAAAAAATTGACATCTGAAGAAGTAATTAGTAAAACGAGATCAGATGCTGGAACTTTACACAGTCCAATGCAATATTTTTCTTTTCTATAGTATCTCAATTTGTGGGAACACATTTTCTTTAAAATAAATAATGCCAAGCCGATTCATGGAACAAAGTTATGTGCTGTTATAGATTTTAGGGAGTTGGAGACATCAACTGTACGCCGTGCTGGAAGGAGTAAAAGTTTGAGTGGAGAAAATTCAGGAGACGGGGTTCTATCTTTAGAGCAATTCGTACAACGAGAGATGTTTTCATCCATAGATGCAATTATAAAAGAAAGTAATAGAACCCACTAATGAGTTGCATGTCCTTGCAAGAAAATAAACGTGTATAATACTATCTACTAATTGAACATTTTTACCATCAAATAATTGTCTTTATTACCATTGACAAAGAACAGTTCAAATTGAACGAAAAAGTGTCCAGGTTTTTCATTGCTGTCCACAGGGTCAGTCTTTGCAATTGCGGCGCCTTATGCAGCTTAGTATGCGAAAATGGAAGCGCGGGGCCCAGTTTGGGTAGGGATAAGGATAATAAGGGAAAATTAAGATAGGTGGGGCCGATGAAAGCGTGAACCCACTACAGCCGCATAGATGCATGGCAGTGGCCTAAGACCAGCCAACGCTTTACCTACACTACAAGAAGAGGCATTATGTTAGAAAAACAGGGGGTGGTGGATGTCTCCTTGATCTATTAAAATATATTAAATAGTATAGATTCTTTACCCAACATTATAATTTTGCTAAGAATATTTTCAACAATTACTATCTTTGTAACTAGTTGTGAAATGAGTTTCTCCAAACTGCAATTAATAAAAAAAAAAAAATAGACCCTATCTTCGATCCACATTGAATTATTTAAGACTACAAAATCTTGCAATATTGACAAAAGAAAGAACAAGATATTACAAATAATTTAAATTTTGATAATATAATACACGACGTCTCTATTATGACTTTTAGGTCACTAAATGTATAAATATGTTTACATACTATTGTATACAATTTCTATGTTTATAAAAGAAATCATATATTTATAAATAAAAAATAAAAGCATATTAATTGTTAATAATTTTCGGTGTAAATTTGGAATATGTTTTCGTCTCATTTGGGGGTTTGGTGGGGGCCTGCGACCTCAATAAATTTCTTGTGGCCTTTAATAAAAGCATCTTATAATTTCAAAATTGTGTACTTATAGGTATATCATCTTATTCGGCCTATTTTATTAATGCTTACATAAATATGGCATGGAATGGTTACCATGTTCCACACCTTTTACTTTTACAATGTACTTCCTTTCAATTACAATTATTTATTAATGTTTATTAATGTATAAAAACCATCATACGATTGACTTTAATGGCCGTCCTCAAATGACGTGTCGCGATTTTGGCTGAAAATTTACCCCTTGCTCCCCCCCCCCCTGATCAAACGCCGTCACAAAAACTTAGACCCCTTTCTTCAAAGTGACATCACAAAGCCCCCCCCCCATAAAAGCCGTATTTTCTATTTGAAAATCAGCATGTTTCCAATTTATTTATTTTTTGTCAGTTAAATACCTTTTAGTGTAAGGCTGCACTCTAATATCGTAACACGTGTAAAACCCTGTAAAACTTTATTAAATTAAGTTTCGCTAATCATATGTTTAAGTGGAACTTTTATTTAAATTTACGCGTTTTGATGTGACTTCAAATGTGTGACACCCTCTCCCCCCCCCACATGTGTGACGTCATTTATGGACACCCTAAAAGGGCGGCAAATTGGAGACCGCCCCGGGCGGCAAAAGCTCTAGCTACGCCACTGCAAGTCATGGTCTGTTGGTGACTAGACGTTCTGGCATATGAAGGATATCGTTCATATAGAAGTTCAACTTCGACGCAAAAACTTCAATAAAAAATATTTGAATGTCTTCAGCTATTCAGCCCAACCTTTGATATCGATTGAATATTTCATCATTAAAGCAGGATAAATTTCTTTTCAAGTTGTACATGTTAAAGAGTTGTTTTTTTTGTTTTTTGTTTTTTTTTTACGCATGGCATGGTCCTATAGAAATGACGTTTGAAAATGCGCAGTTTAATGTTGCAACGCAGACAGTTGGAAATGGGATATGATATGGTGGGTGTGTCTAGGGATATGTTTGCTTCAATGCAGAGGCGTCACTAGGGTTCATGGCAATTAGTGCTCTAGCTCATAGTTTCAATCCCATTGAGTACCTCAGTATAGAGTTTTAGAATTATAACAATTTTAGAACCGTTGCGGGTGGGGTATAGTTCCACTAGCGTAGCTAGGGGGCGGTGGGGGTGGTCCACCCCGGGCGGCAATCATTCAGAGGGTGGAGTTTGTGGGCATTTGAAAAGTAAAGCCATTTCCGAAAACCGCCCTTTCTCTTGTTGAAGGGGGCAAACCAAGGGGGAAAAAAAATATTCTTAATTTTGAGTCATATCTAATGGATTCGTACATTTGTTTTATTACATTGTGGTTGTTAGATCCAGTGGCGTCGTGAGGGGGGCGGGAGGCGGGCCGCCCCGGGTGACACCATCAGGGGGGTGACACCAAAGCCAAAAATTTTACTGTAGGAATTTATGTCAGAAAAACAAAGAATACACATTTCGTTTAACTAGAAAGAAAGTAAGAAATACGATGACATACAGTAACCACAAAGATTTTTTTTTTAATCAGTTAACTTGCAATAATAAAAAAAATCCAGCACACAAACAACATTAAAACAAATAAGAAAAGAAAGTGACAGTCGCAGCAGAGAGATCTTTAAAAAGGTTGGACTTACAGCCCTTTAGGCTTTAACACACTAACAGCATGAATGAATCCCACGTCACAATATACATATATAATTTTACGCGATATTCTTTATTTTTACTGTGTTTTTTTCAACGTTTGTTATTCATGGGGTAACGAATTGTTTTCTCTATTTGAAATAAAAAAGTTATACAAATATTTATTATTATTTCAACCTACAACTTAAGTTTGCGATTTTTTTTCATGGCGAAGTTTTCAATCAAGTCAGTGAAGCTAAATAAGCTTACAAGTTCCTTTTCAATAGTCATTAGAGAGAGCATATTCAGTCATGGTTGTCCAATACGAATTCTAACTCATTTTTGTATTTATTTCAACTTTGAAAAGGATCGCTCTCTGCTGCAGTTCGAAGTCATCATTGAGAGATATATGCAAATTTCGATGCTACATTTGTAAATAACTGAATTTTAGCTCATTCCAAAGCAGCAAAATGTATTTTTAGCTCTGTGCACTTGTTTTGAGTTTCACATTGTGCTACTTCCTTTTCCTTACCCTAAGCCTGGGGCTGGACAATAAGTCTTTTAAGAGTTCTAAAAATTGGACTAATTGTGAAAGTATTTCGGCATCCTTCCGTCTCGCGAGACGATGGTGCATCACCGTTGGGTTGGGTTGCATTTCCTCGAGTGACTGTGCAGTCCTATCCTTGAGTGACAGTCTTTGCCACAGTTTTTACACACGAGATCTGTGCTTCCAAATGTTTTGGCCTTTCTCCTAGCTCTTCTGTCTGCAGCCTCCTCCATTCTTCGCTCCTCGGCTACTATGACGCCCTCTTTGACAACTGTGCGCCACGTAGATCGGTCTTCTGCCTTACACTCCCAGTCACTTGTATGTATTTTGGCTGCTTTCATGTCCCTTTGACAGACATCTTTAAATCGCAAGCTTGGGCGACCTGTTTTCCTCTTTCCTGAAGCAAGTTCACCATATAGGAGGTCCTTCGGAATGCGGCCGGGGCTCATTCTTTTGACATGTCCTAGCCACCTCAGGTGTCTTTCACTAAGAATTGAGAACATGCTTTGGGTATTGGCACGCGTTAGTACCTCACTATTAGGCACTTTTTCTTGCCATTTAATACCAAGGATGCGGCGCAAGCATCTCAAATGGAAGCTGTTAAGCTTACGCTCTTGTGATGTATAAGTGGTCCATGTCTCGCTCCCATATAGTAGTGTACTGATGACACAGGCTCGATAGACGCACAGTTTGGTTTTCTCCGTTAGCTTGGTGTTTTGCCAGACCCGCTTATTTAGTTTAGCCATTGTTGCGGCTGCCTTGCCAATTCTGCTGTTTATTTCTTCTTCAATGGACAGTGTATTGGAGACCTTGGATCCCAAGTAGGTGAAGCTGTCCACAACCTCCAAGTTTTCATTATCGATATTTATGGTAGGAGGAGGTCGAGTGTCTTGGGCCATGATGTTTGTCTTTTTCAAGCTGATTTGCAGACCAAATTCTTTGCAGGCATTGGAGAAGCTTGACACGAGTTGTTGCAAACCAGATTCTGTATGTGCTGTTAGTGCCGCATCATCCGCAAATAGTAGCTCTCGAATTAGGACATCCGTCGTTTTGGTCTTGGCTCGGAGGCGGGCAGTGTTGAAAAGTCCTCCATCAGCTCTGGTATGTAACCAGATTCCCTCACTGCTATCCTTGAATGCGTATCGAAGAAGTACAGAGAAGAATATTGCGAAGAGTGTTGGTGCGAGTACACAACCTTGTTTAACTCCGCTGCTGACAGGGAAGGCCTCTGACTTAGCTCCATCGAACTGTACTGTGCCAAGCATATTTTCATGGAACTGTCTGATGATGGCAAGTAGGTGAGGGGGACATCCAATTTTTGCCAGTATTTGGAATAGCCCGTTGCGACTGACTAAGTCGAAGGCTTTTGTAAGGTCCACAAATGCAATGTATAGTGGCATCTGCTGCTCTCTGCATTTTTCCTGGAGCTGTCGTATGGAGAACACCATGTCTATGGTAGACCGACCGGACCGGAAACCACACTGAGATTCTGGATAGACGCGGGATGCTAGGCTTTGTAAACGTTTTAGTATAACGCGGGCAAAGGTCTTTCCTACAATACTAAGGAGTGAAATGCCGCGATAATTATTGCAATCACTCCTATCACCTTTGTTTTTATATAGTGTCACTATATTTGCATCCTTTAGGTCTTGGGGGATGTAGCCCTGTTCCCAGCAGAGGGACAGAATCTCGTGCAATGGTTGGAGTAAAGCTGTCTTGCCACTCTTTAGAACCTCTGGTGGTATTCCATCATTCCCAGGCGCTTTTCCACAAGCTAGACTGTCAATTGCTTTGCTCAGCTCTTCCTGTGTGGGCACGACATCAAGTTCTTCCATGAGTGGCATATCTGGGATGTCATCTAGAGCGGTGCTGGAGACTGTGGTAACTGTTGAATACAATTCCAGATAATGCTCAACCCACCGTTTTAGCTGTGCTGCCTGGTCTTGAATAATTTCTCCATTTTTGGACTTTAGGGGAGCAGCTTTTGACGTCAAGGGGCCCGTTGCCTTTTTGATGTTTTCGTACATGACTTTTGCATTGCCCATGTCTGCAGCTGATTGTATACTGGAACAGAGCTTAAGCCAGTAGGTATTGACACATTTACGTGCAACCTTTTGGGCAAGTGACTTAGCTGTTTTTAAAGCATGCAAATTGTCAGGTGTAGGCTTTTCCTTGTAAGCCATAAGAGCTTTCCTTTTTGCTTCAGTGACGGGTTTCATCTCGTCCCAATGTTCATCAAACCAGTCCGTGTTTTTGTGAGATTTTTTGCCAAAGGCTTGTATTGCGGATGTATAGATTGTGTCTCTCAGTTGCGTCCATTTGGAGTCAATGGTGACGCATGGGGACATCTTTGAGAGACTTTCCTTCACCTTGTCTTTGAACAGCTGCGCTATCGCAGGGTCTTTCATGCAGGAGGTATTGATGCGTGGACTTCCCTTTTTCTTTGTGTGGTACGAGTTTTTCCTCATTATTCGTACTTTGCTGGCGACAAGGGAATGATCCGTGTCACAGTCGGCACTGTGATAGCTGCGAGTGAGTAGGACGCTAGCTAGTTGTGCACGCCTGGTGATAATGAGGTCCAGCTGGTGCCATTGGTGGGATCGAGGGTGTCTCCAAGATACTTGATGTATATCCTTGCACTTGAAGAAAGTGTTGGTCACACACAAGCCTCGTGAGCAGCACAATTCCAGAAGCCTTTGTCCATTTTCATTTAACTTTCCTCTTCCAAATAGTCCAAGGCAGGTGGGCCAGGCTTCGTGGTCGCTCCCCACTCTAGCATTGAAATCTCCTAGGAGATAGATTGCCTCGTCTTTGTGGATGCCGGCTATTGCCTGGTCTAACGCTCCATAGAACTGGTCCTTCTCTTCCGGAGTTGAATAGAGTGTTGGGGCATACACACTAAGAATGTTTGCTGGGCCCGCAGTTGTTCTGAGTCTTAGAGTGAGGATCCTCTCCGTGCCTGATGACGGTGGTTCAATGGATGGTAGAAGAGTGTTTTTAACAGCGAAACCCACACCATGCTGTCTAGGTTCGTCTTTCGGTCTGCCTTGCCAGAAGAAGGTGTAATTGGCCTCTTTGAGTGAACCGTTGTCTGGGAGCCTGGTCTCCTGAAGGCATGCTATGTCAATCTTTAGCCTTTTAAGTTCTCTATCGATTATTCCTGTCTTCCGTGTGTCGTTTATGGACTGCAGATCATCAGTGATGCCGGGACACATAGTCCTCACGTTCCAGCTAGCGATTCGAAGAGCTGGGGTCTTCTTTTTCTTTTTTGTATTTCTTGGTGCAGGGCTTAGTGGCCCACTTGTTGAGTGGTACTCTAATCTCCACGCACCCAGTGGAGAAGGCAGGCCATGACGGGATAGCACCTATTTGACTGGGGGCTGCCCAGTTTGAGGCGGGCGGTAGCTGTCCAGTGAGACATTGGTAGTCTCTCCCACCGTCGGAAGCAGCCCCTGGCGCCTAGCTCTACGTCAATTGAGCTTTGGCTTATAACCGGTAACTGCTGCTTCCCGTGTTTTGTCGACACCTTGCGGCGACGCTGGAGTGTCCTCTCCAGAGGTGATGCAAGCCTGGGCGGGTATTATGGAGAATTAGCTGCTGCCCATACAGCATATCCCCCCTCTCCACGTCAATGGTG
>MUZC01000681.1:604265-621800 GCA_002072015.1 Radix auricularia | reverse complement strand
TTTTTTTTTTTTTGTACCGCAGCGCACTAACACTTTGACCACCGCGCCCCCTAATTGTGAAAGTAAGCAGTCTTTGAAATCACTTTAATATTCTTCATTAACTTGGCTGCTGCCCATCGAATAGCGTCATTGCTGATCTCAGAATGGATGTTTTTATATTCGCTTAATCGAAGTTGTGGGGCTTCAAAAGTTTGTCAATGATTACCATAAATACCATTTTGGTGATATCAAACTGACACTTTCTCTTCTTTAATAGTATTCTCGATTATTTATAGTCTTTTTTTCCCCACGGACTTACCCTTTCATTTGTCTTCATATGAATCAAATTAAAAATGCTGTCTTTTAACAAACTCAATGAGTGACTTCAAATACTTGGCTGAAATCAAAGAAATTCTCGGCTCTTGAAGGGATAATTTTGTTTTCTGAAATCTCTCTAAATTTGTTTCCCAATTCAACATAGCGACTTTAAGTTGTTTAAGTTCCTTCCGAAATCTTTCTGCTTCAAGTCAACAGACACGGGGCTGATTTTCGTTTGTTGCTAATTCTTTCAGTGCTGCAATATTTGTGAGAGACGTGTTGTGTTGTTGTATTGACATAGTATGAACGTGCGAGTTGACTGAGTATGAAACACGTGTTTTATGCTGTGAACGGAAAATAGTGTGTGGTCGTGAAGGGAGAGGGTGGATGGCTATTAGTGTAAGGTTCGCTATGTAACAGAGGTTGATTCTAAGATTCATTAAAGATACTTGTTACCCAGACCACAAGGAGTTGAAGTTTTGTTTCTTGACTTGCAAGTTCTTTTACAATATTGTCATAGTATGAGTTATAAACAAACTTGACAGCAGGGCCGGCTTTAGGCATAAGTAAACCGGCAACCACCTATGGCCTCCGATTAGTCTCATCATTAATGGGGGCCTCGCACAACAATATTTCAATATTTATTTTATAATTTTCTGTTACATTTTAAGCCACCAAATTCACTTCGATTAGGGCCTCTAATCCCCTTAGGCCGGCCCTGCTCACAGCATTATGTCGGGCTGACCATCTTGTGTCAAACAAGCCTTTGTTAACATGTATCAATTTTATGTGTTTTGGAAGTATCTGTCGACGATGAGTAGATGCAACAAGTCAAGTATAAAGATTTTGGGGAAGACAACTGCTCCGCGTTTCCCAACCAAGTGAAGGGAATAAGCTGTACATGGCACAAAATGAGCAGCACTGCACTTCTTACAAAGTTTAGCCCAGACTCTGTTATACTTACTACTTATAACACAAGCATTGACTGTTCAAGGCATTTTCAGGGATTTATACAACATTTGCCCATCTTTATTATACATCATGATAACAATTAAATTATTGGGGGCCCCTGGCTTTAGCCCGCTCAGCCCCCTCCCTTTAATTCAACCATAGGGGAAGGGTCACGCATCTGTGACTACGTGTTACTAGGGGGCTGGTGTGTTTTAAAATGTGACGTCACATCCAAAAAAACCCGCAACTTTAAATAAAAGTCCCCTTAAATATTTTATTGTTTACAATTTTTAATGACGTTTTCAATGGCTCTCCCGCGTGTTACGATACTAGAGTGCATACTTACACTAAATACATATTTAAATGACAAAATACGTATTTGCAACATGCTAAGTTTTATTGAGAAAATTATGGCTTGGGAGAGGGGTGTCTAAGCTTTGTGACGTCATAGCGGAACAAGGGGTTGGGGTTTACGTTTTTGTGACAAAGTATGACGCGGGTGAAAAGGGGGGGGGCGAAAATTGGTAACCTAACGTGACGTCATGTATTGAGGTCCTCTTTTAAGTCATGAAGGGGTGACACCATGAGCTACAACCCCGGTGACACCAAACCTAGCGACGCAACTGGTTAGATCTATATGTAATGCAAAACGATTCAAAAATTTAAAATCGCTCAAAAAAAGGTAACGATTTGTTTGAAAAATTAAGCGGTATACGTCACAGATGGCGCTTTTTATAAGAAAACTGCACATACAAAAAAGACACACACACAAAAAAAAAAAAAAAAAAAAAAAAACATCACCGCTGGTCCGAAAATATTTACTATTAATGTCGCTACGACAGTTTTTGCTTGGAATATCGACATGCGGAGAATGATGCGTTTACAAGTACCTACATGACATGGTGGTTCAAATATTGTTTTTAACTTGCAAGTAGTAATTTATTTAGTAGCTTCGACTGGCTGGCTAAACCTGGTGAGGGTAGCCGTGGTCTCAAACCCTCGGTGATCTAGGTATGTCTACCTGTGCACGTGAAGACTGGACTCGATGGATTGAGCGGAGAAACCACAAGATGGTCAACGGTCAAGAAGGCGAGTCTCAGCAAAGTGTGGTGGAACGCTAAGGGCATGACAAGACAGACAGGACATCATGGCCATCCACTGCACCCGTCTCCATCACCAGCCGTCTCGACTCTGTCGTGCCTCTGGATCATGATGGTCTCGGGCGAGAGAGTGAGATCGACGAACTGCGCAACTCTTTCTCACTTAAATCCAAGTCACCGCGCAAGTCACTTTTTTCATCCATCCCATCCCATAACTCACCTCACCACCAAGTCCTGTGGCGACAGGCAAGCGACGAAGCGGCAGGTGTGGGTACACTGGGAGCCGTAGCCGCGACCCTGCACACAGGCGGCCCAGGGCATTGGGTCGTTCTTCACCGACACGGAGCAGAGGTGGAGTCCGGCAGCCCCCTGGGTGACTGAGCAGCCCTTTTTAGGAATGCACTGCTCACCTCCATGGCATGAGGAAGGGGCTAGAAAAGGTGCCCTAAACATTGCCTGCTCCAGCCTTCCCTAGCCAGCTTACCGCGGCTGGTGGGGACCCTATACCAGCGGTCGAAATATAAAAAAGAAATTGAGGATAGTTCCTCTCACATTGGGCGCATGGAATGTGCGCACCCTCCTGGACAGACATGATGCAAATAGACCTCATTGGTAAAGAACTCGCCAGATATAATATAGACATCGCAGCCCTGAGCGAGACAAGGCTTGCGGGCGAAGGTGAGCTCTGTGAAAAAGGCTCCGGCTACACATTCTTCTGGAGTGGCAGACCCAACGAGGACCGGCGTGAAGCAGCAGTTGGCTTTGCGGTGAGGACAACCCTTGTCGGAAAAATGGCTGGACTACCCAAGGGACTGAATGACAGGCTTATGACCATGAAACTTCCACTGTTAGCTGGTAAGAAGCATGTCACCATCATCAGTGCATACGCCCCAACCATGACCAACCCAGATGAAGTCAAGGCAAAGTTTTACGAAGAACTTCACACACTCATTGCCGACGTTCCAAAGGAGGACAAGCTCATCTTGCTAGGTGACTTCAACGCAAGAGATGCCAAGGACTACTGTGCCTAGGAGGGAGTACTTGGACACCATGGAGTGGGCCAATGCAACAGCAATGGCCTTCTTCTGCTTCAGACTTGTGCTGAACACGAACTGCTAATCACCAACACGATCTTCCGCCTCCCTACCTGCAATAGGACATCATGGATGCACCCCCACTCGAAGCACTGGCATCTTATTGACTATGTCATCGTTAGGAAGAGGGACAGACAGGATGTAATAGTGACCAAGTCCATGTGCGGTGTTGAATGCTGGACAGACCACCGCCTCATCCTCTCCAAGCTCAACATTCGTATTCAGCCTAAACGGCGCCCGCAAGGGAAGAAGGCCCCCAAACGGCTGAATGTTGCCAAGCTGAAGACCACTAGTGGCAAGGAGTCATTCGTGATTGCTCTGGAGGAGCACTTGAGATCCACCTCTCCGGAAAACCAGAACGTGGAGGCAGATTGGACATTGCTTAGAGAGCTGATTTACACCTCAGCTACAGAGACCCTGGGGCCCCAGACCAGAAAAAATAAGGACTGGTTTGACAAGAATTGCGAAGTCATCAAGCAGTTACTGGATGAGAAACACCAACTCCACCAAGCTTACCTCAATAACCCAAAGTCCACTTCAAGGAGAGAAGCATTCAACAACATACGTAGAACTGTACAGCAGAAACTCTGTCAGATGCAGGACGATTGGCTCAGCAAAAAAGCTGATGAGATCCAATGCTATGCAGACAGGCGTGATTATAAGAACTTCTAAGAAGCCTTGAGAGAAGTGTATAGCCCAACGTCGCCAGCTCTGAGGAAACCTTCCGGTGGGGTTTAAACCCTAGTTAGGTCAGTGATGATCCCCACGCTCTGCGGCGATCTGAACTATATAGACTCGTAAGCTTTGCCGTGGTGGCGCCAAAGTGATACTATGTTGATAGCGAGTCACAGTAAGGAAATTCCACACCTCCCTCGGGAGGCACACTTTAGTGGGAGGCGTTTTCGGCCCAGTGCCCTGGACGCCCAGGCGGCCGCTTGTAGCAGCGACCGCTCCGGGGGGGCTTCTCAGTCCTTACATCCCTTAGGGGGCCAGAGGGCTGAGGGGGTTTTCCGGGAAGCCCCATGAAGAGCGCAAGCTCGGGACTGCTGATTTTCTTCCACATGTAGGATTCAGCCCAACGTCCTCAGGCTCAAATCCATTTCTCAGCGAAGACGGCAACACGCTCATCTCGGACAAAGGGAAGATCTTGAAGAGGTGGGCTGAACATTTTAACAACATCCTTAATCGCCCATCGGCAATCAATGAAGAAGCCATCAATCGTCTCCCCCAAGTGCCAACAAACAAGGCACTGGATGACCCACCAACCTTGCTCGAAACCCAGAAAGCAATCTGTCTACTTTCAAGTGGCAAAGCACCTGGTTCAGATGCCATACCAGCTGAGGTATACAAGGAAGGGGGACCAGCCCTAACTGAAAGGCTCCACCAGCTATTTCTCTTGATATGGGAGCAAGAGAGGATCCCGCAGGATTTCAAAGATGCATCCATTGTACATCTTTTTAAAGGAAAGGGAAATAGACTGGTTTGTGACAACCACAGAGGCATATCCCTGCTTTCTATCGCAGGAAAGATCCTAGCCAGAATCCTGCTAAACCGCCTCACAGCTCATCTTGACCAAGGACTCCTGCCTGAAAGCCAGTGTGGCTTCCGAAGAGAGCGAGGAACCATCGACATGGTTTTTGCTGCCAGGCAACTGCAAGAGAAATGCCAGGAGCAGAACTCCGACCTCTTCTCCACCTATATTGACCTAACCAAGGCATTCGACACAGTTGGCAGAGAGGATTTGTGGAAGATCATGGAGAAGTATGGTTGCCCAAGCAAATTATTTTCCTTGGTTCAACAATTCCACGAAGGCATGCAGGCCAGAGTCCAGGACAGAGGAGAGTCATCTGACCCTTTTCCTGTCACAAACGGTGTCAAGCAGGGATGTGTCCTGGCTCCAACGCTATTCAGCATCATGTTTTCTGCCATGCTGACAGAGGCCTTCAGAAACGAAGATGTTGGTGTTAAGCTGAGGTACCGTACGGATGGCAAACTGTTCAACCTTCGGAGGCTTCAGGCAAAAACCAAGGTCAGGACAGACACAATCAGGGACCTGCTTTTTGCAGACGATTGTGCCCTCAATGCTGCCTCAGAGGATGACATGAAACGCAGTGTTAGCCTGTTCTCCAGCGCCTGCACTAACTTTGGTCTGACAATTAACACAAAGAAGACTGAAGTCCTTTATCAACCCGCGCCTGGAAAGCCTTATGTTGAGCCCATCATCACTGTCAACAACCAGAAACTCAACGCAGTGAAACGCTTCACATACCTAGGCAGCACACTGTCACAAAATGTCACCATCGATGACGAAGTGAATGTCAGAATTGCCAGGGCCAGCTCCACTTTTGGCAGGTTGTACCCGAATGTCTGGAACAGAAGAGGCATTACCATCCAGACCAAAGTGAAAGTATATAGGGCAGTNAGCTGGCCTCCCCAGCATCTTCACCCTCCTGATGCAGTCACAGCTTCGCTGGGCAGGGCACCTAACCCGAATGCCAAATGAGAGACTACCAAAGAGACTCTTCTATGGCGAGCTCCAGCATGGCCAGCGGTCCCATGGTGGACAAAAGAAACGCTTTAAAGACACATTGAAAGCGTCTCTGAAAGCGTTTGCAATAAACCCAGACACGTGGGAGGAAGCTGCGTTGGACCGGTCCACCTGGCGCCAATCCATCCACGAAGGTGCCAGGACATGCGAGGCAAACAGGATTAACGCCGCAGAAAAGAAGAGGCAAGCCCGAAAGGCCCGTGCTGTCAACCCTCCAGGAGACAATCAACTCATCCAATGTCCCTTCTGTTCCCGAACTTTCCGTGCCAGAATCGGCCTTGTCAGCCATCTGCGCACACATAGGCAAAACCAGTCTCAGCAACCCTCGGATGACTAGAGTGGTCCTCGTTGATTCGACGGACGACCGAATAATAAGTAATTTATATTACTGTTTGAGTTTTCATAAAATTATTGTAGGGTGACTTATTAAAAATTATTTCTTTTGTTTTGTTTTTATTGGGTTGAAGTAGCACATACAGCTTGTGTTTTCATTAAAGTACGGTTATTCTTTAAAAATGAATGGTTATTCATTTCTCCGTTAATAAACACTACAATAACATAAATAAATTCTAAAAAGACATACTTTAAAATTTCAAGTGTCTGGAAAAAAAATGACTTCTGAAGTAACTAGTAAAACGAGATCGGATGCTGGAATTTTACTATGTTCAATGCAATCTTTTTCTTTTCTTTGGTATCTCAATTTATGCAAACCCATTTCATGGAACAAAGATAAATGCTAATACAGAACACTGTTATATGGAGTTAGAGATATCAACTGAACCCGAGTTAGAATTAGAAAAAATATGAGTGGGGACAATTCAGAAGACGTGGTTCTATCTTTAGAGCAAGAAGTACAACGAGAAATGTTTTTATGCATAGATGTAATTATAAAAGAAAATAAACGAACGTGCTGATGAATTACATGTCCTTGCCAGAAAATATTCGTGTATAATACCATGTAGCATACTAAATGAAGAATTTGAACTTCAAATACATTTCTTTATTTACATTGATAAAGAACAGTTCGATATTGAACGAAAAAGGTTCCAGGTTTTTATGGCAGTACACAGGGCCGGTCTTAGCCATTGGTGGTCATATGAAGCTTAGTGTGCGAAAAGGATTGCGCGGGGCCAAGTTTGGGTAGCTATAACGTATTAATAAAGATAATAAGTGAAAAATAAGATAGGTGTGCCTATCAAAACGCCGGGGGCCCACTGCGACTGCATAGGTTGCAATAGCCTAAGACCAGCCCTGGTTGTACCTGCACTACAAGAAGAGGCATTATGTTAAAAAACGAGGGCAATGCCCACTTGATCTATTAAAATATATTCAACAGTATAGATGTGGAAATTCTTTACCCAACATTAAAATTTTGCTAAGAATTTTTTCAACAATTACTATCAGTGTACCTAGTTGTGAAAGGAGCTTCTTTAAACTGATGTTGAAAAAAATTATATTTGCTCCACAATAAGGGATTTAAGACTATACAATCAGGCATTATTGTCCATTTAATTTTTGATAACATACTATACGATTTTTCTACTATGAAAGTTAGGTAAGTAAGTAAATGTAAAAATAATAATATAAAAATATGTTTACATTCTGATGCATACTATTTCTTTGTTAATAAAAAAAATCATATTTATTAAATAAAAAATACAAGCATGTTAATTTTTTTTTTAATTTTTTTTTTTGTGTTAATTTGTGGAATGTGTTTGTCTCATTGGGGGGGGGGGCATGTGGCCTGCGACCCCACATTTTTTTTTTTTGGCCTTCAAAACAATTATCTTGTATTTTTAGAAATGTGTGTTTATAGGTATATCATCTTATGCGGTCTCTTTTATTACTGTTACATAAATAGAGCATGCATTGGTAAAAATGTCCCCCCCCCATTTTACAATGTAATTCGTTTCAACTACATTTATATATTCATGTTTAGAAATTTAAATAAAAGTACCACTTAAATATAATGATATATGATATATGATTTACATGGTTTCACACGTGTTACGATATTAGAGTGCAGTCTTACACTAAAAAATTGATTTGAAATATGCTCAATTTCAAATAGATAATACGGCTTTTATGGCCGGGGAGGGGGGAATCTTTGTGATGTCACATTGAAGAAGGGGTCTAAGTTTTTGTGACGACGTGACCAGGGGGCAGGGGTGAATTATCAGCCAAAATCGCGTGCCGTCATTTGAGGACGGCCTCTTAAGTCAATCGGATGATGGTTTTTTAAATTAATAAACATTGATAAATAATTGTAATTGAAAGGAAGTAAATTTTAAAAGCAAAAGGTGTGGAACATGTTAACCATTCCATTACATATTTATGTAAGCATTAATAAAAGAGGCCGAATAAGATGCTTTTGTTAAAGGCCACAAGACAGTTTTTGAGTTCGCAGGCCCTCACGACCCCCTTCCCCCCAAAAAAATTAGACAAAAAAACAAATTTACACCAAAAATTATTAACAATTATTTTTTATTTATAAATATATGATATCTTTTATAAACAAAGAAATTGTATACATTAGTATGTAAATATAATATTTATACATTTACCTACCTAACTTTCATAATAGAAAATCGTGTATTATGTTATCAAAATTTAAATTATTTTTAATGTCTTATTTTATCTTTTGACAATATTGCAAAATTTTGTAGTCTTAAATCACTCATTGTGGAACGAAATTAATTTTTTTAATCAACTGCAGTTTGGAGAACCTCCTTTCACAACTAGATACACTGATAGCAATTGTTGAAAACAGTCTTAGCAAAATTATAATGTTGTGTAAAGAATTTTCCAATCTGTACTATTTAATATATTTTAATAGATCAAGGGGCATCCCTCCGCGCATCCATGTTCGCATACTAAGCTGCATAAGGCCCGCAGTTGCAAAGACTGGCCCTGTGAACAGCCATAAAAACCTGGAACCTTTTTCGTTCAATAGAACTGTTATTTGTCAATAGTAATAAAGAAATTTATTTGATGGTAAAGATCTTCATTTCGTAGATTACATGCTATTATACATCAATATTTTTTCTTGCAAGGACATGCAGCTCAGCAGTGGGTTCTATTACTTTCTTTTATAATTACATATATGGATAAAAACATTTCTCGTTGTACGACTTCCTCTAAAGATAGAACCCCGTCTCCTGAGTTTTCTTCCCTCATACTCATTTTCCTTCCAGCACGGCGTACAGTTGATATCAACAACTTTCTAGAATCTATAACAGCGCTCTGTATTAGCACATAACTTTGTTCCATGAAATGGGTTGGCACTATTTATTTTAAAGAAAACGGGTTCCCATAAATTGAGATACTATAAAAAAGAAAAATATTGCAATGAATTGAGTAAAGTTCCAGCATCTGATCTCATTTTACTAGTTACTAATTCAGATGTAAATTTTTTCCATGACGTTTGAAATTTTTAAATATATCTTTTCGAAATTATTTATGTTATAGCAATGTTTATTAACGGATAGATTTAAATATTTCAAGTTCTTGCGATAAATCTTAATAATTTTCCATAAAATAAAAAAAAATTAAAAACATTATTTACGCATTTCTTTTATTGGATAGACGTAGCATTTTTAATAAATAAAATATTTTAATGAAAAACACAAATTATTTGTGCTACTTTGATGCAATAAAAACATAATACATTTAATTTTTAGTATAGTATGGCATCTGTCCGTCTACGAGAGACGATAGATTTATCTTTAATATTTGCAGCTCTTGGTGTGGCTGATGAGACCAATCCTTGAGTGGCAGTCTCTTCTGCATTTTACACACACAAATGTAGTCGGGCAGTGTTGCCTGGCCTTTTTCCTCGCTGTTTTCCAACTGCTTCTTCCATAGATTTTTAATAAGTTACCTTAAAATAGTTTCCTAAAACTGAAACAGTAATTTAAATTACTACTTGAAAGTTAAACATGATATTTGAAGCATCATGTCATATAGGTACTTGTTAGCGCATCATTCTGCGCATGGCGAAATTCCACGCAAAAACTATCGTGGTGATATTAATAGTACATATTATTCGGCCCAGTGGTGATGTGTTGTTTTTTTAGCAGTTTTCTTATAATAGCACCATTTGTAAAGCATACCGCTTAAATTTCCAAACAAATCAATTCCCTTTTTTTTAGCTATTTTTAATTTTTGGACGGGTTTGCGTCAGTTATAGGATAATAAAACAAATGTGTGAATCCGTTATTAAGATTCGAAATTAAGAGTACTTTTGTTTCATCTTAGTTTTCCTCCTTCAAAAGAAAAGGGGCGGTTGTCGGAAATGGCTCCATTTTTCAAATAAATGCCCCTAAATACCGCCCTTTAGGTGGTCGGACACTTCG
Organism: Radix auricularia; assembly: GCA_002072015.1. Taxonomy (NCBI): domain Eukaryota; kingdom Metazoa; phylum Mollusca; class Gastropoda; family Lymnaeidae; genus Radix; species Radix auricularia. The sequence continues at coordinate 611,455 of MUZC01000681.1, read as the reverse complement.
ACCCCGGACGATTCGACGCCGGACGGTTCGACCCTGCCAGTTCGACGCCAGGACGTTTCGACGCTAGGTCGTTTCAACCCCGGTCGGTTCGACCCCGGACGGTTCTACCCCGGACGATTCGACCCCGGTCGATTCGACCCCGGACACTTCGACACCAGGACGTTTCGACTTTAGGGTGTTTCGACCCCGGACGATTCGACCCCTTTCTCTTTAAGGCGTGAAATGTTTTGGTTTTTAAAAATTCATTTTTAATTCTTTTTTAATTAAAAATAAATAGTTGAAGTTTAATATTATCTCTTTAAAAATTAAAACAGTAGGAAATAGTTATGTTTAACGGTTTTTTTTAAATGATAGTATGATTGAACAAATAATATAGTTTTATATTAATATGTCTTAAAAATTAAAAATAGAATGATATGTTATTTTTAATAATTAAAAATAGTACAATGTATAAAATAAAATAGTCTAATTTATATTAATAGCTCTTAAAAATTAAAAATAGAATGAGATATTTTTAATAATTAAAAATTGTACAATATATAAAAGTCTAATATATATTNGGGCCATGTGGTCAGAAAAAGGTATGTACATTCTAATCCGCCACACTCCCTATATTTACCTTTCCCATAACTCTCGCCAGCACACAATGTCCTGTGGTCGCCACTTAGTCTGGTCTTCGCAACATACCGCTATGTGCCGGCCAACTTACAGTCCCTGGTCTCGGTAGACTTCTCTTGATCTCTCCACCCCAATCAAAGTCACGATGTAATCGGACAATAAAATGGCTTGTGGTCAGAGGGTTCTATGTAAAGGTCACTAAATTCTCTAAGCCCCTACTCCCAGTATTAATTTTCACATAACGCCGATAACGCTCGCCAAAAAACTAGGTATAACTATAACTTATAGGTCACTACTCCCTACACTCCTATCGCAAACATCTTTTTTTTTTTGCTTTTTTAAATGTGTAATATATTTATATTTTATTTATACATATATTTGTCAGTCTTTTAAAGGTTTTCACAGTTATGAAAATAAATGATTTTTTTCCCTTATACAGGGTGACGTCATGTTGAATGGCGAATATCCAGGACGTTAAAACCATTACAAACCCATGACCTTTGCATTTACTTCTGTTTCTTGTGTACGTTAACACCTATAGACTTGCCTGGCAGAAAAACTGATTTTAATAAGACTTAAAAAGTTATCTAGATTAAATAAATTTCAATATTTAATATGCCGCATAGCAGACAAAAGCATTCAAGCTGCTGGGACCTTATAACCTGACTGAACGTTACGTATTGATTTTTACCGTCTATTTGAATGTTCAGTTTACCATCGTTTTACTGGAAGCATGCCGTTGTAAAATGAAGTGCAGGGGTGGTGGCTAGTTTGTATTATAAAGCGGTCATGATGGCAAAAATAATGCGGCGTTTGAAAGGGTACAAGGGCAGCTTTTACAACAATATTTACAGCACCCTAGGCGAAACGTCTGTATTTCGAACTGTCCGGTGGTTATATAATGAACGACTAGTTACGAAGACGAGACTAAGCGACGACAATAGAACTTGATGTGCTGGCGAGGGTTATTGAGAAGGTAAATAAAGGGAGTATGGGCAGAGATACTGTAGGTGATTGCCCACATTGCCTTTTTTATTGTCCAATTACATCGGATCGGGGTTGTGGTGGAATCGGACTTTTTACCTCAGACCGATAGAGTATTCATCACAATCATGATTTCGCTTTGAATGTTGACTGGTAATCAGTGTATATTTTTTTTTCCAAAATTACGTAAATCAATAACGTTCAGAATAACTTTTTCAGACTGTGTTTTATTTTTAAAGAGATAATATTATAAAACTAATTATTTTTAAACCAAAAAAAAATTTTAAAATGTAAAAATAAAATAAAGACAAAGATTTTTTTAAATAAAAATTTCACGCCTTAAAAAGGAAAGGATCGAATCGTCCGGGGTTGAAACACCCTACTGTTTTAATATATATTATGCTTTTATATATTGTAGTATTTTAAATTAATTATTAAAAATATCTCATTCTATTTTTAATTTTTAAGAGCTATTAATATAAATTAGACTATTTTATTTTATACATTGTACTATTTTTAATTATTAAAAATAACATATCATTCTATTTTTAATTTTTAAGACATATTAATATAAAACTATATTATTTGTTCAATCATACTATCATTTTAAAAAACCGTTAAACATAACTATTTCCTACTGTTTTTATTTTTAAAGAGATAATATTAAACTTCAACTATTTATTTTTAATTAAAAAAGAATTAAAAATGAATTTTTAAAAACCAAAACATTTCACGCCTTAAAGAGAAAGGGGTCGAATCGTCCGGGGTCGAAACACCCTAGGGTCGAAACGTCCTGGGGTCGAAGTGTCCGGGGTCGAATCGACCGGGGTCGAATCGTCCGGGGTAGAACCGTCCGGGGTCGAACCGACCGGGGTCGAAACGACCTGGCGTCGAAACGTCCTGGCGTCGAACTGGCAGGGTCGAACCGTCCGGCGTCGAATCGTCCGGTGTCGAAGTGTCCGTAATTCATATTCCGCCCTTTAGATGAGTGCCGCCCGGTGCAGACCGCCCCCTCCACCCCCCTCTAGCTACGCCACTGGCTATGGGCTATGGGATTATCCAAATTTTATTGGTGTCCATGGCAAGTATGTCTGCATCAAGTGCCCCAAATAATCTTGATTAAAACATTACAATTACAATGTCAATATATTATTCTTAAAGTTGAACTTCAAGTCTTGATTAATACCAAATATTATTTTAAAGTGTTGGTTTTGAAGATTATGGTAAGCCCAGTGACATATGGTGGAACAATATTAGTTTATGATCTTCAATAACTAGATTAAGTATACGTTTTTCAGCGCCAACTATACCTATACCTTCATATGTCACATAATTACATTTGCTCATGGCTGTTAAGTATATCTAATTTGAATTTGAATAATTAAATTCGAAATGTATTACAACTATTTTGCTATTTCTTCTAGACTCTCTATTTATGTTTTACATTATGGATAGGTACATTATAAACTATTCACATCCAAGTATAGGTTTTAAATAATTTAAAAATTTACTTTGATTTAAGGCAGACACTTTTTAAAAAATCACAAAGTAAGTTTATTTATATGAAGCATAATACATTTTTTTTAAGCTTTTATACATGTTGATTCCAAGTTCATTGTTTATTTATTATTACTATTAAGTACTTGTATCTTTATTTTGGTTTATATGTTTATCCTGACTGAATTCAATAGTTTGCATTTAATTTTCTTTTATAATTTATACATTTAACTCTTAAAATTTCATACATAAATTTAATGTAAACAGGGTGTATAATTATACAATTACTTTCCTATTTTAGTCATTCATCTAAATTCTAAATCTAAGTGTATCTTACTCTTCAGACTTAATTGTTCAATAGCTTATATAATCATAAGCAAATAACATATTTTTGCTTTTAATGAGATACTTTTTGGTAAATAATTTATGTAAATTAGAATTAAATTGGAGGAACTAGGAACGTTTCTTGTGGAACTGAGTTTACCATTATCAGTGATGACTTAGAGCCAATATTCTTTAGATACTGTTCTGTGCTTCTTATCAAATCTTGAATCAACTTATTATAGGGAACTGGTATACTAAAAGTTTGTGCATACTTTATCTATTTTCAAAGAAAAAAAGGTTTTCAAATTTCTATTATAGTAAACTAGTATGTTTTTATAAAACTATCAGAATATGAGCAATTGCTATTTTTCATTATATTAACATTTTCAAATCCATGTAGATGTGCGTATGTATAATATATATANTATATATAGAGAGAGAGAGAGAGAGAGAGAGAGAGAGATAAATATATACTAGCTAATTACCCGCGCTTTGCAGTGGTAATTTAGGATTTCAGTTAGCGTTTAGAACCGGTAAACACTAATTCAATATCCCTTTGATTTCAATCTAAATCATGATGGATATGCTAAATATATTAACTAAACCGTCTTGGAACAGAAGTTAGAACTTCATAACCCTATTGGAAATTTATTTATTTTTAAAAATCACATTTGGTCAATAATCTATCCATTTACTCAATAGACACTTTTTTAATTACCCTTTATATAACTAATGTTAAAAATGGCATACGGGTCTCCAGCCCTAAAATGGTTTTTATTATTAAAAATTAAAACTTATTTTAAAAAACTAAAATTTGGGTCGTGGGCCCTAAGGGTGCAAATTGTAAAGTTCAAAACAACAGCTTATTTCCATTCGGATCATGATGAATATATTTGTTAGTCCAAATTTGATTTAATAAATCGAGTGGTAACGAATGGTTAAAATGTAACGAAAAAGAGATTAGGGGCCAAGGGCCACAAAAGATTGAAAAAAAAATAGTATTTTATTGACCAAACGAATTTTAACATAGACCTATAAAAATTTTATCTTCCGTGTTTTGTAAAAATGCATTTACAGAGTATCAAAGGTTTTTTAATTTGTAATTTAGCTAACATAAGGTGAAAAAACTGCAATTGAGTGATAATTTTGCCTGCTACCATCCCAAATATGCATGCGTCTACCTGCACAGGATGTTGAAGAATTTGTGATGATTAACTTTTTATTTAAGAAAAAAATACATTTGGGTCCCCGTCTCCCATTGAGTGGAAATTTAAATATTTTTTCTCTTGTTACTAGAGCGGGTGTGTACTCAACAGTTTCCTTAAAGTTTCATGCTTCTAACTACATGGGGAATTGGAAAATTAGTGATGAGTCAGTTTTTATATCAGAAAAAATACATTGAGGCCCCCGGCTCCCAGTGAGTAATACTTATGTTATTATTTGCCTGTTACCATTGCGGGAGTTTACTAAACAACTTCCTAAATTCTCATGTTTCTACCTAAACGGGAAAAGGAAAAATAACAATATTGAGTAAAAGGAGAAAAAATATTGGGGCCCCCGGCCCGGCCTCCATGAAAGTTAATTCTAATTTTTTTTTACATTCCAAAAATCGTGACAAGAGTCTATTCAACAATTTACCAAAGTTTCATGCTTCTACCTACACGGAAAGTTGGAGGATTAGGGATGAGTAAATTTTTAAAATAAGAAGAAAAAAAACATATTGGCCCCCCGGCCCCCAGTAAGTGAGAATTTAAATATTATTTTCAACTGTTACCATCATCGACGTGTATTGAATAACTGCCCAAATTTTTATGTTTTTACCTACACGGGAAAAAAGAGAATGCGTGATTTTCAGTTTTTATAAAGCTAACATAAGGAAAAAAATTCATTTGGGCCCACAGCCCACAGGAAGTGAGAATTTAAATATTATATTCATTTGTTACCATCGTGGAACTGTACTGAACAACTACCCAAAGTTTCATCCTTCTGCCTACGCGGGAAATATGATAATTAGTGATTTTCATATTTTATTAAGTCCTTGTAATGGAAAAAAAAACGCTTTTGGGCCCCCGGCACCCATGAGTGTGATATTTAAAATTATCTCCCACCAAAAATTGTCACAATAGGCTACTCATTAATTTTGCACAGTTTCATGCTTCTGCCTACGCGGGAAATAGGATAATTAGTGATTTTCATATTTTAAGTAGCCCATTTAAGAGAAAAAACATTTTTGGCCCCCCCCCCCCATGAGTGTGAATTTTAAAATTATTTTCCGCTAATTATTGTCACAATGGGCTACTCAACAACTTTGCAAAGTTTCATGTTTCTACCCACACGGGAAATCACAGAATAAGGGATAAGTCCGTTTATATAGAAGAAAAAATACATTCGGGCCCCCAGCACCAGTAAGTCAGAATTTCAATATTGTTTTCGCCTGTTACCATCGGGAAAGTGTACTGAACAACTTCCCAAAGTTTCATGCTTCTGCCTACGCGGGAAATAGGATAATTAGTGATTTTCATGTTTGATATAGTCCTTGTAAGGGGGAAAACGCTTTTAGGCTCCCGATCCCCATGAGTGTGATATTTAAAATTATTTTCCGCTAATAATGGTTACAATAGGTCATTCAACAACTTTGCAAAGTTTCATGCCTCTACCTACACGTGAAATTGGAGAATTAGTGATGAGTCTGTTTTTTATATGGAAAAATACATTTGGGCTCCCGGACCCCAATGAGGGATACTTTAAATATTTTATTTTACATGTTACCATTGCGGAAGTGTACTCAACAAATTCACAAAGTTTAATGCTTCTACCTACACGGGAAAGTTGATAAGCAGCGATTTTCAGTATTTTAAAAATGGTTTTTGGGCACCCGCGCCCCACTTCTTGTGATTTCTAAAAAAAATTAACGCCAATAATCGTTCCGAGAGGCTACTCAACAATTTACCGAAGTGTCACGCTTCTACCTACACGGAGAGTTGGATAATTAGTGAAGAGTCAGTTTTTAATATAAGAAAAAAACTACATATGGGCCCCCGGATAATTTAAATATTGTTTTCGTCTGTTACTATCGTAGAAGTATACTTAACAACTACCCAAAGTATTGTGCTTACACCTACACGCGAAATAGGAGAATTAGTCATTTTCATATTTTTATATAGCTCATATAAGGAAAAAAAGCAAAATGATGGGCCTCCAGACCTTAGGGGTGGTCACTTGGGGTTGAAACATAGCCTATGACCTTTTCCGGGTCAAATTGGGGTTCCATGCAAAATTTCACCACCCTGGGTCCAACGGTGTGGATTTGTATTGGTAACAAACAAACAGACGTGGTGGTCGAGAGGTAGCGCGCTCGACTGTCATACCGATGGTCACGAGTTCGATTCCACGCGAAGACGAGGATTTGTTCCCGGGGCCTGAGGAGTCCCCGAGTCACCCATTATCTCTCATGGTCTGTGGACGCAATTATCTTCTGCATAGAAGGAGCGTCTGTATATCTAAGATAAGATAAGACAGACAAACTTTCAGATTTATATATATATATAATATAACGGGTGTTATATATATATATACTAGAGGCAAGTACCCGGCTTCGCACGGGTTTTAAATAAGGTTTTTCTGTAGAAGCTAACACAATTATTTTTCGCAAATTAGCGTTTGGAGAATGTACTTAACAACTTCCCAAAGTTTCATTCTTCTACCTTCACGGGAAATAGTCGAATAGGGGATTTTTCAGTATTTATATAGCATATATTATTTTTTTT
>MUZC01000681.1:585989-599072 GCA_002072015.1 Radix auricularia | reverse complement strand
TGTAGGTAGAAGAATGAAACTTTGGGAAGTTGCTAAGTACACTCTCCTAACGCTAATTTGCAAAATAGAATTTTAAACGTCCCACTCATTGGGGGCCGGGGGCCCAAAGATAGTTTTTTCTAATATTAAAATCTCACTCATCATTAATTCTCAAATTTACCGTGTAGGTGAAATCATGAAACTTTTGGAAATTCTTGAGCATACTCTCCCGACAATAATGGCAATCGTTCCATAAATTCCAAATCTAGGGGCCGGGGGCCCAAAAACGTTTTTCCTCCGTTATTTGAGGTATATAAAATTGAAAATAACTAATTATCCTATTTCCCGAGTAGGCAGAAGCATGAAATTTTAGGATATTGTTTAGTACATTACCCAAATTATAACAGGCGAAAATATATTTTTATTAATACTTTCTGGGGTCCAGGGGCCCAAATGTTTTTTTCCCTATATGAGCTATATAAAAATTGAAAATCACCAATTCTCCTATTTCCCGTGCAGATAGAAGCATGAAAGTTTGGCAAGTTGTTAAGCACACTCTACCGACGCTAATTCGCAAAAAAAAATATTTTTAAATCCCACTCTTGGGGGCTAGGGGCAAAAATGTAGTTTTTTCTTATATTAAAAGCCGTCTTATCTCTAATTCTCAAATTTACCGTATACGTAAAAATTGAAACTTTTGGAAGTTATTGAGCACACACCCTTCCAACAAAAATGGAGAAAAAAATCTTTTAAAATTCTCATTCAGGGTGGGGTGTTCCCACATGCATTTTTTTCCTTAAATGAGCTGTGTTTCACATCTCCAATGGTAACAGGTGAAAACATATTTAAATTATCTCTCTAAGGGAGCCGGGGCCGAATGTAGTTTTCTTCGTTACATGAGCGATACAAAAAGTGAAAATTACTAATTCTCCTATTTCCCGTTTAGGTAGAAGCATGATACTTTGGGAAGTTGAGAAATACATAACTGCCATGGTAATATAGTGTGGTTTTTTACTCATATAAGTTATAAATAAATTGAAAATCTTTAATTCTACTATTTGGAATAATGGGAATTCGGAAAGTGTTAATTACACTACCACGACTGTGCAGTCTTAACTGGTGTGCAAGAGTCTTGGGATTACTGGTATAGAATTGCAGACACTATGCTTTTCTGATAGGCAAGTGTATTTGACATGCTTTAAGATAAAAGTACCATTTTACTTCATGCAAATAGACAGTACAGTACGCTTTTACAGTAAATTTTAAAATTTTAAAATTCCCACTCTAGGGGGCTAGGGGCCCAGCCCAAATGCAGCTTTTTCTTACATTGAAACCGTATTATCTCTAATTCTCAAAATTACCGTATACGTAAAGACATGAAACTTTTGGAAGTTTTTGAGCACTCTCTCCAAACAAAAATTGATAAAAAGTTTCTTAAAATTCTCACTCAGGGTGGAGCTGGTGAGCCCAAATGTACTTTTTTCCTTAAATGAGCTGTATTTCACATTTCCAATGGAATCAGGTGAAACATATTTTAATTATCTCTCTAAGGGGGCCGGGGCCCAATGTAGTTTTCTTCTTTATATGAGCCAAAATTACTAATTATCATATTTCCCGTTTAGGTAGAAGCATGATACTTTGGGAAGTTGAGCAATACATATCCACAATGGTAAGAGGAGTAAAAAGAAATCACTCCCCTGGGGGCCGGGGCCCAAATGTATTTGTTCTGATATAAAAACAGACTCATCACGTATTCTCTAATTTTCGGTGGCGGTAGAAGCATAAAAGTTTGGAAATTTGTTGAGGTGGCACTCACGACGAAAATTAACAAAGAAAAATGTTAAAACCCCTGCTAATGTGGGGCCGGCGGCCCAAATACGTTTTTTCCTCACATGGGCGATGTAAAATTTAAAAACCGCTAATTCTCCTATGACTGAGTAGGTAGAAGCATGAAATTTTCGAAAGTTGCTGAATACACTTCTGCGATGGTAAAAGGCGAATAAAAAATTTATAACACTTATTTGGAGCCTGGTGCCACAATATAATGTTGTTTTTTTTACTCATATAAGCTATATAAAAATTGAAAATCTTTAATTCTACTATTTGGAATAATGGGATTTCGGAAAGTTGTTAATTACACTGTCACGATAGTGTGACTGGTGTGTTAGAGTCTTGGGATTGCTGGTATAGAATTTCAGACACTATGCTTTTTGGATAGGCAATTGTATTTGACTTGCTTTAAGATAAATGTTCCCTTTTACTTCACGTAAATAAACAGTATTGTACCTTCTACAGAAAACCTCATTTAAAACCCGTGCGAAGCCGGGTACTTGCCTCTAGTATATATATATTAGGGCTGTTATCGATTAATTTAAATTTAATTGTTAACTTTTGAAAAATTACTGAATAATTAATCGATAATTTTTATTAAGCTTAAAATAAGATTATGACGTCATTAAACTGAAAATTTAAAGGGAAGTAACAAAAAACAGGCAATTAACATTTTTAAATTTAAATATAAGACATTAAACCATTCATCCATCAGAATTAAAATGTAGTAAGCTTCCGGGATGGTTTGTGAGAAAAATCATTTTGAAAATTGATTCTCATGGGGGAAAGGAAACCTTTAATGTGTTGTTTTTTTTTCTTAAATGAGCTATATTCGAATTAGTTTAAGTTTTAGGTTCTTGGAAAATGAACAGATCTTGACCAAACTTAGTACATATATATTTTATAACCCATATTAAAATACCACCCTGCGTTCAACCCTTAATGTCCATGTCTTTGGGGCGGGGGGAGGGCCAAAATCTTAATTTTCGTAAGCGTTTAACACTTTAGTTCCATTCTGATTTTAAACAACCTTGAAAGATATTGAAAGAAATATATATCATGATTTCGATTGAAATAAACAGGTATTTTAAAGTTAATCTCTTGCGCCAATTGGGCCTGGGAGCGCTTACTATTGTTTTTTCCTCTATATATATGAGGTGTATACAATCAGCTGCAGACATGGGCAATGCAAAAGTCATGTACGAAAACATCAAAAAGGCAACGGGCCCCTTGACGTCAAAAGCTGCTCCCCTAAAGTCCAAAAATGGAGAAATTATTCAAGACCAGGCAGCACAGCTAAAACGGTGGGTTGAGCATTATCTGGAATTGTATTCAACAGTTACCACAGTCTCCAGCACCGCTCTAGATGACATCCCAGATATGCGACTCATGGAAGAACTTGATGTCGTGCCCACACAGGAAGAGCTGAGCAAAGCAATTGACAGTCTAGCTTGTGGAAAAGCGCCTGGGAATGATGGAATACCACCAGAGGTTCTAAAGAGTGGCAAGACAGCTTTACTCCAACCATTGCACGAGATTCTGTCCCTCTGCTGGGAACTGGGCTACATCCCCCAAGACCTAAAGGATGCAAATATAGTGACACTATATAAAAACAAAGGTGATAGGAGTGATTGCAATAATTATCGCGGCATTTCACTCCTTAGTATTGTAGGAAAGACCTTTGCCCGCGTTATACTAAAACGTTTACAAAGCCTAGCATCCCGCGTCTATCCAGAATCTCAGTGTGGTTTCCGGTCCGGTCGGTCTACCATAGACATGGTGTTCTCCATACGACAGCTCCAGGAAAAATGCAGAGAGCAGCAGATGCCACTATACATTGCATTTGTGGACCTTACAAAAGCCTTCGACTTAGTCAGTCGCAACGGGCTATTCCAAATACTGGCAAAAATTGGATGTCCCCCTCACCTACTTGCCATCATCAGACAGTTCCATGAAAATATGCTTGGCACAGTACAGTTCGATGGAGCTAAGTCAGAGGCCTTCCCTGTCAGCAGCGGAGTTAAACAAGGTTGTGTACTCGCACCAACACTCTTCGCAATATTCTTCTCTGTACTTCTTCGATACGCATTCAAGGATAGCAGTGAGGGAATCTGGTTACATACCAGAGCTGATGGAGGACTTTTCAACACTGCCCGCCTCCGAGCCAAGACCAAAACGACGGATGTCCTAATTCGAGAGCTACTATTTGCGGATGATGCGGCACTAACAGCACATACAGAATCTGGTTTGCAACAACTCGTGTCAAGCTTCTCCAATGCCTGCAAAGAATTTGGTCTGCAAATCAGCTTGAAAAAGACAAACATCATGGCCCAAGACACTCGACCTCCTCCTACCATAAATATCGATAATGAAAACTTGGAGGTTGTGGACAGCTTCACCTACTTGGGATCCAAGGTCTCCAATACACTGTCCATTGAAGAAGAAATAAACAGCAGAATTGGCAAGGCAGCCGCAACAATGGCTAAACTAAATAAGCGGGTCTGGCAAAACACCAAGCTAACGGAGAAAACCAAACTGTGCGTCTATCGAGCCTGTGTCATCAGTACACTACTATATGGGAGCGAGACATGGACCACTTATACATCACAAGAGCGTAAGCTTAACAGCTTCCATTTGAGATGCTTGCGCCGCATCCTTGGTATTAAATGGCAAGAAAAAGTACCTAATAGTGAGGTACTAACGCGTGCCAATACCCAAAGCATGTTCTCAATTCTTAGTGAAAGACGCCTGAGGTGGCTAGGACATGTCAAAAGAATGAGCCCCGGCCGCATCCCGAAGGACCTCCTATATGGTGAACTTGCTTCAGGAAAGAGGAAAACAGGTCGCCCACGCTTGCGATTTAAAGATGTCTGTCAAAGGGACATGAAAGCAGCCAAAATACATACAAGTGACTGGGAGTGTAAGGCAGAAGACCGATCTACGTGGCGCACAGTTGTCAAAGAGGGCGTGATAGTAGCCGAGGAGCGAAGAATGGAGGAGGCTGCAGACAGAAGAGCTAGGAGAAAGGCCAAAACATTTGGAAGCACAGAACTCGTGTGTAAAAACTGTGGCAAAGACTGTCACTCAAGGATAGGACTGCACAGTCACTCGAGGAAATGCAACCCAACCCAACGGTGATGCACCATCGTCTCGCGAGACGGAAGGATGCCGGATATATATGAGGTGTATACAAATTGGATCTTAACCAAACTTGGTGTATAATGACCTTGATAGCCCTTTTTAAAAATCTATATGAAATTGAATTTTTAATCTTCATCTCCTCGGGCCGGGGGTCCTGATTCTCTTTTCGTAAACATTCATTTTATTTCCCATTCAATGACATGGTGTCAACAAATATAGATAATATATTAAATATGATCAAAATTGAAATGAACAAATGTTTCAAAATTTACATCTTGCACCTACTGGGCCAGGGTACCCTTAATGTCATGTTCTGCTTATGTATATGTAAATTTATATTGATATAAATCAATGTATGTTTGTCCATTCAAGCTGAATAAAAAAAATCATCCGATCACGATGAAACTTTGGGAAATTGTTGGTTGCTCTTACGGAAAGGTTTTTGTGAAAAAGAAATTGAACATTGACATTCATGGTGGACGGCGGCCATTATTTTTTTTAAATTTATATATGTTATATACAAATTAGTTTATGCGTTTGCTACATGGAAAATGAATGGATCTTTTCTAAACTTAATACATACATACTTTATAGCCCATATTAAAACGCAATATGATCCAAAATGAAAAGAACAAATGTTTTAAAGTTTACATTTTGCACTAAGTGGTCACGGAACTTTTAATGTCATTATTTATCTAGATATATAAAAATTAAAGTATGCCTGTGAGTGTGTGTGTGAGTGTGTGTGAGTGTATCCATGTCCTTTATAAACCATGAATCCGTTCGTCGTGAAACCTTTGGAGATAGTTTAGTGCGCTCAATAGATGATTCCTGGCAGCATTGTGTTCTATATTTAACACTCATGGGGCGCCGTGTGCCCATAGTGTCAATGTGTGCTTACATGAGCTATAAAAATTGTTTAAGAGTTAGCTACTGTGTAAATTGATGGATCTTAATCAAAGATAATATATACAATTTATACAGCCAATAATAAAATACTATAGGGCTCTGAACTCTTAATAATCATTCCTTCACGGCCAAGGGGCACTAAATGCTTTTTCTTTAAACCTATAAGTTTTTATTCCCCATTCGATTATTAATGATCTCGAGAAAAAATTACAAATATATCCTATATTGTTAGTTAGTTAGTTATTTCCTCTCGGGCCGAAGACGGCACATAGGGCAGAGGTCATGGATTTCCATTTGCGACGATCAGTTGCTAATTGTATCAAGTCCTGGTTATTTCTTAGACCCATGGTTGAGCTTTCTCTTATGATTGTTCTACGCAGGGTTTCTTTTGGCCTTCCTTGTTTTCTTTTGCCTGCTGGTGTCCACATGAGGGCCTGACTTGGGAGTCTTCTCTCGTCCATTCGAAGAACATGACCGATGTAATTCCATCGTCTTCTCCTTATAAAATTTGACACATATTCTTGATTGGTTTCTGGTTTCTTTTCTTATTGTTTCATTTGATTTGAAATCACTCCATTTTATATTTAAAATTTTTCGGAGGCATTTGTTTTCGAATGCAACTAATTTTTTTTCTATATATTTAGTTGATTTCCAGCTTTCGCATCCATACGTTAATACAGGGATTACACAGGAATTGAATAGCCTAAGTTTTGTATGCTTGCTAATTGTCCTTGATCTCCAAATATTTGTAAGTTTGTAAAAAGCACTTGACGCCAACGCAATTCGAGTCATTATCTCTGATGTTGTATCTCCATTATATGTCATTTTGCTTCCTAAATAAGTGAAATTGGTTACTTTCTCTATAGCTTGATCATTAAGTTTTATATCATTGGGTTGGTTGGTGAGGTCCATGATTTTTGTTTTGGTTGTGTTGATTTCAAGACCAATTTGATTTGAAAAGTGCTGGAGACGATCTGTTTTTTCTTGGATGTTCAAATGCGTTGAGCTTAAAATAGCCAGGTCATCTGCAAAGTCAAAGGTCTTCCAATGCATTGTTTTCGATCCATTTGATGCCTAATCCGGCATCTGCGCATTTTCGCATGACCCAATCGATTGCTATTCCAAACAACATTGGTGACATGACACATCCCTGTTTCACCCCTGTTTCGACTGGGAACCAGTCAGAATTTCCGGTCTCTGTTTTCACACAGCAACGTGAATCTGCATAAAAAGCTTTAATAACGTTCACATATTTTGTTGGGAAACCATAGATATTAAGGAGATTCCAAAGTGTAGGTCGGTGGAGGCTGTCGAAAGCTTTTTGGAAATTAACAAAATTTATAATATTTTATAATATATTATAATATAATCCTATATTGTGCAGATTAAAAATGAAAAGAGTTTCCAACTTTACATTTTTTAAATATGGGCAATCTAAAAATAATTTTATGCGTTAGCTACATTGCATATGGAGGGATCTTAACGAAAATTTGTATACACAAAACCTGATAGTGATAGCCCAAGTTAAAAGGCTATGGGCATGGGGCACTGGAAAAAAATGTAACTATCTATAAATATGAATAACAAAGAACTGTTTATTTGGCATGAATCCTTTGAAGTAAAACTTATCACACGATAAAAGAAAATATTAAACTATCAAATCAACAGTTAATCGAATATAGGGGAGAACGGGGCAAGATGAAAAACGTCCTAATTTTTCAGTTTCTCAATAGGTGGCAGCACAAACAAAACAATGCATGCTCCCTTATCAGCCGCTCGTTTAATAACAGTGGAAGAAACGCCGAAACCGCCATTTTTGTTAAAGTTATGAAGCTTTGTTTATTTACCGCTGACACGTTAAAATTTGTATGTATCATTAAATAAGCTCTGCTGGCGAAACAGGTAAGATATTTCGTCTATCTTTCATATTTATGATTTAATTAATTATAATACTATCTATTAACATGAATAAATGTCACGTAATCGCCTTCCTTCATGGCAATAAAAAATAATATTACAAAACAGACAGTTCGGGGCAAGAGGACGGGGGCAAGATGACGAGCTCGACATTTTCTTCCGTGTTTTGGAATTTATAAAAACTAATTATAATTATCAATATTTCAGTTTATCTCGTTTTCGGATTAAATCACTACTGGAGACATTAGACATATTACAGATTTGTTTACTATCTATAGTATACAATGTATGTTTTAATAATTATTTTTTAAATTATTAATTTAGTTGTTTGCTTATTATTATAGCTCGAGATTGTGTTATTTCTGCTAGCAATAATTTGAAATTAATTGTTTTTATCCAGCTTTTGAACTATAAAAATATACATGATATACACTAAATGAATTATGGTATTTTTAAATTTAGTTTTAACTTTAAATTAAAGGCATAATATAATTTTTATAGTTATTTCAATTTCATTAATATTTAAGTACAAATGTTAAATAATAATATATATATTTCAGATATGGTTAGACACTATAAGAAGAAATCCTCAAGAGGTGAATGGAACAAAGAATCTATGGCCACTGCTCTAAAAAATATTAAAGAAGGACGTATGAGCTGCTTGGCTGCTGCAAATGCGTTTAATGTACCTGAAGCTACTCTTCGTCGCCACTTGAAAAAAAATGAAAATGTGTGTATAAATAATAATTTGTTTAGTAAGCTTTAAGAAAATAATTTATTGGTACCTAGTAATTGACCTAACCTCTTGTTTTACATCATGATTAAATATGTATTCAAATCTGTAAAATCTAAATCCTGAAAATTTTCACTAAAATGATAATTTTTATTTCAGGAGATTCCGGTTCATGGAGGACGATTTAGAGAAGTCTTCAGTGATGCACAGCAAGAACAATTAAAATCCTATTTTACAGCAATGGACAAAATGTTATTTGGCTTAACAAGGAAACAGTGTAGAAGACTGGTTTTTGACTTTGCTGAGGAATGTGGTATTTTGCATCCGTTCAACAAGGATACAAAGGTAGCGGGAGAAGATTGGCTTGCTAATTTTATGAAAAAACATAAATTCAGTGTACGTAAACCAGAAGCAACATCGATTGCCAGAGCAATGGGTTTCAATAAACCAAGTGTAGACAAGTTTTTCAACATTTTAAGGGAGCAACGGGAAAAATATAAGTTTGTTGCTTCTTCAATCTACAATGCAGATGAATCAGGTCTGTCCACTGTGCCTAATAAGTTACCCATGGTTATCAGTCCTAAAGGATCTAAAAGAGTTTCTAAAATTGTTTCAGCAGAGAGAGGAAGGAATGTAACAATTATTTGTTGCATTAGCGCAACTGGCTTTTACCTGCCACCGTTTCTGATTTTTGCCAGAAAACGAATGCTTCCTGAGCTTGTAGAAAGAGCACCACCAGGAACTGTAGGCCACTGCAGTGATAACGGCTGGAGCAATGAGGGCTCCTTTTTATCTTTTTTGAAGCACTTTTATCTTCACGTGAAACCAAGCAAAGAATCTCCTGCTCTGTTGATTATAGACAACCACAAAACTCACATAACTTTGGGGGCTATCTTATATTGCAGAGAAAAAAACCTCATCATGGTTGGGTTGCCGCCCCACACATCACATCGTCTCCAGCCCCTTGATGTGTCATTTTTTGGCCCATTNAAAAAAGACTGGTAGCGTTTTTGATTTGAAACCATTGCCTAAAGCAAAACGATGTGAGAAAAAAAAAGCAAAAAACTGAGCTCGAGCATTCTTACAAGCACACCAGTCAAAGAAATGTTACAAGAAAGGGAAAGGCAAAAGGAAGAACAGGAAAGTTTAAAAAAACAGAGAAAAGAAGCTCGTGAAGCTAAACAGGTAGTAAAAAAACTAAAACTAAATTCCTGCGGGCCTAAGTCTATAATGGCCAGATCAAACAGTCCAGTCGCATCAACTTCAAAGGGTGTAGTTATAAGATGTCCTGCCTGCGAAGAGGAATATTGTGACCCCCCAACAGAAGAATAGATCCAGTGCTGTAAATGCCAAGAGTGGTGGCATGAGGAATGTTCCAATTATGAAAATGGCATATTTATTTGTGACTATTGTTAGCTGCAAAACGTATCAATTGTTAAACAATGTAACAATAATAAAAAAAATTGTTCAACTTCTTTTTAGTTTTAGTGTTGCCATCTTGCCCCAAGGTCAAAATCATCTTGCCCCGGTACTGGAGCAAGATGAAAATTTGATATGGTTGTGGAAAAATGAAATTATCCTTTATTTCTTTCATTTAAATAATTAAATTGTAATATATTTAATGCAACAAATGGCTAATCTAACAGTTCATGTAAAATTAATTTTACTATCCTTAAAAATAAAGTAATAAACAACTTCAATTGTTAACGTAGTCACCCTGCCCCGTTCTCCCCTACAATTCAATGTACACGTTTTAAGAATTTAAATTAACGCTTTCATTATTTAAGCTCAGCATCCTTTCCAGTTATGTAGGCTATTAAAATTAGGGCTGCTGAAATTAACGATAAATTTCACGATTAATCGATACAAATTTTTAGTAAAATTTCAAATTAGTAGTTTTTTAAGGAAAATAATATCTTTAAAAATAATTGTTTTTACTTAATAATAATGAAATTTAAATTTATTGACATTAAATATTTATATTTAAATATATCTCCTAAAAATACTGCTATTTTTTTTTTTAATTAAAAAAACATAAAATATAGGCTATGGGCATTTTATGAAATTTTCAGTTTAATGACGTCATAAATCTAATTTATTTTATTAATTTTTGTTTTATCATTTATTTCCAGTAACAATTACTCAATTGACATTCACGATGGTAGCATGTTAAAAATATTTCAAATATCCTTTACTGGGGACCGGGGGTCCAAATGTAGTTTTTTCCTTATAAAAACTGAAAATCACTAATTTGTCAATTTCCCGTGTAGGTAGAAGCATAAAACTTTGGGAAATCGTTGAGTACAATCTCCCGACGAAAATTGGCAAACAAGAATGTTAAAATTCCCACTAATGGGGGACCGAGGGCCCAAATATAGTTTTTCTTATATTATAAACCGACTCATCACTAATTCTCCATTTTCAATGTAGGTAGGAGCATGAAAGTTTGGAAATTGTTAATCATCTCTCACGACGAAAGTCGGTGTAAAGGAATTTTGAAATACACATTTATGGGGGCCGGGGCGCCAAAAACGTGTTTTTTTTCTTATATGAGATTTATAAAAATTGAAAATCTTATTTCCCGTGTAGGTAGACAAGGAAAAATAATTATATAAATTTAAAAAATTTCCTCTCATGGGTCGCCGGTGCCCAAAACTTTTTTTTTCACCTAAAATGGGCTTTATAAAACTGAATCAACACTAATTCTCCAAGTTTCCGAGTAGGTAGAAACTGGAAACTTTTGGAAGTTGTTGAGTGCCCCCCCCCCCCCCCCCGCGATGGTAAGAGGCAAAAAATATTGAATCACCTCTCACTAGGGGGATGATTGCCGAAATATAGTTCTTTTTCCCAATATGAGTTATATAACCAGTTAGACCTGACTGTTTCGCGTTTTCCTGATCCAATTTGCACACAAAAAAATTACACTGGAACAAGTTACAAAGGATTTCTTTAGAAATAAGGTGTATAAAAAAGTCAAATATAATATTCACCATTGCATGAAGCAAAAGTCAAACAGTTTCACCAGCCTTAAACATGCTTTTTTATGTACATGTATAAATGTTTATTGGCCTTTATGTAGGATTTGTTATTTTAAAAAAATAAGAGATTCTCCATTTTATTTATTTTTTAATTTTTTTTTCTAATATAACTATTTTTATCATCCTAATTATCATTTTCAGCATTATATTTAACATATAAGGATGTATTTCTAATAAAGTTAATATTTACACTTGTTTGTGTTCAGGATTAAATCATCATCTATCAAAATTATTATTGTTGTCATGTTCTATTTTATTCTGTTTTTATTAAAAAATTTTACCATATAGACGCATTGTGACCATATGGTAACATACCATCAAAATCAAAATTTGATAAAAATACTATATTTTTCTTCCATATAATGTTTATATATGTCCAATACACATAATATCCAGTCAAATTTTTTTTCCCATGAAAACCTAAAAGAACGTAATAGAGGGTTAAAATTTGAGATATAGTGGCGTAGCGCTAATCACCAGTAAACACGAAATTGTTGTAGAAAATTAGTGTGTTAACTTTAAATCTTTATAATTTAAAATTATTGATTTCCATAATTTGGTTACATTCTTCATGTTTTTAACAATTAGTTAGTATACTTATCTTGATATTTATCGAATTCCAAAATTGTATTTTTAAAATGTATTTTTCAGGTCTTTGGCATTTGGCAATTTGCGAGGTTTAGGCACTATTTTCCGAGGCGAATCTTATCTTATCTTCTTATCTTATGTTACAGACGCTCGTTCTGTACAGAAGATTATTGCGTCCTACGTATTTCTATGGTTTGTGTTTAGTCCTGTATTCTTATTAGAGTTTTAAATGATGATTAAGTATTGGCTTTCCTGGTTTCTTCAGGTAACCCATGCCGCGCCCGAATACCGGACGGGAAGAAAGAAAACTTGTATTTTTGTTCTTGCATACGGAATAAGAAAGGTGTTTTTATTTTTATGTCTATCTGAGGGTTGTAATAAGTTCAGAAAAACCCGATATCCGGGCGGGGCGAATGTCCGGAGCGGTTTTTTGTTTGTCCCTAATATAGGCTATATACATATATATATACACACACCATTGACTTTTTATCCCCACTAACCTAATATATATATAAGACGCATTTGTTGTGTGTGTGTGTGTGTGTGTGTCTGTCTGTCTGTCTGTCTGTTCCCTAATAACTCAAGATCCAGACAACCCAGTCAAGTGAAATTTAGTACACGTACACACAATTATATGGGGAAGGTTCTTAAATACGTTTCGTTCCATAAATTCACACTCAGGGGCGCCGGGGGGGCCAACAACTTTTTTCCTTATTTGAGCTATATAAAAAATGAAAATCAACAATTTTTCTATTTCTCGAGGAGGCAGAAGCATGAAATTTTAGGAAATTGTTTAGTACACTTCTGCAATGGTAACGGGCAAAAATATATTTCAATTACCTCTTTCTGGGGGCAGGGGGCCCAAATTTAGTTTTTTTCCCTTATATGAACTATATATAAAAACTGAAAATCACTAATTATCCTATTTTACGGATAGGTAGAAGCATG
>MUZC01000681.1:530368-585364 GCA_002072015.1 Radix auricularia | reverse complement strand
TTTTTTTTTTACTATTATATGCTATATAAATACTGAAAATCCCCCATTCGACTATTTCCCGTGTAGGTAGAAGAATGAAACTTTGGGAATTTGTTAAGTACACTCTCCTAACGCTAATTTGCGAAAAAGCATTGTGTACGCTTCTCCAGAAATCCCTATTTAAAACCCGTGCGAAGCCGGGTACTTGCCTCTAGTATATATATATATTTAAAATATTGACTACAGTGCAATTGATAGGGTACAGTGTGGGCGGCTCTTTTTACCAAAATGCCAATCTTTTTTTCGTGAAAGTCGGTGTCAAAAATTATTGTCCATCCACGCAGTGACACTTTCCCAGGGGGCCGTCCATAAGGTACGTCTCGCTCTATTGAGGGGGGGGGGTTAGATAGCGTGACAGTCGGGGAGAGGGGTCCGGCCATGTGTGACGTCTCTTTGTTTTATATTAAATTTTTAATATTTTGCTAGTTATTTGTTAAAAATTTGTTCGAAAGCATGACGTACTTTGGGATGTTCTTTTTCTCGAGATTTGTGACAAGTCAAGGGGTGGGGAGGAGTTAAAAATGGTCTAAAAGAACGTGACGAGTTTTATTGACGCCCCCTGATGAGCCATAATTGCAGTTCCTTGTTTACTGCTCACAACCCAACACTTAGAAATCCTATACGCCCACACACTCACTGACACACACTATTTCCAATACTTAACAACAACAAAAAGAATTGTCCACCTAGCTACAATCGGTATAACCAGGCTGTTGAAATCGTTCGTTAGATACCATCCATTCTTATGATCGTGCTCTAGCAGTTATTCATTCACACGTTCTCACCACGCATTTACGACTCCAAGAATCGTACCGTTAACATCCAACACGGTTTCGAGTACTACGCATGTGTGATAAACAAGGGTGTTTATCTTTTAACAAGTTCAGGTTAACACGCGGCGTTAGTGTGTCAAGGCCTCGTGGTTTCATTAATTACGTTGAACACGTGTAGTGTTGCCGCCATTTTAACAAATGTTCTGTACAAGAACAAATACTTAAAAATTGATTAATCTTACCCCGTGCTTTAACCTCAGCTCTCATCTGTTTTATTTTAAGCCTGCTACTTTTCAAAATGGTTTGTACGAGCAGAGATTTCCACCCTTGAGGTCACCTCATTCACAAACATCAGTGCACAAGACATGTTAACAAACAGTAAATTATTAAAAATTTAACAGAAAAATTTAACCCCCCCCCCCGCCCCCACCGAAGTGGACCAGTAACCCCCTCTTCCCATCCACAAAAATAAATAAAACACATGTTCAGATATATTTTAATCAAGTACTACCTCCTTGAAACTATGCCATGCAACAACAGCTACTTATGTGATGTAAACTTCACTGGGTTAAAGTTAAAGTGAACACAAAGAATTGATGGTGTAAAAACCTAACATTTATTGTCAAATCTGATAGAGCATCTGCCATGTGAATCGTGAACATTATCTCAATTGATTTCATTGAAAAGGTTTACTTAGTTTCTAAATATTTTTCATTTTTATAAAGTTTTCTTTTCCCAACAAGAAAATAAGACATAATGTTAAGAGATAATAAAGGTATATTTTCTGATTGTACTTGCACATGCAATACATAAAGTATGATAAAGAAACAAATAATAAGAGTTTCAATTTCCCCAACTATAGTTCTGCTTAAATCATGTACAAGTTTATTCAGTGAGATTTAACTTTTTACGGTGTCTTGCTATCCAATGGTGAATTTTAGGACAACCTTTGACCCTTTATCCCCATTAACATAAATGATTTGAAAAAATTGGCACTGAAAATTATTTTATTCATTCTTTTCAAAATACAAAAGCTAGGAATGTACACTTCAAACAAATACAATAAAAGTTGTATTTGTTCGTAGCAAACTATCTTTGAACAACCATTTAAAATCATTGCCTGAACAATACAAAAACACATTTAATGAAAGCTTGTTTTATGAAAAGTCTTCCTTATAAACAAGGAGCGTTCTATTACCATTTACTTTTACTGGTAAAAAGGAGAGGTAACTTCATTAAAGAAACCTTTATCACAATGAGAGGAGGGGTGGGGAGAAAAAAAAAGAGAAGAGTAATTTTCTCTTGAATACAAAATAAAAGAGAGAAGAAAACAACAGGAAGGCACTTATAAAAAATAAAACTTTTCGTTTCAACCTTTAGTCAAGCCAAAAGTTGTTGTTTTTTAAATCTTATTATAGATAGCACTTGTTTTTGTTTTAATCTTCATGATGTCTGTTGTTTAAATAAATGTAATCAGTTGTGCAGATCTCCCATGTAAACATGTCTACTATTAGTACTATCTTGGATAAAATGGCCAGAATTATACTGATGACCACTGATTGTTATGATGACCATTGATTGCTGAGGGCAATCAAACATGGTTATCAAGAAACAAACCAGAGTTTTTGATACGATTCACACAAAAAAGTATTTGATGAATGATTAACCAGTTAGCCACTGCATTCATACATTGTCATAGACTGGTGACTACGCCATGTCATAGACTGGTGACTATGCCATGTCACAGACTGGTGACTACGCCATGTCATAGACTGGTGACTATGCCATGTCACAGACTGGTGACTACGCCATGTCACAGACTGGTGACTGTGCCATGTCATAGCCTGGTGACTACGCCATGTCATAGACTGGGTACTATGCCATGTCACAGACTGGTGGCTATGTCATATTACCAATAGATGATAGTCTGTTTATTGCTATCCAATAAATGAACAATTAGGAAATTGTAAGTTTAATTAAAAGTTTAGCGATGAATAAAGAATTAGAAAAAAATAATTTGTATGATAATTTGAGAAAAACATCAAATAAACTATCCATCATATAACATCATCATGTGCTATTATCCTGAGTTCTAATTGCAAACACCACTTATTAAGAAATCTGAATTCTTGATGAGGTCTTAGTATTAAAGAAATTAAAAAACCTGCTAAATGACCAACAGCTCAGTATGAATTACAAAAGATGTGAATCAACTTATCACCCATCTCTGGCTACAATACTGCAGTAAGCATAACTTTACAAATAAAGTTTGGTATCCATTTTTTTGTTTGCTTTTAGGCTATACTATATATTAACTCTTAATGTGCCATAAGGTTTTCGGAAAACTTCCTGTAGGAATTTCCTGAATTGTGATCAACCGATTATGAATTTTTTAAAATTGCGTAAAATCCATTTACATTATTATTGTCATACTGACTTCATTTTTTAGGCTAAGAATGGTTATTTTACGCATCCAAAACACTGTCTTGGGTTAAATACTATATTTACCTGTAGTTTAGTACTATTATTTTTATAATAAACTATAGGAAAATCGAATCTTTAAAAAAAAATAAAACGTAAAAATTACCCAAAACTTTCGCGAATCAAGCGATACCACCTGCACGGGCAACGGCTGCCATTGCCGGAAGTCAAATACATCATTTTTCAAGCACTGAAGAGTTTTTACTTTCTGTGATCTCATTTCTAATGAGAATGCTATCTAGGGATGCTTTACGACGCTTTGGTAATAGCGGTCAGCAACGCATTACAACGCTTTAACACATTAAGAGTTAATCTGCATGTTATAATAGAACAAATTAAATATTTTAACATTCCAAAATCGTTTGTAGTAACAATGACTGTTCCACATGTGTGTTCGTTAATGAATTCAAGTAAAGAAAAATCAATAATTGAAAAACTTGTATCACTATGTAAAAAAACCTCACATGACTTGAGTCCTGAGTAGGACTTATGCTTAAGTATTGTATTAGAAAATGTCCCTCCCCAGGCTAGCCCCAAAATGCCAACAGAATAAATTAATAAAATTCAATAAAAAGACTCAAAGAATATGCAATTAAAATGACTAAATGATTGTAAATGCTTAAGAAAAATTTCCAACTACATGAGAAAACGTTTAAGAACATTTAATTTCAACAAGTACATCCAGAAAAACAAATTCATTAAATTAGTTAGCCACATGGGTTATTGGATCAATTATAGTCCCCAACTGATAAAAGATCAAAACCTTATCTCGATATACCTTGAAATATTTGAAAAGTTTCTATTGGTCTCTACAAATATTTTAGCATTTTTGGCTTATCCTAGTGTTTTGTCGCTTCGGGATGTTTGCAAACAAGGACTGGAACATGGGCATGGTGCATGACGTAATCACTGACACTTCCAATCAGAGTACGGCGAATGGTGCCCATACCACGTGAGCCAATGACAATCAGGTGTGCTTTCTCCTCATTGGCTACTTTAACAACCACCTCACCAGGACTGCCTCCAACACTCTTCACTTTGCCTCCAATCTGGGGTAGAGGAAATAATGAAGTAGAATTAAGTACCAGCATAAAATAATTTTAATATAATTTTTTTTAATTGTAAGAAAATTTCTTCAATATAAAAATGTTGATAGTTGTTAATTTTTTTAATTTATGAAGCTAATTAGCAGCCACAAAGGATTTCATTTTTTTTTAAGGAAGAGATCGCCATTTTGGAGAGCTCATTTTTAATTGAGGCCATTTCTTTCAAAAGAAAACATTTGAGTGAGCTGCATTAAACCATCCCATCACTTTTCTCCCTTATTTATTAAACAGTATGTATAATTTCACATGAAAATTGGATTCTTATAGATATAGAGAACTAAAAAAAAATTGCGGGTTAACAACTGAGGGGCTGCACCAACAAGTTACAATTTCCTTATTAAAATGGAAGCCAGTTAATTTAAGATTATTAAATTATCGGTTGTTATTTGGCTATTAAAATATTGATGTCTTCATATAGCAATCACTCGTCATTCTTTTTAGAATTATGTTTTCACTAAAGTTTATCAGAAACAGAAACCCTCCAAATTGAAACAGTTGACAAGAGTTTGTGATATCTCTTCTTTGTAAACATGATAAAAGAAGATGACATTAGCTACCATTGACTAAATATCTCAAACTTTTCCAAACACCTTATCTCACATGACACAGCACATGAGCCAATCTCCAGATTGGTATGTTAAATAAAACTTTCTTTTAAACTTTTCAGATTCCTAGGTGGCTTAGATCATCAACTTTGCAAATGTAAACACTGTTAAGGTCAGGGAGCTTAAAAGAAAGGTTGCGGTCTTTGCCCCCCCCCCCAAAAAAAGACAAGTTAATGTTAAATCAAATAAAAGAAACAACATACACACATCTGCTGTTGTTTTTTTTTCCCCCAGCCATCTACAATGGTATAGTAAATTCAATTCAGATTTAAACTGGGACAAACCTTTATCCGGTACTTTTCAGGAAATAGTTTAGACATTTATAGAATAGCATTGCTTCCAAAATTATAGGCCAAGAATTAAGTAACATTGTTTCACAATTTACAAAGAATTTGAGATAAATTGTTGACAGCCTTTAAATAGGCCAAAGGACAAATGACCAGATAAAAGTAAATTTTTTCAGAATTTTTTAGAGGTTGAAAATTGATAATCCAAAGCTATTGTTTTGAAAAATATTATTGAGATCAATTATTTGTAGAAGTTTATCTTTTTTTTTTCCAATGTGGCAAACAACTTTTTATTGCTATTTTGAAGCCAAAATAGAAGGCGCATGGTCAGCTCTCCAGGATGAAATTTAAAAGAGATTTATATGAAACAGTAGAATTTAATTTGTTGGCTGAGATGTAAATGTTTATTTACTTTTACCTTCAAAATTCTTAGTTTCTCTTTCAAATTCGAATGATTTTTTGTTTACACTGAATTTCATTATTTCTATTCTCAACATGAAGACAAAATTTATTCTTACCATTAATTTATATTTAAAAAATAATAATAATAAACCTACACATTAGAATTAAAAACTTTAGGACACATTAAAGGCCCTAATGTTGATGATTTCCAATTTTGGAAAAGAAAAAAAAAATTTTTGCCATGTCAATTATTAATTTTTTTTTATGTGAATCTAGATTAATTAAATGTATTGCTTTTATTGTCAAACAATTGAAAAAATGTTAGTGTCAAAGTAGACAATAAGCCTCCAGTAATGCTTAGATGAGCCAAATAATTCCCAGATGATAAAATGAAGACATCAAGAATAACCTAACAGCTAAAGATAAGTGAATAGTTCAATTCTAGCAAGAAATTACTCGACAGCAGCTTTGTAAATAACTAAGCTCTTCATGGCATAAATGAACCTACCCCAGCAGCTTTGAGTTTTTGTCCCAGTTGTTCTAAGAATCCTTTTATTCTCTTCTCCTCATCTTGTAATAGATCAGTGACAACACTGACATCTGTCATCACCATTGCTGTTAGAATATTTTTTCAACAACAAAAGATTTATTTAAAATATTCTTCCTTATACTTATCATATAAGTTGTGAATCTTATTTATTTTTTAAAAATATAATGTGATAAAGGGTTTACAAGAGATTTTATGGTAGTGATGAGAGGTTTACACAAATAGCTTTTATCAGTTACTCATGATGCCACAAAAGTTCATTTTGAATTGCATCATATGTTTTTTTAAGCCCTAGCTGTCAATGTTCCTAATAAATCTATTTTTATATGTGGTCCTAAATTAACACAACTATTTCAGGACTATATATCAATTGCTATTTTAAAATAGTATTTTTTGTAATCTTCAAAGTCTTCAATCTAAAAATAATGTTAGAATATATAAATATGGCCATAGATAGTTTATGTTAAGTAGGTACATAAGAGCACTTATTCGAACTTTCTAGCCCTGACATCAGTGTCCCTTCATTTATCACCGTACCTTTACCTGGGCTGTATAGAATTAGAATAGCTTTAACGTTTACATCTATTGTATTATAAGCCTGATCTTTAGAGTGATTTACAGTTTATTCTTGAAACTGGGAGTTTCAACATCACATAAAGCCATAAAAGAATATTAGCGAGAGAACTCAGCAAATATAATATTAGTGCCAGTGTTTTTTAAAACAAATGCTTACTTTTACTCTTAAATACTTTGCAAAAATGGTTTAAAATATTATGTGCTTGAAGTTACACACATATTAAAAAAAAATGTGTGTATTGTAGACATTAACAAAACAAGTCATCTAAAACCTCCAAGTAAATGAAATTTTTTTTTTAATTGAATGCCTAATAAACTGAAATGCTCTCTTACGTGATTGGATAACAGTGTGGTATTCAGGGACATACAATAGGATAACATGATCATTGGGTTTGTAGACATTCTTCATGAAAACTGGAGAATATAAAAACAAAACGTGTCAGTTATTAGGAAAAAAAAATTACATTTCAAAAACAAAAAAATTCATTTGACACAAAGACCTTAATATAAAAAAGGCTTCTGTGCAACTTACTTCCTTTATTCAAGCATATGTTTCAATTTTAGTACATCAATAGTGTATACACAGAATAACTGAGGATTTCAAATTGAAAAGAGAGAAATTTGTAGATGATCTACATTTTAATGTGATTTTTTTACACTTGAACCAACTGTTGACTAAAGCTATGACGTAATTAACATTGTTTAACATCTCTCAAGAATATTCTTCCTTTAACAGGAAGCCTGCACCAAACCTAAAATCAAATTTCAGTAGTTTACCAATTAGAAAACATAAAATTCCACTCCTAAAAAAACAAATATCATGAGCCAGTCATTAACAAAAGTCATATCCCGTGTGCACAAGGAAAAACAAATGTAAACCATAATTTTTTAAAATTCTCGCCCTCAGTAAAGATTAAATTTCATAAAATATCATGGAAAATAATGTAATGTAAGAAGTTTACAGGATTTCTAAGCAAGAACTTTAAAGTATTGTAAACATAACCACCAAACAATCTCTAGCCCAGTGTTTAAATTCCAGGATTCACTGACACAAATTATGTTAAATCCCTCCCTGGCATTGTAAAAAAAAAAATGATATTTTCGCACAACACTATACAATTTTAAATTTTAAAAAATGAAAGGATTTACATGAAGGTTACCAAAAATGTAAACCCTTTTTTAAAAAACAATGATTGCAAATGTTGAGTCATTGCATTTGTGAAATGACCAACAAAGACAAAAAGGAAGGGGGCGTGTCACAGATTGGTGTCTAGGGGAAAAAATGGAGGGTGGCTCATTTTAATAATTAATATACTGTGCTTGTTTTAATAGTGTTGGGCTTGTAGGAATAAATTAACCGAATGAGTACAACCCTTACTTTTCAGGAAATGTATTAGCTCAGAGTTTGGGAAACTTTTGGTCTGAGAGAGCCATAATCACCAAATATTTTGAAAAGTAACTCTGTGAGAGCCATACATTATGCTTAAGTTAAAAGTTCAAGTAAATGTGTGCATTTTGTGTAATTTCAACACTAAAAGTACAATAATTTATCTCTGAATTCTTTTTAATAACATTGTTATGCCATTTTTTATATGCAATTAATAAGTAGATCAAAGGAGTCTGAATAAAGTTTGTTTTTATAATCGAACATTGACATTAGTCTGAGAGCCTGATGCAGCCATCAATAGAGCCACATCTGGCTCGCGAGCCATAGTTTCCGGCCCCCTGTATTAGGTACTTCATTTCGAGAGATGTTGTCGGTTGTTTTAAGTGTCAAGGTTGACCGCCGGTGATACAGATAATGCGTTGACCTTTGCCCCTTTCGACAATAGCAGCTCTTAAGTCTTAAGATAATTTTATCACGCGGTGCTTAGAAGATCGTGACCAGATAACTGTAGGCCACCGTGTATCGTTAGACAATACAGATCGGCTTATTGTTAACTGAACAGTCGTTTCGTTCAAATCACTAATGACTCTAAACTAAACTCTAACAAAATGTCTATATATAATAATACAATGTATAAAACTTGATGTTAACAATTATTTGAACAGAAAGGCAATCTCTGCA
This sequence comes from Radix auricularia, assembly GCA_002072015.1. Taxonomy (NCBI): domain Eukaryota; kingdom Metazoa; phylum Mollusca; class Gastropoda; family Lymnaeidae; genus Radix; species Radix auricularia. Next base: position 576,480 of record MUZC01000681.1, on the reverse strand, counting down.
AACACTGGTGTGATCAATTCCTTTAGTTACCAGACCAACACACATTCGTTTAGACTTACGTGAGCGTTTTACTTATTGTCATACTTTACTGCTAGTTTGGATAAACGAACAATAGCGCATATACAATATGAAATGTTTTCAGTAACGTGCTCCCACTCTGCACTATGTTAACTTGACCAATTTGATGTCGTTCTACTGTAGTCAAGGCCGGTCTTAGCGATTGCGGCTTAGTATGCGAAACGGGTAGCGCCGGGCCTAATTTGGCACGGCCGCAGTGTCCTAAGACCGGTTCTGACTGCAGTATTACACCGGCACCTCGTGGCGGCGTGGCAGAGATCAGGAGATGTGGTCATCGGGAAATGTCAGCGTGACCAGCTGACCACGAGATAATGAAAGAGTAACATGACGAAACGTTTGACCAGTGTGCAACAAAGTAACACCACTCTGTCTTCCGAAGCGTACGGGTCATTTGAAGTTTGATAGCTTCTTGAGAAAAATGTTCTGACCTGCACTTGTAATCAAATTGACTGACAGTAGCATCCAGCATAAATTAAACACTGATAAACGTGTGCTCATGGCTCATGCACATCGATACTTTAATACTCAAATATAGAATGCGGGTGCTTTTGAGTTTATCATTATCTTCTTTTCTATTACAGAGGCTCCTTCTATATAGATTATTGAGTCTAATGTTCTGGTAAGAACGTATTGGCAAGTGACCCAGCGTTCACAGACCACGACTAAGAGGGACCACGCTATTCCCAGCCGCCTTTGTTTTTCCATAACTGGTGTCAGGTAGGTACCCATTCGAGGACTGGGTGGACTCAGGGATACCCTTGCCCCGGGAGGAAACAAAACAGTTAATCAAAGTGGGGCAATTATGGGGGATATAAATATAACAAAGGACGTGGTCGGTTGCCAAGGGCAGTCCTTATAATTAGAGTAAATTTTCACGTGATTTAACGCACCGTTCCCCAGCTGTAACCATGTATGCCACGCCCACGGACTGTCCAAGTCAATATACAGAATACAAAAAGTTGATGCGTCATGAAACAAGGGCACGTTCATATTAACGTCAGTTTATGGACACTAGTGACTACACCAACACGGCCCAGGTTCGACGTGCCATGAATAAACTAAACCATTTACTAACGTGAAGGCTAATAATAGACCACCCTGCTGTCAACAGGCGCACACATTATCTGACAGCACAAACAGTCATATGGCCACAGCTGCCTTTACTTCAGGCCGGTCATTGAACGCACTCAAAAGTAGATAGTGGATATATTTAGCGTCTCAAAATTCATTTATTTAAGTATCTGCAGAAGGGTATTAAGCCACGCTTTTTATCTAAAATCTTCCAAATGAACAATGAAATTTTTAAAACATTCGTTTTCTTTAACTGCAGGACATTCCCCGCCCCAATACCTTCCCCACCCCACAGTATCTCAATGATGCCCCCATGCTTATTGTAAGAGGAGGGGTAGTAGTTCTAGTAGCAGTGTTTTAAAATACCAACTAATTATTTTCCAGCCACTCATCACTCCACCGGAGTTGATCCTTCAGTGAACACAAGACGATGACCCGGACCAGCTCAACGAAACGGACAAACAAGCTGGCATCCGAGCAGAAAGTAAACCTTGAAATTGATAAAAACTATACAAAATTGGATTTTAAAAAATTAAACAAATAATGTTTACCTTCCTCTTGTCAGAAAAAAAGTAATGATTTTCCGTTTTAAAACACACAAGTATCAGATAAACAACATTAATCAAGTCGGCCTCAAGCTTTTCAGAAAAGATAAGTTTTCAGATAGTGATATTCATATTTGGCCTCAAAAGAAATTTACTGAGTATCAACTTCTGCGCATGGTTGAATATTTGACTATATTCCTTTAGGTCGATCAAACTATTCATCGGTATAATTTTGAATGTAGCTGTAGAATATAGTATAATTAATAAGTAAGGCTGAAGAAGATTTAAAAAGTTGATTTGAATTGCGTGACTTACGCTGAACAGTTGCGCATGCCCCATCATAGAAATGCGTATGTCTTACAAGATTTCAGATCCCGAGATTTCACCATGTATTCTTACAGAGCACCCACAGTCCATACACACCATATACCATATTATCTCTGCTTGCCGTGACATCACAGACGTTTGAATATTTCGAACCCTAACAAAGCTGATCATCACACAAATTATTATGTACTAATAGACTGAATAAATACAGGTTATGATTTTCTGCGCATTGTAGTTTTCATTTAAAATGATTTACCCTATATATATTAATTAATCCAGTGGTTTGGGCGGATATAGGTCTGGTATAAACCCCTTTGTTGCTGGTATAGACCACTTTGTTGCTATCACACTGAAATTTCTCCCAGCTAGATGACATATCAATTGTCAACAGTGATGTGATGAGTCAACATGAAGAGTGAATGATACTAGATATAAAATAATCAACCATTTGTGTCAAAACGTACTACTGTGACCAATCAAATTATTTATCAACTGACCGTATCTAATACACCATAACAAAAAAGGTGTCAGAAGCCTGACTGTTTTAATATGAATTTCTTAAAGCTTTTAGGGCCACAGTATTTCCTACTCTCTACTTATCAATAAGTGTCAATTTTCCTTCTATAGACAAAAAACCAAAAGGCAGAAGGCTAGCAGGCCAATAAAGCATTAGATGAATAAGTGAGGTGAAAGACCTTCATCACTACCATCATAGGTTTTAATTACAATCAATTTAAATTTGTTTATAAGGCCTAAAGAACATGACTTCACAGTCAAAGTTTAGTTGAATTCATTTAAATATTTTAGTAAACAACACGTGTAACAAGCAGAGTATTTAAAAAGCAGAAAAATGAAATTATTTCCCACATGTATTCAAAAAGTCCACAAGTCACAAACATTCATAGATCTAAAAGTGACACTTTAAAAACTAATGGAGCAATATAAAATAGTACATGTGGAATGTATCAAAAACTACTTGATTTCAATTGGAACGTTGTGTGCGATATGAAATATAAGAACTAAGAACCAAACCACACAAAAAAATAATACTTCAAGGATAAAACGAAACGCAGTTTAAACTTACATTAAAATATTGCATTCATGGCACCACCACCCCCAATATATATATATATATATATATATAAATAGGGATGTGACGGAGCTGATGAAAATCAGCATCTGTCGGATTCGGCAAATATAAATCCGTCAGATTCGAATGCGTATTTGGTCAACACTTGGCTAAAAAAGGAAAGTAAACTAAGGTGTCAGTCTCGTGCCCCCCCCCCCATAACAAGCAAGTGAGATATGAATTCCCTATTGGAGAGGAACATCTCATCAGTAAGTCCAGGCAGTCGGTGCCTGTATATTGAAAAATTTCAGGTGCTGGTGTCTGGCGGTCCAATGGTCCGGTTTGGATGAGCTTGTGCTCGATGATGCTTACGCGCACAGATTACATAGGGTAAGGAAAGGTAAATGAAAAAAAATCTTAAGTTACAAAATTAATTTGAAATACATAGGCATTGTGCACATAACAGGAAAAGCAAGAAGAGAAGATACTAATTTAAAATTTAAGAAATATAGCAAAGGACAAGGATTTTGACCCTCAACATGAAGTAGTTGAACTAAATCCTAAACACAGAACTAAAGGTAATAACAGAACATGTCCCAATGGTGCAGGAGATCTGGTGAAACCTTAAAAAAAATTCAAGTAAAATAAATGCTCAATAATTAGAAATTAGAAATATACCAAAAACATTAAAATCATTATCAAGAAATGATAGGTATCCTTCGTGATGTCTGAAAATAAGTTCCTGTCTGTTGAAAGCATTTCTGCTTTTCTGAGACTGAGTATTAATCCAGTGAATCATGATGCACACGTGTGCTGTATATATTATATTAGTGTAACAATAAATGTGTATAGGAAAGAAATTCCAATTGAAATGGTAAATTATAGTATAGTATACAGTTTGGCTTTACTTTATAGAAAGAGCTTAAAACGTTCTCCAAGATCACCAGGCCTCATGCAAATTTGTACACATTAAGCATGATTGTGTTATTTGTATTGATGATTATAAAACATAAATAGCATTCTTAAAAACAATGTAAATCAATGTTAGTTTTTCATTAATAATTTCAAAAGAAAATTATCTGTTTTATCAATTTTATGTAAACATTATCGAATATAAATTTCATTTCCCTAAGAAAGACCTGTTTTAAATATATTGAACAACATCTATTTTCAATGCTAAAAATGAATTTTTATTAAATTAAATCATTAAATCTATAATTATAAAGAAAACTGAGATTTCTCCGCCTTATAACGCCAGGCATTATTATTGGGAGAAATCTCCATATAACTTATAACGCCTCCCATAATCATAAAAATAATAATTAATATACTAATACTAGCTATAAATATAAATATATAGTCTATTATAGTATTATATTATTTAGTGTGTAGTCTATAATACATAGAACTATATAAATAATATAACAGAAATATACTAAGACTATACTATACTCTACTCTATAACTATTTACTTTTTTTTACTTTTTACTATGCCATGCGACTTTATAATTTATAGTAATACTTTATAGTTATAGTTTTAGTATGATACTTATTACTTATACTATACTATGTACATTTATTTTATATACTATACTATATTTACTATATCATAATTTATACTAAAATATATAAAATATTACTATATAATATAACTATATACTATATAACTTATAATTTATAATAACTAAAAAATATACTTACACTGAAAGCAGTCATCGGAATGATGACTCTCATCCATAGCAATAATAACGGTTCTGGGTTCTCCCATTGTCAATTAAATGCAAAGAATCTAACACTCAACAAAGAATGAAACTTTATAAATAATGTGACCCTCCTCACAAGCCAAATAAATTGTTATATGCGTATTGAATAATATAAAGATACTTTTGCTTTCAACGCAGTTTTGATATGCTCTAGACTAGCCAGATAAGCTATCAGACTTAAAGTAAAATATTGTTTTTGAAAAACTTAATTTTGTATTAATTGTTATTATTTTAATTTTATCGTTTCTTAAATCCTTTAAAATACCTCCGAGTAAAGCAATTTTTAAAGATATTTTAAATTACACTAAGAAAATGCATAATTACTATATCATTATATTATATCATATAATGGGGGTTGGGGAGATTTAAGTTTATTTCAAGTCATTTTCATATTTTATCTTTAAAAATTTTATATAATAAATTAAGTAAGTATTAGTTGTCAAATATTTGATAAGAGATTTACTCAAATTGATACGAATTTAATTAATCAGCTAATTTATTAATTCATTTTGTATTGTTATTTTCAAATGTATAGCTGGCATTAAAGCAACAATTAAGTTCAAAGTTCACGTGCAAGGGAAGCAATAGATAAATGTATTCTTTACAAATTCTAGAGCTCTAAAATCGAGAATATAATTATAATAAATTCTTATGGTTGTACACAAAATATTAAAAACATTACAATTGCTACAAGTTTTTCCGGCTAATATTTTGTATTATCTTTTTTTTTTTTAAAGTTTTCTTTTAATATCTTTAATTGACTCATCTCATTTTTATTACTTGTACTTTTAATGTTACATGGCTTTATTGAGTCTTTTTTGTTACGATCTACCCAATTGGCTCAGTAGTTCTATAGTAAAAATAAGAACGTTTTTGATTGGATACTAAAACTAACCGTGACAAATATTTTGTGGCTTTTCATGAGTGGCTCAATGTGAAACTGGTACTGGTAATTTCTACGACTTATCATTGTGAATGTAACTAACGTACTTCACCCACAGCGCTAACAATTACTATTTAATTAGCGGTATCAAAGAAAATACACTGAGTAACACAGTGTGTGTGCCTCTCATTAAGCTTGCTGGTACTGGTGGCTGATAGTGACATTTATTAGAATTAGATTAGATCAATTGTCAAAATAATAGTCAATAAATACAAAAATTGCAATAAATATCACTATCACTAAACTCCTCTTACTCTTTGAATTTGAAGTCTTTGTCATGTGTAATCGATTAAATCATGTTTTTTAAATACAATATAGCCGATAGCCTTGCGTCCATATTCCTACTGATCTGCACATCCTCTCCAAGCCAAGTTAATCTCAACAAGAGAAAAGGATGATCAATTATAATGACATTATGTGTGCATCAGCAGAATTGAGTTGAAAGATGCAAGAGAAAGAAGGCATGGCTATAAATTATAAATACTAGGCTGAATCCGATTATACGTTCCCAAATGGGCTATATAGCAATTAATTCTGCATTATCTTCCTTTGTTATTTAATTTAGGTTTAGATTTAGAGTTTTTATTTGTTAATTTAGGGTTTGGGCATTGGGTTAGGTTTAGTCATAATTTTGAATTTGTTATTTATTATTATAGGGTTAGGTTTAGTTTTAGAATTTTAATTTTAAGAGTTGAATTTTTCAATTTCTTTGGTATGCGGCATATCATGATATTATCAACAAAGATGGCGGACATGTTGAGTGGGAACGTTAAGTCGGATTTAACCAAATACTATAACTATAATAAGTTAAGAATACGTTTATTTTCTTGTAGTTGTAGCTGTATTGATATAATAATATAAACAAGTAGAAAACTAAAATAAATATATAACATATGGCATTCATATGGTATGGCCAGGGTTAATATAGAATCATAGATCATAGAAGCAAAGAAAAGTTAATTCTACAGTCTACAGCACTAATAAAAAAAATATAAAAAATGCTTAGGCTTCTAAATTAGGTCATAGGTAGGCCTATTTGAAACTGGTTAGACTCTAGACCAATTAAATTGAATTAGTCCATTCTCAATTGTTAACTTAATAGACCAAATGTAAAGCCCATATTTAAACTATAATAATATTATCTAGATTTTATTATCATTATGCCTTTAAATTAAAAATTTTCAAATTATTATTCTTGCCAGGCTTATTTAATTTTCACAAATTTTTTAATGTACATGGCATTTGGCAAAGTAAAAAATATCTTGATTTTGTGACTGTTACATATGTTGTCTAGACATTTTTAATTTATACATTGCCTAAGCATTATATATATATATATATATATATATATATATATATATATATNATACAGTCGAAACCGCTTAAGTCGACGGCGTTGGGGTATGAAAAATGGCATCGACATAACCGATGATCGAGTTAAAGCGAAAACCAATATGGCGGCAAAATATTAACATGCGCTTGAAATTTCTTTATGTACGTGTTGTGCGTTAATTAGTGATGGGACGATTAATCAGAATCGTATCGGAATATCGGGACCCTATTTCTTCACTCTTTCTTAAGGTTGTTAAGACCGTTCGTTTTTAAAGACCGTTTAAGTTTAAATATAACGCCGTTTTGCGGTGATTCCCAGATTGAGCGATACTGTGCCTTCGAAGCCACTTGCTTGATTTTCCTTACAAGCTACACAAATAAGTAACCTACACATCCCCTCATTGTCCCCGAACCATTCTCTTCCTAATCATCTTCTTTGGGTCCGTCCCCTCAGCTTACAATGGACTCAGAATGGTCTATCGTGACCTATATATGACTCATGACAAAGCGAACTCTTCTCTATATAAACGTACACAAATAAATTAGGTACTCCTTTTGAACTTTTGAACCTTCAACTTTGACATATTTTAATTAATTCTAACCAATAGTTAAATGGCTTTTGCACACGGCCACTTCTTATGAATGAAACAATGAGAACAAAGCAGTAGTACAGTACATGTAATACATGTAGTCAAAATGAGGTTGAAGGATGAATGGTTGCCAATGACAACAAGTCTGCACACGGTACATTTTATTATTCCATACGATCCCCTCAGGTTACAATGGACTTAGAATTCCTTCGGTAACTTGATGCTAATAGGACTAACCAACAACAATGGTGTGGGAGATTGAGAGTGGGGGTGGGTAAACTGTCTGTAGTCTGTTATATTATATATTTTAAAATCTGGGGAGCCTTGTTTACAGTAAGCAGCCTATGATTTTGGTATCGTCCCATCACTAGCGTTAATAAATGATAATGTTCATGCACATGTTTTTGGAGTTTTTTTTAACACAACAGCATTGCCGTTATTTGTTTGATGAAACTATCGGCATGCTATAAAATTGTACATACATGTTTGCTAACAACAAAAGGTATATGTGCACCAACTGACAGCAGAAATTTACAAATTTAAAATAAAAACCGTCGATTATCGATAAAAACTTTTATTATTCTCCAACACATCTCTGAAATGTATCGTATATATGCAGTTACTTTGGTTTCTTTAAAAAGTCTATAATGCTTTCTTGTTTTTTGCCTTTAATCGTCTGCCTTGATGGCTATAAAATAACTAAGAATTTCAAAAGCCGGCGATTGCCATAGTACCAGAAGCAACACAGCGCTGAGAGCAAAACGCAAGTGGGCTGTGACGTCACCAGCAGACCCTGGTGAGGCAGAAACTTTGGTCCCTTCCCTTGGTTATAAAAAAATCATAGCTAAAATTTTCAAAAGCTGGCGATTGGTCATGGGGATCGAGTTAACCAATGTTAAGTGGCAAATTTGACCCTTTTTTGTGCTCGTGTTATGAGGTTTCGGCGACTTAAATAAAATCGAATTAAACGACGAGAAAATGCTAAGACAAAGAGATAATTCGGCGGTTCCAATAAAAACCGTCGACATAATAGGGTGGTCGAGCTAACCGAGCTCGAGGTAAGTGGGTTCGACTGTATATATATATATATATATATATATATAATGACGAGTGTAAAGAAGGTAAAAGGGCGCAATGAAAATTTATTTATAGCAATGCATATTTTGTTTTAAAAATGAAATTAACGACACAGTGGCTTCCAAAGGTGCTGGAGCTAGTCCAATTATGATTCTTTTCTAGATTTTATTTTAATCTTAAAATGCGGGCTGCATAATATTAACACAATAACCTTCTATTTTTTCACTTCCACCATCTTCAGCAGGATGCTTACAGATAACATGAACATTATGACCACAGTTTTGGCATGTATATGCACTGTATAACTATTTTAAGCAGACAGCTAAAGTTTAATTAAAATTCATCAGTTACATGGTGTCACAACCAGTTTAATTTCCTCCGTTATTGTTTGCATTTTCTTCAGTATTATTTGTAATAGCCTCTGTATCATGCATCAGGTGATATGCTTCTTCCTGCTGTGTTGTTCTTTATTTTTCTATAATTTTTTATAAGTTCCTCCTCAGTCTGAATGATTTTAAATACATCAGTAGGGGTTAAGGAAGGCATTTAGAGGCCATTTTTAGCTGTGAAGCCAAAAGAGTTGTCAAATTTGCTAAAAAAATATCCCATTAGGAGAAATAATGTTAATTTTTCAGAGCCATTTCTTTCTCTGGTGCTATTGACACTGACATCACGAGCAACAAATGAAGTAATACTGTGATATATATCTAAAGATTGTGTTGTGGCAGGCTAATTTGCTTTAAATTGTACCAAAAAGATAAGGGGTTTTGGTGGTGTGGAGCCATTAGGCCATATAATGTCTTATTTATGTGTGCCTAAAAATGTCTTTCGCCGAATTTCCTGCATTATAGATTCCAATTTTTGCATTAAACTTCAGGGTTTTTTACTTTTCTATCTTTGATGACTCCACAAATTAAAAAATTTGAACCTTTCATAACACTTGCACCATTGTGACATCATCATGACATGATTTCCTGTTTAATATTTATAAACCACCAATGTTATCCTTTGAAGTTGAGAAATTATCACTGTGATTAATAGGAAACTTGATACCATCTTTTCTCAAAATGAAAAATGTATGCTTTTTATCTAATTTTGTTGAACTTTCCAGATGGAAGTAAGCTTAAACTTACATGGGAGCAGTCATCATCTCATGTTACTGTTAATGTGCATACTGGGACTGCTTTAAATACTCAACAGCCAAAAGACTTGGATATAACATTTACAAGCAGTGCAGCAGTTATATCTCTTCCAAGTACTAAAATATGTCTAAATTATAGATTATATAAATATGAAATTAGTATAATTTTTTTTATAAATTAACAATGGAAATAACATTTTTTTAACCATTATTGCATGATTGGCCATAAATATATTTCCTTACAAGATTTTTTTTAAAATCGGAATTTGGAAATTGAATTCAGTCTAATGTAATGTAATGTATCCTCTTGTTATATATTGCTTGTTATAGACCTCAATTTATGTCTATAATCAGACTACTATTTATCTCTTACAGATAACCAAGAACATGTTATTTACTTCTATGGTGATATAGTAAAGGATAAAAGCAGAGTTCTTTTGAAGAAGAACAAAATAACTATAATAGTTTTGAAGCAAAATCAAGACGCTTCGTGGCCAAGTTTAGAGGTAAAACTTGTAGATTTACCAATGCAAAAAATAATCAAGTTTTAAAAAAATAATTTTTTTGTTCATAGTATCATTTGTTTCTGACTTAGAAAAAAACTGTTTCAAAAGAAGAAGCATCTTATGGTACTTTAAACAAGCCCATGGATGTGGATGAATGCTTAATAGAAGACCCAGTTGGAGAAATTAACAAGGAATTAATTCAAAGACCAACAGATGAATTTAATCTCGGTTTTGCTAAAAAGGAAGAAGGTAATTAAACAAATTTTTAAGCTAATGTTTTGTTGTAATTCTTTCTGTAACTCCCTTTTGCTATCTGTAAGTTAGCTAAATCAATAACTGTAATTTCTTTTTCTTTGCATTTTAAAGAAATAAAGTTTGTTATTTTTGAGAATATTTCATTTTTGTAAGTTAAAAACATTATAATTACCTTAAGCTCCTCTTTTTCATTGAAATATTCCCAAAAGATGGATGCCCTTTTCTTTTTTGTTTAATTTTTATCATTGTGGCTAATTATCTTTAAAAATATGTTATTCTTAAATATTTTATTATACTATAAATCTTTTCAGAGCCGGTATACATTCTAGAACAATTAAAAAATGATTTCATTGAAAGGGTATGTATATTATTGTATTTATTGAAAGATTTAATAATAAATTGGAGATCAAGCTATTTTTCCAATTATGTATTCATAAAATTATGTTATTGCATAATTGCTAGTACTAGTAATTAATTACTGTTATAAAATTTTAACATCTGCAGGAAAGCCTACTGACTCTTTATATTTATGTTAAAGATTTGGACAAAGATGCAGTAAACCTAATCTTTACCAAACAGGGGTTCATTCTTAAATTTCAAACAAGGTAATGTAGTTATATATGTCTGCTGTATCTTAGAAACATTTTGTTTTAACTAAATAATATTTTCAATTTTATAAGCTGATGGTGGATGAGACAGATATCCAATTTAGAAAAAAAATGTGTCATTTCAGAATTCTTCTCAATGAAAAATAATAGTCATCTCATTTTCCCATGTAGTTAAGTTCTTTTTAAAAAAAATTATATAACAACTCTTTTGTAATAAAATGCTTTATTTTGCAGTGATGCTAAATTTCTACAGTTATACAAAGACACAACACGGGAAACTGTCTTCACTTGGCCTGTAACCACAAAGTAAAATTTTTATATTTTTAAAAATCTTACAACTGTTTTTTTTTACCCAACATAACTCTTTGATAGAGTATCAGATATGTAATAAACAAGAATTATATGCATCTAAAATATATATCACTTCATAAATTATAACTTTAAAAAATATATATTTAATAATGAAATCAACAATTTAAAAGAAAAAAAATTATAATATTCCATTATCAATTTAACTGATTTTCACTAATTATTTTAGGCAAGAAATAGATCCTGAAAAATGCAAATATACTGTGGGCCCCACAAAAATTGAAATCAAACTTTGGAAGAAAACAAATAATAACTGGTCATCTCTTGAAGCTCCAGTTAAAAAAGGTATTTTTAAAATGATAGTAACTTAAAATAACATGTATTAATTAAATTTAGGTCTTGGGGGATGTAGCCCTGTTCCCAGCAGAGGGACAGAATCTCGTGCAATGGTTGGAGTAAAGCTGTCTTGCCACTCTTTAGAACCTCTGGTGGTATTCCATCATTCCCCGGAGCTTTTCCACAAGCTAGACTGTCAATTGCTTTGCTCAGCTCTTCCTGTGTGGGCACGACATCAAGTTCTTCCATGAGTGGCATATCTGAAATGTCATCTAGAGCGGTGCTGGAGACCGTGGTAACTGTTGAATACAATTCCAGATAATGCTCAACCCACCGTTTTAGCTGTGCTGCCTGGTCTTGAATAATTTCTCCATTTTTGGACTTTAGGGGAGCAGCTTTTGATGTCAAGGGGCCCGTTGCCTTTTTGATGTTTTCGTACATGACTTTTGCATTGCCCATGTCTGCAGCTGATTGTATACTGGAACAGAGCTTAAGCCAGTAGGTATTGACACATTTACGTGCAACCTTTTGGGCAAGTGACTTAGCTGTTTTTAAAGCATGCAAATTGTCAGGTGTAGGCTTTTCCCTGTAAGCCATAAGAGCTTTCCTTTTTGCTTCAGTGACGGGTTTCATCTCGTCCCAATGTTCATCAAACCAGTCCGTGTTTTTATGAGATTTTTTGCCAAAGGCTTGTATTGCGGATGTATAGATTGTGTCTCTCAGTTGCGTCCATTTGGAGTCAATGGTGACGCATGGGGACATCTTTGAGAGACTTTCCTTCACCTTGTCTTTGAACAGCTGCGCTATCGTAGGGTCTTTCATGCAGGAGGTATTGATGCGTGGACTTCCCTTTTTCTTTGTGTGGTACGAGTTTTTCCTCATTATTCGTACTTTGCTGGCGACAAGGGAATGATCCGTGTCACAGTCGGCACTGTGATAGCTGCGAGTGAGTAGGACGCTAGCTAGTTGTGCACGCCTGGTGATAATGAGGTCCAGCTGGTGCCATTGGTGGGATCGAGGGTGTCTCCAAGATACTTGATGTATATCCTTGCACTTGAAGAAAGTGTTGGTCACACACAAGCCTCGTGAGCAGCACAATTCCAGAAGCCTTTGTCCATTTTCATTTAACTTTCCTCTTCCAAATAGTCCAAGGCAGGTGGGCCAGGCTTCGTGGTCGCTCCCCACTCTAGCATTGAAATCTNCTTGACGTCAAAAGCTGCTCCCCTAAAGTCCAAAAATGGAGAAATTATTCAAGACCAGGCAGCACAGCTAAAACGGTGGGTTGAGCATTATCTGGAATTGTATTCAACAGTTACCACAGTCTCCAGCACCGCTCTAGATGACATCCCAGATATGCCACTCATGGAAGAACTTGATGTCGTGCCCACACAGGAAGAGCTGAGCAAAGCAATTGACAGTCTAGCTTGTGGAAAAGCGCCTGGGAATGATGGAATACCACCAGAGGTTCTAAAGAGTGGCAAGACAGCTTTACTCCAACCATTGCACGAGATTCTGTCCCTCTGCTGGGAACAGGGCTACATCCCCCAAGACCTAAAGGATGCAAATATAGTGACACTATATAAAAACAAAGGTGATAGGAGTGATTGCAATAATTATCGCGGCATTTCACTCCTTAGTATTGTAGGAAAGACCTTTGCCCGCGTTATACTAAAACGTTTACAAAGCCTAGCATCCCGCGTCTATCCAGAATCTCAGTGTGGTTTCCGGTCCGGTCGGTCTACCATAGACATGGTGTTCTCCATACGACAGCTCCAGGAAAAATGCAGAGAGCAGCAGATGCCACTATACATTGCATTTGTGGACCTTACAAAAGCCTTCGACTTAGTCAGTCGCAACGGGCTATTCCAAATACTGGCAAAAATTGGATGTCCCCCTCACCTACTTGCCATCATCAGACAGTTCCATGAAAATATGCTTGGCACAGTACAGTTCGATGGAGCTAAGTCAGAGGCCTTCCCTGTCAGCAGCGGAGTTAAACAAGGTTGTGTACTCGCACCAACACTCTTCGCAATATTCTTCTCTGTACTTCTTCGATACGCATTCAAGGATAGCAGTGAGGGAATCTGGTTACATACCAGAGCTGATGGAGGACTTTTCAACACTGCCCGCCTCCGAGCCAAGACCAAAACGACGGATGTCCTAATTCGAGAGCTACTATTTGCGGATGATGCGGCACTAACAGCACATACAGAATCTGGTTTGCAACAACTCGTGTCAAGCTTCTCCAATGCCTGCAAAGAATTTGGTCTGCAAATCAGCTTGAAAAAGACAAACATCATGGCCCAAGACACTCGACCTCCTCCTACCATAAATATCGATAATGAAAACTTGGAGGTTGTGGACAGCTTCACCTACTTGGGATCCAAGGTCTCCAATACACTGTCCATTGAAGAAGAAATAAACAGCAGAATTGGCAAGGCAGCCGCAACAATGGCTAAACTAAATAAGCGGGTCTGGCAAAACACCAAGCTAACGGAGAAAACCAAACTGTGCGTCTATCGAGCCTGTGTCATCAGTACACTACTATATGGGAGCGAGACATGGACCACTTATACATCACAAGAGCGTAAGCTTAACAGCTTCCATTTGAGATGCCTGCGCCGCATCCTTGGTATTAAATGGCAAGAAAAAGTGCCTAATAGTGAGGTACTAACGCGTGCCAATACCCAAAGCATGTTCTCAATTCTTAGTGAAAGACGCCTGAGGTGGCTAGGACATGTCAAAAGAATGAGCCCCGGCCGCATCCCGAAGGACCTCCTATATGGTGAACTTGCTTCAGGAAAGAGGAAAACAGGTCGCCCACGCTTGCGATTTAAAGATGTCTGTCAAAGGGACATGAAAGCAGCCAAAATACATACAAGTGACTGGGAGTGTAAGGCAGAAGACCGATCTACGTGGCGCACAGTTGTCAAAGAGGGCGTCATAGTAGCCGAGGAGCGAAGAATGGAGGAGGCTGCAGACAGAAGAGCTAGGAGAAAGGCCAAAACATTTGGAAGCACAGAACTCGTGTGTAAAAACTGTGGCAAAGACTGTCACTCAAGGATAGGACTGCACAGTCACTCGAGGAAATGCAACCCAACCCAACGGTGATGCACCATCGTCTCGCGAGACGGAAGGATGCCGGATATTAATTAAATTTAATTTTCTGAAAAAATATATTTTTATATTAATAATAAATGTTTGTGCCTACATGTGTGTATAAATAACAAAAGTTATTTGTTAGGTAAATTAATTAAAGGATAAAATTTAGTCTGGTTAGAATATATGTCATTATTATTTTAAAAATAGAAGATGCAAACAATGCTGCCCGGTCCGATTTATGGATGCCAATAACCAAAACCCCACCACCCTCGGGTAAAATGTCTGACTGCAGCAAGCCCTCAAAGGTTATTTTTGATGAAATGGCTGACATTGAAGTAAATACCGAAAGAACATCATCGAAAGCCATCCCTATACCTGGATATTCTAGTAATCAAGATGGCTTAGAAATTGGAGCAGACTCTCCCTTTGGTGATAATCTCAAAATACGATCAAACACAGCTCAAGAAAGAAATGTAAGATCTAATTAATTTGTATTAACTTTTTTTCGTACTCTTAGTTGTGTTATTTATAACCCAGCAACCAAATTGCAAAATTTTTTGTTTGTTTTAAATTAAAAATGCATTTAAGTAAAGAACTTTATAAGAATCCCAAATAACAATACTTCAATGTATGCAAAATTTCAAGCTCTTGAAGTCTATTACTATTAATTATTTATTTCTCGTACACAAATGTACACATTATGTTTATTTGATCAATATATGTAAATATTAAACTATTTCTGTTTAATTTTATGCAGTAAATTATGTTATCAAGAAAAATGGACTGCACTAAACACATTTGTGCCATTAAAAAAATAATTTTGTTTTGTATTATTCAAAATGGGGAATTTTATCTGGATTTTTAAAATCATTTACCAATTTGTTACTTATATTTTATTACAACCAAAATGTTTTGGGTTATTTAACTCTTAAAGCCTCGAAGGTTTTCAATAAACTTCTGCCTCAGACCCGTAAGGATTTCCCATAATGCGATCAACTGGTTATGAAATTTTTTTAAAAGTGTAAAATGCATTTATATTATTATTGTCATGACGTCATCTTTTAGGACAAAAATGGTTATTTTATGTTTCCAATAGATGGTCTTGAGTTTAATACTATTTTTACCTGTGGTTTAGTACTATTATTTTTATAATAAAGTATAGCAAAATCACATCTTCAAGAAAACCACCAAAACTACCAAAAAACTTTGCAAATCGAGCGATAACACTAGCGCGGGCAATGGCTGCCATTGCGGGAAGCTAAATACATCATCTTTCACACATTGAAGAGTTTTTAGTTTCTGTGATTTCTTTTCTGAAGAGAGCTCTATCCAGGCGGGAATAACCATGCTTCGGCATTAGAGACAAGGTGCGCATTACCGCGCTTGGGCATTTGAGACTAGGCGCCCATTATTGCGCTTTGGGGCTTTAAGAGTTAATGAGCATTCCAGTCAAAGGTAATTATATCATAGATTGTCCTGAATAGGTGGGAAATGAAAAAACTATAAAAATGTAAAGGTTCTCACAAACATTGTTTTATTTAATTAAATTTGATTGTGTGTAGGAAGCACAGGTGGATAAATCCAATGTTAAGGAGGTGCAAGGGAATTATCCTAAATATTTACTTGGTTCTCTTGGATTTTAAATGAAATATTCATGATTGGTCTAAAAATGTATTATACAAAATTTATTTTCCATGGTAAATCCAAAAAGTATCATATCATTTTGTTAAAACATTAACTCAATCTCTTTTTTAATATGAAGTTATTTGTAATAACATCCTTTATTTAAACTAAATTTTTTTTTTTTTGAATGACAAAATATTAGGGCTGCGGAAATTACCGATTAATTTCTCGATTAATCGGTAAATTATTTTATTGATTAAAATTATTTTAAATTAATAAAATAGTGATTAAAAAATAGAAAAATGTTTTGGTTTTTTTAATAAATAATTAATAATAGTTTTTATTTTATCATTATTTTTGTACGTACAAACTTCTCCGTTAAGGGAATTCAGAAAGAGTATACTTTAAAATAACCTGTTTTATGAGGACAATGATATTTAAAAAAAACATTGTTTTTAACTATTTAACAATAACAAAATTTAAATTCATTGACATTATATTGAACTAGATTCTACTTATTTTTAAATATATCCCCTAACAATAGTATGTGTTTTAAATTTATTTAAATTAAATACTTAGGTTGTGGGCATTTTAAAAAATGCAATAAAAGGGCACAAAATATGAAAGAAAACGAAATAGTGAAAAAAGAGATAATGAGGTCTTAGAAAAAAAATCATAGCTTTCGAACCACTTGGGATAAAAAGATGATCTTTATGTTTTTACTAATCATCAAACAATTTCTATACAGCTGTATTACTTTTATATTTATAAAATTAATTTGAAAATTTCATTCAAGTGCCTCAACTTTAATACGTTATTTAACTTGTTTTCAGTGCTGTTTTAAAAATAACTTAATGTGAATACTAATTGCCCGTTTTTATTACTTCCCTTGAAATTTTCAGTTTAATGACGTCATACATCTTTATTTTTAGCTTAACAAAATTATCGATTAATTAATCGGTAATTTTTCAAAAGTTAACGATTAAATTTAATTTAATCGATATCAGCCCTAAAAAATATATCTACTTACCTATGTTATGGATTGATTAAAAAAGCCTTATTTTTCAAGTCAAAATTGTGGGTTTGAATATCAAATTTGTGATATTCTATCCTGTCTATGTAAATCAATCAAACGTAATGGTTTTCAATTAGTATTTATTGACAAAGTATTAATTGAGTTATTGTGAAATTTGGTTTTTAAAAAAGACATAATTAGAGGCATTTGGTAGCAAAAAACACCAAACTGTGGAAAACTGAATAAGAAAATGGACAAGATAAATAGAAAATATAATTTTTAAAACTTTTTGACAGGACTTAACATACTTTTTACAACTCCTGGCTTTAATCCTTAAGCTTTCACATCTGTTCTTAGCATTTTTGTAATTTTTTATGAAAAAGTGATATTTTAAAATGATGAACCTGCTCAAGTAGACCATTGGTAACTTTCTAGAGCTGTAAGGTTTGAGGTCGAAGCATCACAAATTCAGAGACACAATTGGCATTCCAGACAAATACCACTTGGACTTTGAATATAAATAAGTATTTTTAGAAGGAAAGCAAAGTTAATTTTTTCTATTAAAATCCCCCACTGCCATCCAAAAAACAAAATGTGCTTTCTTTTAATAACCTATATGAGATGGTTCTAATAATATCCTAGTACACTTAAAATATTTTTATAAACTATACTTTTGTTTTTTTTTCAAAAAAATTTTTTTATATATCCATTAATAGGTCAAGCTAAATCAGTATCTGTTAATAAGTTTTAAATGGTAATTTAATAAGGCTGCGAAAATTATTCGTTAGTTAAATGATGAATAAATCATTATTTAATTTTAAAAAATAATAAATAATGAATTTGATCAATTAAATTCAATTAAAATTTAAGAAAATATTTCTAATTTATTATTTTATAGTTTTTGTTACTTACATACTTATTCTTTGTATTAAAACAATTAATACTTGAAATTGAAACAGATTGTTTGCAAAAAATTATTAATTATTCAAGTCACAATTGAAATGTTACAGAAACCTACAGCCAAAGTCCATCCACTGAGTATCCAAGTCCTTGAATCTGGTAATGTTGTGCCACCTGGATTTTCTGGACTTGTAAATTTGGGAAACACCTGCTTTATGAACTGTGTTTTGCAGGTATTGGCTAACACAAGAGAGTTTAGAGACTATTTTCTTGGTAAGAATAAATAAGTGAACTATTAACAAGTTACATTAAGACAAGTAATGATTTCTGTTTAGGTAATATTGAAACTCTTAGGAGGTTACTAAAACGTTTGGAATTTACCCCAAATTAAAAGTCTCATAATATTTATAGCCTGGTCAGGTTCCATGGAGAATTAATCATTTCTCTGTCAAATGGACACTATATCTTTTTTCAACATCACAGCGTTAACCCCTTAAATATCCTTGACACCTTTAAAGCCACAAGGGTTTTAATAATAATAATAAAATGATAATTTATATAGCGCTGTATCCCAGCAAGGAGCCAGGCTCACAGCGCTTTACATGGAAATAACAAATAACAATACATATATCAATAAAAAGAAACATTCATATCATGTTAACAATACGCTATACTCAATATATCAGCTACGTTAATCATTTAAAGAAATACCAAAGCTTTGTATGATGCGAAGATGAAAAAAATACATTTGTCATTTCTTTGTAAATTTTAATTATAACCTACACTTATTTAAACTAACTCAGATATGTGACGCATGAAAGCTTGGGTTTAGTCAAGCAAAGCAATCTATCAATTATATAAAAAATTAAGAATGGTGCATTTTAATACAATTTTTCTATATTTTATCTTTAGAGAAATTTATAAATAAAATGAAATAAAAATGTACAACTGTCATAAATGCTCAGCATTTATAAACTCAACTTCAGTAATTGTGATTTTTATTTAAATTTTTTTAAAAATTTACTTCCAGATTGCAGGTTTCAAGAGGAAATTAATGAAGATAATCCTTTGGGGATGAAAGGACAACTTGCTGCTACTTTTGGACTCTTGTTGCGATCCATTTGGTCATGTAAAAAAGCATGTTGGGAGCCAAGAAAACTCAAGGTATTTTTTGTCTCCACTGCTATCAGCTATTTGATTAAAATAGTAATGCATTGACAATAGGTTATGGTAATTTTTTTAAAGTAAGCCCTATCACTTTAGCAGTCACAATCATCTTTGTCGATGTAACAACTTTAAAAGTTCACAACTTAGTTTCTTAAAATAAAAATATGATTTAATGATAACATCAGGAAATCTATTCCGTTGATTGAGAGATTCCAAGATTTTGCTCACCACTGCTCACTCTTATCTTGCCACCAAGATTATGAACATATAAATGTACAATCACCACCAATAACATGTGATTTAAAAAGCATACTTTGACTTTTATAAAAATTACTTGCTGATATCTTTTTTATTTCTAGGATCTTATTTCCAAGAAAAATCCACAGTTCTTTGGTTATGCTCAGCATGATGCTCATGAATTTTTGGCATTTCTCCTTGATGGCTTGCATGAGGCAAGTTTTACATTGCTTATATAATTTTATCATTGCAGCCTCCACAACATATCAGTGTTGTGGGATAAGCTCAAAGAGAGGAATTGAGTTTTTTATTTTTACTTATGTTTTGGAGCTATCCAAAAAGTTTGTTTACACTTGTGGCAAAAGGGGTTGGTGGTTCTAGATATTTTACATACATGTTCATATGGGAGGTCAGTCTTGGCAAAATGTGTTTATTAAGATTTTATAATAATATCCTGGAATTCTTAGAATCCCAAAAATTGCACATTTAATACCTCAAATATTATATCATCAAGCTGTTTAGTCAGCCTTGATGTCACCACCAATGTTCCCTTTAAGCTGTGCATATATCTGATGACACCGCACAGCAGTTTAGAACTTCCGTGCAGTAAATTTTGTAAAATGTAGAGCAAAAACATTGTTTCTGAGTAACTATGCACACGAGATTTTTTTACTTTGCACACAAACCAACAAACCTTAGATGGAATACTGGTCACCACTTTGTATTTTTACAAATGAACCCACTAGATATAACCTAGATTATACTCGGAAGTAGTAGTATACAGTAATGTTTAGTCTATAATGTGTACAATGTGAGTAAGTGTGTGTCTTAGGGATCTACACTGGCTTCCTGTGGCTGGAAGAATAGACTACAAGATTTTTTTCACTATCTCATTGCTGTATGGACAGATCAGTGCCACATTATTTGAAGGAATTCGCATCAGAACATGTATCTCTAAAGGGTAGGGGTCTATCGATATATTGGTACTGATAGGATTTCAGCAATATAGGTATTAATAACATGTATAAGTACCCATATTGACGTCACCTATATTTCATAATACGAGACATATTGATACCCCCCCCCAAAAAAAAACAAAAAAAAACACCATCATTTAGATTAAGGTTGTTAAGACAGCACATTTTTAAGTACCAGTTTGACCTTAAAGTGCCTGTGATGTACCAGTTAGTTTTTAGCTCTCTGCCGCAATCTGGTCAAAACAGCAAATTTAAAAACTTGAATTTTTAAAGAAAAAGAAATTGTTCGAAAAAAGCCTGTACAAAAGAAACCGTAATGATTAATATTCAATTATTTTTTTTCATCTCCAAAAGTATTAAAACAGCATATACTCAAATGTCGTCATGTAAGTTTGTTTTTGAGGACTAGTTATACATTTAAAATAAATAAAAAAAGACTGTTCACTGTCCAGTCTGTATTTTTCCTATTTATAGAACCAACAAGAGAATGTATCAAATTTTTGCCATGCGCCGTGACATCAAAGCGCACATGACTTCATCGCCCGCTTGTGTTTAGTTCTCATGGGCTGTACTCCTTTTCAAATGCACGCAAATTAAATTTTTTGAAAACCAAGTGTAATATCAATATGGTAATTTTAAGTCTGATGTGTGCGTACTTAGCAGGAAAACTTACAATATTAGACTGAAATCAAATTTGAGGACCAATAAACTGTCTGCTATCTTTTCTCTTATAATATAGACAAATAACACACGTTGCCGTGAGGGCTGTCCATAAATGATGTCACGGACCTGTGACCCGGGGGGGGGGGGGTGTTTGAGCATAGTGACATTACATCATTAAATAAAAGTTGCCTTTTGATATATATTTGTTTTCTTACAATTTATAATATGACGTTTTACATAGCTTCACCACGCTTGATATGATTTTTAGAGTGCAACCTTACACTAAATAATACTTAAATGACAAAAAAGCGGTTTGAATCATGTTTTTTTCAAAAAGAAAAAACAGCTTTTAGGGGGATGGGGGTCAAAACTTTGTGATATTATATTGGAGGGGGGGTCTAAGTTTTTGTGACAATGTCTGAGAAAGGGGGGCAAGGGGAGTAAAAAAATCAGCTAAAATCGTATGACTTATTGACATTTTGACTGACATTACGGCTATGGGTTATTTCTTGTACTATGCTTCTGCATCTAAGTCTAAGAGAATTTTTTTTTAAATAGTCACTAACCGAACTCCACTTACAGTGATGTCATGTATAAGCGCTTTGATGTCACGGTCGCTCTCATATCGGCACTGGTATTCTGCAGTAACACAACAAAACATTAACTGCGGTCAATAAGCTAATACCAACTATTTTTATTTATGGTTAGCTGGTTCTGTGTAATCAGCAAACACTTATAAATTCAAATGAAGCTGTACGATTTGTTTTTCAATGTATGTTTGTCTTATTTAAAGCAGTTGCCAAACATATAAAATATTACTACATACTAGGGTTGTTAACGGTTAACCGGTCTTTCGGTTAACCGGTCCTCAGACCAGGACCGGTCATCTTTATTCGGGACCGTAGGACCGCGAAACCCAAAAGAAAACAACAACAAACTAACAAAAACTAGCGTTAACGCAAGGGAAAAAACTAGTGAAAAAAACAAGACAAGCGGTAATGCGCCTCGCCTCTCCCTCTCGCTTTGTCGCGGTGAGTTAAAGCGATACCAAGATCCAGCCGATTAATCGCCCGATATCTTTGCTACGTCTTTTAAATACCTCTCGTAATATAGGTACATGTACTTCACTAAGCGGCTGGTCATCTTTATTAATGACCGTAGGACCGCCTAACCCAAAAGAAAACAACAAACCTAGCGATAACGTCAATAACGTAGTGAAAAAAAACAACACAAGCGGTATCGCCTCTCCCTCTCGCTTTGTCGCGGTGACTGTACTAGACTAACACTAACACAGTGCGCGTTAGATGTCAACAACGGTCAAGGCCAAGGCTGTTTCTATTTATATTAATTATAGTCTGTTTCTTATAAAGACAAAGAAAGCTATAAGAGCATATGACCCCGTGACCTATCCGCATTTTCTGATCACCGGTTTATAGTCTGTTTCAGTTCAGGCATTCAAAAACTTATCGGCGCACGCCGCTTCGTGAAGTACATGTACCTATATTACGAGAGGTATTTGAAAGACGTAGCAAAGATACCGGGCGATTAATCGGCCCACAAATTCGAGTTCGGTCTTTTAGTGACAGTTTTCCTGCTAGTCAGAGGCATTTGATTATCACATTAATAGTAGTAATAGTACGCCGAGTGTAGCTCAAACCCTATTTGAACAGAAAAAAACGGGGAAGGGGAACATGTGCGTCGCAAAATTCAATTATTCTGGCGAGTTGACGATCGAAAAATAATGTTTTTTTAAAATAAATTCCATTCTATCGTAGCTTTATAATTTTATTATATTATTAATTTTAATATGCGAGTTGATCGGCATCACACACAAGAGAGGTAAACATGACGTCACAAAGGACGGGGCGAGGCGTTGGTTTTTTTTAAAGTAATAAAAAAAACCTTGCTAACTTTAACGCACTATTGAACCTGTCCTCTTATTTAGACCGGTGAACTACGAGTACCCAAAATAATATATTAAAAAGACAATTAACCATCCCTGTTTAGTTAATTTCTTGGATTAACAAAAATGCTTTGAAGTGAGGGGCATGCGGAAAGAGCTGAACGCAAGCGGGGGAAAGCGGGCTTTGATGCCATCAGACGATGCCAGGCGACAACATTCTCTTGTTAGTTCTCAAATGGGTCACAAAACATTAGGGATATAAGGACGAGCGGTTAACCGGTCTTTTTTGAACGGTTAGTCGGTCCTCAAAAACGAGCGGTCTTAACAACCTTACTACATACCCGTCATAATTTTAAGAATGATGTCATCAAATATGACCACTTGTTTTTGTCATAACAAATACTCATATGCGCACTCATATCTGCAAAATAATTATGGGAAATATTGCTATCGGCAATATCAGCAAAAATGTAAATCAGTAGACCCCTACTAAAGGGTCTGTAATCTTCAACGCAGTCACTTGTGAAAGTTCCCGGAGTGGATGAATAGAGGAGGAAGTCCCTTGGCGTACACTCATTAGAATCGATGGTACCAATTTTGTGGAACAGTCTTGAAAATTTTGATGTAGTGTGAGACCAGACAAAAATTTTAATACTTTTTTAAAATTAAATAGTGTTTTTGAACATCAGAGCATGAGCGTGTTAGTCTAGTATGTGTAGTGTTAGTACAATGAGCATTCTAGCTAGTATGCGTAGTGTTAGTACAATGAGCATGCTAGTTGATCATTGCTAGTGTTAGTGCTATAGAATAAAGCATTCACACATTCATTCTTGTCTACTCTAGTGGGTCAAAAATTATTCTTGACACCTATGCCAATTACACTGTATCAAAGGGGATTATAAAATAATGAAAACTGTGTAGTTATGAGCAAACAGCACCATTAAAAAAAAACGTATGTAGTGTTATCATCATTTAAATTTCTTTACTGTTTTAAATACTTTAGGATTTGAATCGGATCAGAAGGAAACCATACACTCAAACAGTAGACTCTGATGGAAGACCAGATGAAGTGAGACTGTGATCATTTATTTACCGATTTGTAACAATATTTTTTTTAAACTAGTGCTTACATGAGTATTAATGCTTTGTTCATATAAAAACTTAGTTCTGTAATTTTAGTTTCAAGACTCTATATTTTATGTAGTCATTTTAATTGATGGTACCCATTTAACTCATTCAACAGCTTAATTGTTGGCAACAAAGTCCTATTCCTAAGTAAAACTTTTGCACCAGGTAGTGTGCATAAGACATTTATGTGTTCAATGTAAAATATTATTTACAAGTTGATCAACTTATTTTGTAAATATATTTTGACTAAGGTGGTAGCGGCAGAAGCTTGGGCACAGTACAAACAAAGAAATGATTCAGTTGTGGTTGATCTCTTTCAAGGGCAGTACAAATCAAAACTTGTGTGTCCACGTTGTGGCAAAGTAAGTTTTGTCATTTTATGGAAAATTTAAATTATATTTTATAATTAAGGTTCTCTATTATATTCTCAAACATTTGAGATAATTGTCAAGGTATGAGAATCACTGCCAGTAGTTGTTGTGACATGATTGTGAGCTCTAGTCAAAACAGTTCAGTAAACATAACACTGAGAGTGATAGTCACCCATGAAGTTGAAGATGAAAGCCAGTCGGGCTATATATAGTGTGGGAAGGGGAGACACAGAGAAGACTAGGAGTTAGTACAACCAGTGTGGTTGAGAGAGCAAGAGACTATGGAGATAGTTATAGTGTTAGTTGGAGAATCTAGTACACCATCGAGGTGTGCTCGAGTGTCTAGAGAACAGTCATGGGAATATTCACTTATGTTTAAGAGGCAGAATAGTATTATACCTTTTATGTACGTGAAGCAGTGGCTGTTATTGTATTGCTGAAATGGCTGTTGTTGTATAGCTGACATTGACAAAGAGTAGAGACTTCGTCTTACTTTGTCCAGAACCCAGAACGCAACAATAATCTTTAAATAAAACATTTGAGATATTCTTTAAATAAAACAATTTTTCTTAACACAAAATTTGGTTTCCATTTTTTTCTCATAGGTGTCTATTACATTTGATCCCTTTCTCTACTTGTCTGTACCACTGCCCAAAAAAAGCAAGATCATTCCAGTGACATTCATGTGGAAAGAATCTTACAAGAAACCTGTTAGGGTAAATACTGGTTAAGCTGTTCATTAAATATAAATTATTAAGACATAAGAGCGTGAAGTAGATATACTCTTTAAGACAGGTTTTGATCTGTCTTAAGTTCTATCCTTAACAATCAGGATTTTGAACATTTAAACAAATACAGTAGATTTTTTTTAAATATAAAAATAACTACAATTTTGCAATAAGTGTCAAAGCATTTGGGAATTATATTGCAAAAATTAAACTTTTTTTTTTAGTATCAAATCCAAGTCAGTCACGACAGTACTGTGGAAAAACTGAAGGAAGAGTTAACTATCAGAACCGGTGTGCCACCACATTCTGTGAGTGTTTTTGTTTGTTTTTCATGGTGCAAATGCTGTGTACTTTTGTAAAAAAAATTCAAAGCTAATTTAACTAACCTAAATTAGAACTCATATGGTAAACTTTTACTTTCAGATACGAGTATTTGAGGCTTTCAAAGGTCTTATACGCAAATTTTTTCCTAAAGGTTCCAGTTTGGCAAATATTGATCAGAAAGACGTTATTATTGCGTGAGTTTACATTTTTCTATTACTTATTTTTTTTACCCTTGAACTACTCCAGTAACAACATAGTACTTACTGTATATACTTGTTCATAAGCCAACCTCATCCCCTCCCCTTTTGTTTGTGTAACCCGCTCGTAAGCCCACCCCAAAAAAATATTAGGACAGTGTAAACAAAATGGTAAACATTTTTTAAAAACTACAAGTTAAATTGGTCAAAATTTGTGAAACCATGAGGTAAGTGCAGATGTTATCTTGTAGAATGTAGACCTTGATGATCTACTATAACACCTATATTCAATATACATCTATCACCCAACCTTTTCCCCAAGATTTTGTCAAAAGAATTTGGCTTTAGAACAAGTATATACAGTATACAAGTAGGGAACTCATAAGCATGATTTAATTAGGTTTTATCAGTCTCTTTTTTAAAACTTGTATATAAATTCTTTTTTTTTTTAATCAACACTAAATGTAAATATAATATTATTAGAAACTTAAGAAAGAATTCTGTATAAATAAAAATTTCAATATAAATTCTATTTTTTGTTTATTCAGATGCGAAATTTTATCCGAAGAAGTGGCTGGGGAAAACGTTGTTGAGATACCCGTAATGCAAGTAAGTAGTAAATTATTTTTCACTGCCAAACAAAAGATAATAAAACTAAAGATAGTCAATCATTTTTTAAAATTAATAGCATATTAATAATGTCAATCAGTAGAATAGGTCATCATTATTCCGCCTTTCTTGTGCTAACATCTGTCCAAAAATATAATATAATATATTTCTCACTAACAACTACTGCTTGTGCTATAAATATAAACTGTTAATCACATCTCACATAAAGATTGTAGGACACTATGTAATATTTCATCTTTCACAGAGAACTATGTTTCCACCAGACTTTCCAACTCGATGTGCGTTTTGTCACAAGAATTGCACAGATGGAAATAGTTTGAAGAGATGCACAAAATGCTACAAAGTTGGTTACTGCGACCAGTGAGTTAAAGCTTTTCCTTTTAAATTATGAAATGTGTAGTTGGAAACAAAATATTAGAAACCAATTAATAGAGTTTTGATAAAAAAGTGCAAATTTTTAAAATTCTCCTATTTTATCTTAGCTAATGTTGCTAGTGTATGTTGTGAAGACTGAGCCTATTTTGTTACACGTTATTTGAAAAAATGGTTTAACTAATAAAAAACCTTAAATAAATTTAAATGTTAAGTTCCTAGTACATTCCCAAAAATTTATCGTTTTTAATTAATTTTCCTGTTATAATGTACTAGCTAATTACCCCGCGCTTTGCAGCGGTAATTTATGATTTAAGTTAGCGTTTAGAACCGGTAAACACTAATTCAAAAAATCCTTTGATTTCAATCTGGATTATGATGTATATACTAAATATATTAACTAAACCGTCTTGGAATAGGCGTCAGAATTTCTTTACCCCATGGGAAATTTTATTTATTTTTTAAAAATCACAGTTGGTCAATAATTTATCCATTTACTTAGTAGACATTTTTAAATTACGTTTTACATAACTAATGATAAAAAATGTCATACGGGATCCCAGCCCTAAAGTTGTTTTTACAATTAAAACTTCTTTTTAAAAAACTAAAATAATGGTTGGGGGCCCTATGAGTGTAAAATGTATAGTTCAAATCAACAGCTTATTTCAGTTTGGATCATGATGAATATATTTGTTAGTCAGAATTTGTTTTAAAAATTTGAGTGTAATCGAATGGTTAAAATGTCTTCAACGTTAACGAAAAAGAGATTTTAAAGTGGATAAGTAGCGATTTTCAGTATTAAAATAATTGTTTTTGGGCCCCCGGGCCCTATGCGCGTGATTTCTAAAAATATTTAACGCCAATAATCGTTGTGAGAGGCTTCTCAACAATTTTCAAAATTTTTATGCCTCTACCTACACAGAAAGTTTGAGAATTAGTGATGAGTCAGTTTTTAATATGAGAAAAAAACCTACATTTTGGCCCCAGGACCCCGGAAAGTGATAATTTAAATTTATGTTTTCACCTGTTACCGTAGTGGAGGTGTACTGAACAACTACCAAAATTTTCATGTTTTTACTTACACGGGAAATAAGAGAATTAGTGATTTTCAGTATTTAAAAAGCTCATTTAAGGAAAAAACTTTATTTGGTCCCCCGGCCCACATGCGTGTCAATTTTTAAATTATTTTCCGCCAATTATTGTCACTATGGGCTACTTAACAACTTTGCAAAGTTTTATGCTTCTACCTACACGGGAAATTGGTGAATTAGTAATGAGTCAGTTTTTTATATAAGAAAAAATACATTTGGGCCCCCGGCCCCCAATAAGTGATACTTTAAATATTCTTTTACATGCTACCATCGCGGAAGTGTACTCAACAAATTCCCAAAGTTTCATGCTCCTGCGTATACGGGAAAGTGGATATGTAGCGATTTTCAGTATTTAAAAAAATATTTTTTTGGCCCCGAGGCCCCACTTTTTGCTATTTTTAAATGGTTTTAACGCCAATAATCATTCCAAGAGGCTACTCAACAATTTACTAAGGTGTCATGCTTCTACTTACACGGAGAGTTGGATAATTAGTGATAAGTCAGTTTTTAATATAAGAAAAAAACTACATTTGGGCCCCCGGACCCCAGTAAGTGATAATTTAAATATTGTTTTCGCCTGTTCCCATCATAGAAGTATACTTAACAACTACCCAAAGTTTTAAGCTTTCACCTACACGCGAAATAGGAGAAATTGTCATTTTCATTTTTTATACAGCTCATATAAGGAAAAAAGCAAAATAATGGGCCCCCAGACCCTAGGGGTGGTCACCTGGGGTTGAAACATAGCCTATGACCTTTTCCGGGTCAAATTGGGGTTCCATGCAAAATTTTATCACCTTGGGTCCAACGGTGTGGATTTGTATTGGTAACAAACAAACAGACAAACTTTCAGCTTTATATATTAGATTATTTTTTCCCAAATAGAAACTGTCAGAGGAGCCACTGGAATATCCACAAGTCTCAGTGTAACATATCACCTGACCCTATAGGATGTCCATTTGTCCTTTCCTTACCTGCGTCCAGGGTCACATATGGAAATCTGGTCAAACACATGGAAGGATTTTCAAGGTTTATACTCTCTTATTAAAAAAAAAGTTGATTAGATTTAACTCTTATGACTAATGTCCAAGTCATTCCTGTCTGTAAAGTACAGTAAAATGCTTAAAAGTATATTTTTAACTTTTATTATCTGTCAAATACTTTTTTATCACAATTAATTATTTATAGGATATTTTATATTTTATTATAAAAAAATTTTTTTAGAGGCCTTTTAATTATTTTATGGAAGAATTTGTGTATTTGTTAAACATACAAGCAGGGCTAATATATAAATATACCAATTTTTATTTATTTAAATAATTGCACGTTATCATTTTAAAATTAAAATAAACATTATATGAACAATTTTAGAGCTTTATCTCTCAGACCTACCATTATCATTTTTTATTTTTGTAATTGTATTTTCAAATATAAAACATTATCATTATACTAAATTAATCATGAAAAACTTGGCGGGTGCCTTTCTAATTTTATGAAAATTTGCTCAAATTTAAATGTTGCCCCATATCAAGTAAATGAGGTGTTATAGTAAAAATAACTTCTATCTCAACATAAGTTCTTTCTTTTTTTGGTTAGAGCCAATTTTTTGTTGATTTTTTAAGAATCAATTTTTTGACATTTTTTAACATTGAACATGTATTTTTCCTTTAAATCTTTCTATAATCCATTCAATTCTGCAAAGTTTGACATATTTTACATTTAAATAGCATAAAAATTGAAAAATATATTAAATATTTTGTGTGTTCACTCATAACTAAATTTTTATCACTTTAAAATTACTGTGTTTTTTGGGCACTGAGAGTAAGAGAGTTGTACAATGTACTGTCAGAAATAAAAGAAATTATAGTCTTGTTCTTACTTCTATGCCTCTTATCATCTTCTTCATTCATTAAAATATCTTGAAAACTAATGTTTGATTTTTATTGAATTTTCAAAAGTTTAAACTAAAAGCTGCTAACTCAAATTTTTGTTTAAAATGTATGATTACCTTTACTAACAAGGTAAGATAAACTATTAACTCTTATTTCTTGTTTCAGATATTCAGTGGACATATTTCAACCCCCTGTCAAATCGGAAGGCTGTACCAAAAACTCAAGTTCTGCCCCAATGTCCAATCTCAATAGCTCACTCAGCCAATCATGCTCAAGCTTAAACAGCCTTGACAGTCTGTCATCTGCAAGCAGCACCTGCACACTGACTGGTGACCAATCAGATCCTCAAACACAGCTGGAAGGTGGAGATGACTCATTTGAAGGTAGCTCTCCCAAAATAAATCCATATTAAAGTTATGATGAATTGTTCTTCTGTTTAGTAACAAACATTTGAAATGTGACTGATGAGTTCATTATGTTGAGTTCACTTTAAAACCTTAGTAAGTAGTCTTCTCTTTTTGCATTTGAAGTTTTAATATTACGTTATTTACCGTTGGATAAGAGGTTATTATTATAATTTACTTTTTAAACGATCGTCAAATATTATTCTCAGGCCTTAATGAAAAATTTATAGCCCCTCTCTCATATTTGCTTTATAATAAAATATCTTCAGGATCTGATGGGCATGTGGCAGAGGATATTGAAAACTTGTGTCGTTCAAGTATAGATAGTGGATTTGAATCTATCCATTCTAAGGTACATTAACCATTTACAGTTTGATTAACCCAAACGCACAGTTTTTTTAAATGCCCAAAGTCCGTTAAATAGTTTCTGTACCTTGTTAAAGGTTTACTGAAATATAATTTTTCTCTTCGTTTTGCATAGAAACTTATATCACTGAAACAAAATATGACATTTTTGTCGCCTACTTAAAAAATATGTTTGTTTTTTTTTCTAAATTTTATTCATTTCTTAGTCATCTGAGAAAGTGGTTCCTATGTCCCATGTCATTGGAGTACAGGCAGCAGAGCTGGAAAGAGACAGAGCAACACCCACTTTCTACATCAAGCCTGTTAATCCAGAAGGTCAGGGAATTAAAGAGGCAGAGAGATTTGAAGACAAAGGTTGGTGGTTGATAATGAATAGATTATAGGTAGAACTTATCAAATGAATGCACGCCAGTCAACCATTCTGATTTTTCAGGAATTATACTGATTTTTTACCCTTGATTCTGGAATTCTGATTTTTCTACCATTAAAATTTTTCACGTTATGAAAATCCGAAAGTGGCAAAAAAATAATCATAAAATATTAAAATTTGAGTGTGATAGTCCTAACTGGAAGTGATATATTTAAATAAAGCCAGTTTCTTGGTTTTTTCCTGCACTTCCGTTATCCAAGCGAACGGCCATCTCTAGATCTTTCTTTGTTGGCCATTCGATTTTACCAGCCTAATAAAAAGTAATTCAGCTGTTCTGTGACATTTTTTTTAAAAATTGGATCTATTTTTAAAGAAACCTGCTGAAAAAGCCTTTCCAGTGACTGAGCTTGAGAGTGATAGTACTAGTACTAAGACTTGTCTAAACTTGAGAGTGATAGTACTAGTACTAAGACTTATCTAACTTGACAGTGATAGTACTAGAACTAAGACTTATTCGACCATCATCCTCTGACAAAACATTTGCAATCTTCACCAGACCCAGCTATCTATTAAAAGTTGTGGGTTAAATGATAACAATAAAAATAGTATAACGCAAATATTACAATTGCTGATAAATTAGTAAAGTAAAAGTAGTAAACTGACATCTGTTACCATTTACTTTGTTGAAGGAATCAGCTATTCAGTTATGAGATTGAAAGTTTTTTTCACCATTTTTTCTTATTGGAAGAAATAAATATCTTGCCAATATCTATCTTTTTTAATGCCAGAGTCAAAGAAATGTTTCCAGACTATTTACAATAAAACAAGGGCAAACATTACTGATACTCTTTCTGAATAAAAATTGATTTTAATATGTAACTAAAATCAATAGCAAAGCTAACTTCAATTGACCAAAGAACTGTTCAAAAGGGCCACGTGAGAGATGCTGTAAAACTAAAACTATATGCAGCCTCTGTTCCTATGTAAAGAAAACAGGGAAATCTGTTGCGTATATATCTGATCTGTATGTAATGTAAAACATTTCCAGCAATGTTTTTCTCATATTCTGTGGGGTTCTGCAGACTCTTAAAATTAAAAGATAATGGAGGTAACTTTGCTACTAAATTTATTTAGTATGTAGTTCTTAAACGAGCGTCCTGGGGTGCCGCCTCTCTGCACACAGACCCCTACACAGATTTATTTACTTGGCAGGTTTGTGAATGGTACCTTAAAACCTATGAGCATATTCATTTATTTAGTAACAAGTCTGTGATCTGTACCAATATATTGATGACAAATCTGATTATTGAAAACAGGAGATCAGCCCATTGATGTCTCTAAAACTAAAATTTTATCAATGGACTGGCGCAACAATTCAAAGCAGCCTTCTTATGTTATGGTTCAGTCTAAAGACTTGGTAAGTACTTTTCCAAATCTTTGGTTAATTTTTTCGGAGGGTATGCAAATCTTTAAAAAGAACAAAGGTGTGGAAAGAATAATCAAAATAATTATTTAATAGAAAATAAAAATGTTCTTCTTTATTTTTTTTAGGAAGCGGAAGAGGTTGATAACTTAAATAATATGGCAGCAAGTAAGTAATCCAGTTTGATAATAATCACCCTCAAGCATATACAATGAAAATTTTTAAATACAAAATTGAAGGGACTGAAATATTTTTTTATGTTTAAAGACTTTCAAGTTAAGGATATTACCAAAAAAACATATACTCAACAAAATTTATTTTATAAGAGTACATTTTTATTGACATAGAAATGTATGCATACATTTAATGTAAATCAATAAATTAAATGTATTATCAAGAGCTTTAAAAAAAAATTCATACAATGTTGTTTTTGTA
The DNA here is from genome assembly GCA_002072015.1 of Radix auricularia. Taxonomy (NCBI): domain Eukaryota; kingdom Metazoa; phylum Mollusca; class Gastropoda; family Lymnaeidae; genus Radix; species Radix auricularia. The sequence continues at coordinate 543,212 of MUZC01000681.1, read as the reverse complement.
CATTAAAAAATATGTATTAAATTCCTTTAAGTTTTTGGTAATAATTTTTTTTCTTGATTTCCATTAAATGCATGCAGACATAAATTTCCTTTTTTTATGCACATTCCATGGTGAAATGATTTACATAATGGATTATGATATCAAACAATTTGTTGACAATTTTAACAATAATTGTTTTCTTTTTTTTAAAATTATGCTTATATAATTTCCTATTATTCACATAAAAAAAGTCTTGATACAAGATACTTTCAGAAAGATAGAAATAGAAATAAGAATCAAATCTAGGGATGACCGAGAATTTTATAAGTGAAAGATATATTGACACAAGATAAAAGAAACAAACGACAGATATTGATGATGGTTCAAGAGTTAAAGAATCATTTCATATTTTCTAGCTGACCATGATACCAACAGGCCATAAGAAAGTCTTGATGTTATTATTTCATTTCTCTGTAGGTGGCATCATCAAGCCCACATTAAAACAATGCCTTGAGTTATTCACAGAGCCAGAGATCTTAAGCCCAGAGGAAGCTTGGCAAGTTACCCTTATAGAATAGTTTCTTTATGTCAAACCAACACTCATTTTTTATCAATTTTTTTTTATTATTTTCACGCTCAAATGCCTGGTGTGTTTCAGCATAATTTTGGTTGTCACATGTGACCATTGAGGTCCATTGATTTTATAAACTCATATTATGGTCCCTGAAAGGTGTTGTCTTCTTATTGCATCTGCTTAGTTAGTGATTTTTAGTTTTCTTATGAAACCTGTAGGATTCTGAACAATTTTTAAAGCTTATACTGATTGGTCCTTTAAATGTGACCTTTGGTTAATGTGACTAAATTTAGCTAAAGGGGTACTATGGTTGATTGCAATTTTATTTGTGAATACTTTTGGAAACTTTCTTTAATTAAGACAGTAAAAAATTGTAACATTAATTTATAAAATGATAATGATACATAACATCAATTTAAAAACCATAACAAATTTATGGGATTTATAACTTTAAAAATTATATTAAAATAATAAAAGAGTATATCCATACATAAAGAACTGATTTAAAAACGTATAAAATAATATTTGTTCAACTATAATTAGTATTATTTCACAGAAATTGTGTCCAATAGTTTTACTAGTATATTTTCATTGAAAACCATTAAATTTACAAATTTTATGGGACTAATATTTCTGGTTTAAATTTAAACTACCAGTAATGTCTGTTCACCCTTACCAAGAAATTATTGAATTAATTAATCATTCCAAAAATTTACAGAAATGATAGTTTAAATTCATATGTCTTGATTTATCTTTTTGTATGCAAAACTTTAATCTGTGTGTACAAATACTTCTGAAGGTATTGCCCTTCATGCAAGAAGCATGTTGAAGCCTCTAAACAAATGGCTATATGGAGACTCCCTCACACATTGGTTATACAACTGAAAAGATTCTCATTCCAAAACTTCCTCATGCGATCAAAGATAAAAAAGCACATAGATTTCCCAACCCGGTGAGGTTCAGTTTTTACATTTGTTATTTAAATGAGGTCTGTAATTATACATGTTCTCATCACTTATTTCCCTTATGCCAGGTTTGTACTCAATACGAAAGTTAAGCCAGGAAAGTAAAATACTGGGCCAGTTTAACTCTTAAAGTCGCAGAAGGGTTTTCAATAAACTTCCGCCTCAGTCCCGTAAGGATTTCTCGTATTACGATCAACCGGTTATGAAATTAAAAAATTTGCGTAAAATCCACTTATAATATTATTGTCATACTGATTTCATTTTTTAGGCTAAGAATGGTTATTTTATGCATCCAAATGATCGTACTGAGTTTAAAACAATATTTACCTGTAGTTTAGTGCTATTATTTTAGTAATAAAGTATAGCGAAAACGTATCTTCTACAAAAATCCCGTTAAAACTACCAAAAAAACATTGCGAATCAAGCGATAACACTAGCGCGGGCAACGGCCGCCATTATATTCGTTTTATTTGTATGTCCGTTGAAAAAGGCTCTTTGCTTTAACATTCGTTGTTTTGTTACGTCCTTTCAGGCTAACCCTTACCTTGTTTACGTCTGTACCATTTAATTTTTTATAAGCCTGATACTGATTGCAGTCTCACCCCTCATTTTGTTTACTACATTTAAAAACTTGAATTTCAATATACAGCGCCCTTAATATAATTATTTAATTACTGTCCCCTTACCTGTAAGAAGATCATTTATTTATGCACAGATATTCATGTTGACCTAATATGCATTTACCTAACTAATTAATGATAAGCAAAATTGTTTACTTTTTATTGTAATGAATGAACGGTGTTTAACCACAGAGGCCTGGATATGAGTCCCTTTTGTCATGGTCTAAAACCCAACGAGCTTCCCCCAATTTATGACCTTTATGGAGTAGCCAACCATCATGGTCTACTAATAGGAGGCCACTACACATCTTACGTAAGATTGGCTGGTGATAACACCTCAGGATCAAGTGAAGTTGGTAATGATCATTTGTTCTTTATAATTTAACTTTAATTTTAACTCTTTACCCTTCGGGATTATGACAAAATCCAGCTATCTCAACAAAAACAGTCTATAAAAAATGTCTATTATTTATTTTAAAATGTAAAATGTTGTTTCCTTTAGTAATTAAAATGACAAAAACAGTTTTTTACTGCTGATAAATAAGTAAACTCATCCATGTTTAAAGATACAGCAACAAAAAAGATTAATAAGAATATTTTATTGCAATTGACATAAAATGACGAATTTCCACCATTTGCCTCCGCACTAATTTTCTAACAAGTTTTTTGTGTAGCTTGTAGTTTATACTTAAGACTTAAATATTTAATTCAATTAAAGAAACTTAGACTTAGACTGTCAAAATTTTAGGCTTAGAGCTTACCAGTTGTTGAAAATTTCTGCAAAATTTAAAATTTAAAGGCCTTTAAAATTATTTGCATATGTAAATTTATGGGAATTTGAGTTTCATTTATGTTAATCTAATTATTTTGGGAGGAAAAAATTCACCTTTTTTTGGCTCAATTTTATTTCTTCTTATGACTTAATCATATTTTAATTGGTTAAGTTTGCTTAAAAATTTGGAGCTGCTATTAATTCAATGTGTTCATATTCTCTTATATGTTCTTCATAGATTGTTGGTCTCAAGTACATAATCACGACATAATCTATTGATTTTTAATTTTTAAAAAAAAATGTTTGCTATTGGTGTTCCTTCACTTCACTCTTTGTTTATAAATACTTAATGCTGGGGTACTTGAATATAAATTCTTTAAATTTCAATTTGATTCAGGTTGGAGACTTTGTGATGACAGTAGGGTTAGCCCTATTTCCAATGAAAAGTCTGTTGTGACTGCAGATGCCTATTTGCTCTTCTATCGTCGTAGAGGCTGTCAGGCAGTTATAGGTATTCCTCAAGGTATTGCAGCACCTGCGGGTCCTAATCTTTATCAGGAATCTGCCCAGGCTTCAGCCAGGGTGGCAGCCCTGGACACTAACATGACATATCAGGATGATGAAAGGAATGGAAATATAATCCCAACACCACAGAACACAAATCTAAAAATCAAAGAGGCTGTGAACAACAAGCTCCTCCGTGAGCTCAACCGGGGCGAGGCCTCAGATAGGTGCAGCTATGAGAGCATGAATCGGGAGAACATTCACCGAGCTAAAGCTGTTGCCATTGAAGATACAAGCAGCATCTCACCCCTTTATTTCCACACGGACCTTCAAAATGGAACAGATGCTAGCTGTAATCCTGTGGAAATGGAGGCAGTGGAAAAATGTGACTTTGAGAAAGATGTTATTGATGACTATGATGAGATGACGCCAAACAGCACAGATTTTGATTACATTGACTATGATCCTGATGAGCGAAGCCTTGTCATAGACACTGGGCCTGACTTAGGCTACACAGATATGGAGGCTGTGGACTAATCCAACAAAAAAATCTTTGCCATAAATTTGACTAGTACGCCCATCATTTAAGTTCTAAAATTTAACAATCAGGGCTTATAAATTACGGATAATTTGGGGTAAGCAAATAAAAAAAATATATATTTTACACATACAAAAAAATTTGAAGGGTTTTATATTGAAAAACCATTTTCAGTATTAAAATGATCCAGTCCTATTTCCATTCCCTGCTTTATTTTTTACTTTGAAGTACATGTTGAACATGTTTAAAAACTTGAAATCAACTTTTTACCATCTGTGGTAGATAGATGATTTTACAGATAGATTTGCACAAAATAGGCATGGTTATAATGAAACTTTTGTGCTTTTCAAAATGTTTTTGGTTTTTAAGGGTGACCCGTCAAAACAGCCCCCGGTTAAAAAACGGCCCGAGACCAATTGTTTACATTTTTAAACAAAAAATTTACCTTTTTTGGATTTTAATTTTTAGTCAACTTTATCACCCTTAAATTAAAATAAAAATTGTAAAATAATTTCTTGTGATGTTATAATATTATTTCTTGTCAACAAACAACCGTGACTTGGCACCATATCGAGTAAAGGCTATTAAACTCATTCTTGTGATGTTATTACTATTTTGTCTGGTGAGCTAAACTTGACACTGAATCAAGAGTAAAAAAACAAATATATATTTGATTGAACTTTTAACTATTAATCCCGGGCCGTTTTCTTGGGGCCGTTATGTCTGAGCCCAATTGTCAGGGCCTTTTTGTCGGTAAACCATTTTTAAGTACATTTTTAATTAAATTTAATTTATTACAAATTATTTTATTTACATTGGTGTTTCCTCTAACACAATTTTATACTTTGTGTTGAAAGACACTGAACATCTAAAATCCCAATGCTAATACTAATATAAACGGTATTAGGGTATAGTTTCCCTTGTTATATGTCTCAGCATGACAGTTGGGGTGGGGGAAGGCATTATATTATTATATTTTTAGCATATTATTATGTGGTTATCTCTTGCTAATAGATAACACCTTAAAATGTTCATCGCTTGCCAAGATATTTTTCCTTTCTGTACACCTAAGGTAGCTAACTATTAATAAATGAAGGGGTATCAAATATTGGCAACTGTAGTCTTCAGTTTTGTTTTGTTAACAAGCCATCAATTTTACACTTTTTAAAACAATCATCCTAGCATGGCACTATTTATTTCTACACGTATAAATTATATCTCACATCTACATGTTCTCACTGGCAGCAGGGGAATTTCACTCCTTGAGATTTCTAGTCCTTGATCAATGAGGCATGGAATTCATAAGATTTCTAGTCCTTGATCAATGAGGCATGGAAGTCATAAGATTTCTAGTCCTTGATCAATGAGGCATGGAAGTCCTAAGATTTCTAGTCCTTGATCAATGAGGCATAGAAGTCATGAGACCCAACAGTCACCGTGTGTAGTTGTGAATAGATTGTGTCAAATAAATATTGTATCTCATCCTCTTAGATTTAATCACCAATAAATCTATGATGGTTTTTACCTTCTTATAGCATTTTTTTTTACCTTGACAACCAGTGATGAATTTATTTTCAATTGTTCTACTATCTCTACCACCGTTTGACGTGTTTTACTTTTAATTGAATAATTTTTCCAATAAATGAAATTTGATACAAATGTCTTTAGTCTGGTTTTCTTTTGGTTTGTTTTGCTGTTTTTTTTTAATAAGATTGAAATTAGACTCAAGAGCAATCAGAATTAGTTTAAATTAAATTAAGGTTTTAAAAAAAATATTCCTTGAACTCTTAATATTTACTCTTGCAGCTAGAGCAGGTTTATTTTCTCCCCTCAGTCACGAACCCAAACAAAAAAAGATAAAATTTTGTAAACCTCATTTTCTGGGTCTCCCTGCAACCTTAGGACACAGCTTGTAAATCCCTTATACACAGCAGGCACCTGTGTCTATCAAGAAAATTTTATTTTCAAGCTTTCCTTAAGTGTGCTGATGAAAATATTGGTAATGAAAGTCAAGACGAGCTTTCAAAAAAATTGTAAAAATATTTCAATTACAAATTTAAAAGAACTTTTTGCCAGCTCTTTTTTATTTATTAATGAAATTAACCTTTCTGATTAATATATTTGTCCGATTCCTTCTCCATACTAAGTCATACTTGAACTTAGTGTTTTCCTGCTCTGAGATTAGTTGCCATCCAAGTTTAATGAAGCTAGGATGCTGATGATATTTATGTTGGCCTGGCGTTGACTTGAATTAAATTTGTCCTAAGTATGGGATTGGGATTCATGGAGCTAAACCACAGAACCTTTATACACAATAAGATTTTAATCATTGTTTATTCTCTACATAGTGCAGGGAAAAAACTCAGAATTTGAAATAAATGACCCAATAGCATCTTATCAAGAGCAAAAATGAATTTGCTGATGACCAAAAATCTATAGAAATAGAACAATTAAACTTAATAGAACAAAGTCAAAACTGAAAATAGTGCTTGAAAATTCCAAAAATGGTGAACAAGTTGAGGAACAACTATTTCTTTCAGGGAAAACAGCTATCAGCTAATCCAAACTAAAGATTCAAAGTATTTAGGATTAATAATTAATAACAAAAAATAATAATTATGGAATCCACATATTAATGAAATAAGAAATTCACCTAAAGCTCAAGCTTTATAAAGAAACTAAAAAATGTAAAAAGAACATACAAATTAAATCCTACCTTGCATTGGTCAAACCTATATTAGTAATACTAGACTATACATCTTCTGTACAGCCTTATCTAATTGTAACATAGACACGGATAAACTAGCAAATTAAAAAAAAAGAGCTCCAGATTCTTTACTGGAGAATATTCACAAATGACAAAAACAGTTACATCACTAAACCTAGAAATACTTGAGCAATAGGATAGAACTAATAGAAGAACTGTGGAAATAAGCTATTAATTTCTAGATTAATCATTACAAAGTTCAATTATTTTTAACCATTAATCGACCCATCACTTAAATAAATTAAAATTATTGGAAGTCAAAATGTAAGCAAAAATTATTTAAAATAGCGGGGCCGATAAATTTCCTGACAATTACACAAACATTTGTAAACTATTGACTGACTGGAATTTCAAAATGCTGATAAAGTTTGCCTACCATGGTTCTAACACTTGGCCTACTTATCAAACCAAATGAACAGGGTATTAAGCTAATGGCAATAATGGAGTCTTGCTTAGACACAGAAAATGACATTACAAAATGGAGATGAAAGTTCCTGAAGCCATTTACCCTTTACAATGGTGGAACCTTAATCAACATCGATATCTGATGTCATTCGTTGCCAAGACCGTTACGAAGTTATGTGCATACCTGTTACCTCAGTTTCATGTGAATAATTGTTCAGATCGGCTGATTATATCCTCGGTAGACCCGCTCATCAGTTGAACCAAATAATGCCAACACACTTGTCTTTTAGCGTAGTTTGTTACAAGATGACATATAAAGGAGACATTTCTTATCTTAGATATACAGACGCTCCTATGCAGAAGATAATAGCGTCCACAGACCATGAGAGATGATCTGTTGGCAAATGATGCAGCAGTCACAGGCCACGGCTTTGAGGGTTCCACCATTACCCAGCTGCCTAACCATTGTTAGTTAGGTAACCATTCGGAGCTGGGTGGCTCAGGGACTCCTTAGGCCACAGGAACAAATCTTTGCCTTCGCATGGATTCGAACTCGTGACAGTCGAGCGCGCTTGCCACTCGACCGTGTTCCGTATTTCAGTGTTATTTTAATACTTTCAACAAAAACGTTGAACAAGTGTTACTCAACTTACTCATGACATCATTAATTTTAACTTGACAATCAAAATTAACAATTAATATTGATTTTTCAAAAGTTAACAAAATTAAATTAATCATAACTTGATTTTTTAATGATTAACAGCCCTGAAAAAGTAATAATACATGTCATAAGCAAGGATTAAAATTTTAATTTGGAAATGTAACACAGCAACTATCTAATACAAATAACACAATTGTTACAATATCAGGAAGCAGTAATCTTAACCTGCAGAAGAAGCATCTGTATTATGTTAATAAGTATAAGATAATTTAAGTCAGTCTCGGCATATTAATATTAGTATAACAGACTAAAATAAATAAGTAGGCTACCACCATTAACCATTAATTCCATAATAATACCAATAATGTAATGGTTTTTCTGCTAAATCTTAAACAATATGGACCATGGAACTTTTTAATTGCGTAACTGGGGTAGTCATGTGACTCACTCTTTTTATGACTACTCCTCTCTAGCTCTGATGGTATAACATCCCCCAAAACGACCGGTTAGAGGTACGGGTCAAATATGCCAAGCGTACCCCCGGACCAGTCCGATTGGGGGGTCATCGGGAGCCACACCCTACCCACTGCATAGCACACTATTGTGTGATGGCGCGGCCGCTAATTGGGCAGAGAGCAGCTCCTTCAGACCCTGGGCTAGTCCAGCCTGTCAACTGTTGTTAGATGGGAGTTCCGCAGTTCGAGGTTACCAGGCCAGGAGCAACGGAAACATCCCCAACAGAAGACAAGACCAAACCGAAGCCCGAGTGAGGCAGGTGGGAGAGGCTGGTTTGCTGACTGTCCACTATGTTCATCGCAGTTCTCCCGAGGCTGCGACAGAACGGGTCGCCGCTTGACGCCCGTGGACTAAGGTGCGGGCCCGAGGAACTTTTGAAAAAGAACCCCGGACCCTCCATCCTTATCGAGTCACCATTTGACGTTAGATCTTCGAAGTAAGCGGCTTCGATACACAGGCACCCCACACGGAAGTTGAGCCTCCGAGTTGGGTCTGGTATTTATGTCAACCTCCAAAGTCAGGGATTTTATAGGCTAACGACCGGAAGCAAACCTGCGGTAAAATCATCTTGCCGATTGGTTAACTTAAAGCTATATATAGTAACTTATGCGTTTTAATAAATTGTGCGTGATCAAATCTATTTAAAGTAAATTGCTAATCTACTAAAAATACGTATATCTATCTTTCATTTGTAATTTCGAGAGATAAATAAGATTAACAAATGCATACTATTTATTAGACACATAGGGAATTATAATTATTCATTAACTTTGTAAAGGAAGATTTATGAAAAGTCGGTATTGCACGTAATCACGATACAAAAAAGAGACATTTTACTTAAGTCTGACGTTACTGTCCTTACTAAACTAAAAATTACAATGATACAATAATTAATGTTTAGTATTATGATTGAGATTGATTGTATAAATAAAAGTTTGCCAAGTTATCGTAAAATATTTTAACTATAGTATACCATAATTTCAATATTTTTTAAAAACAAATCAATGTTTTACATGAGGCCCATCATATCTTTTTCTATCATTGTATCATGGATTACGATTTACGATAAAATATGCGAGTTTGTTCTTTTTGTATTTTTTAATTTATAAAATAATTCACCTTTCAAGCAGATAATGAATCATAATGTATATAAATATATCAACTCCAGCAACTATGGGTAATACATATTGAGGGAGGGGGAGGAATGTCTTTAAATAGTGAAGTTCAGGCCTGCCTCTAGAGTAGTCTAGAGGCTACCTGCTACTAACCATGCCATAGCCTCAATGATAAATAAAACTTACTAAAATGAGAACGTGCCCACACCCCAAAATATTAACATTAAATAGTAAATAGCGATATACGGATAGACTAACAAAAGAGATGTGCAGGTAAGGGGAAAGTTTGCAAGAAAAATGAAATTAAAATTAATCAATATAATAAAAGAATATATTTTGCCGGTCTAAAAATTTAGAAATTATCTTCCATTGTATTTTGACACATAATGTATCACTTGTTACGCTGAACAGAAAATTACATTTACAATTTACTTGGATATTCCATTAATAAAAGTTATAGAAATAGATACATAAACTTGACGCAGGCAACAAAGAATTTATATTTTGTAACGCTGTAAACTGTTAACATTAAATCAATTTCATTGGCTTAACTCATTAACACAAGACATTAGTTTGACATTAATGATGCATTGTGTTTTGTATCTTTTGTAAAGCAATATGCAACATCATAATGGCTTCAAAAGCGATTTTTAAAGAGAAATAAAAATTTTAATAATAATGTTCAATAAATAAATGAACAATAATAACAGCCTTAATCTTTTATAAATTTTAATATAGGAACTATTTGGCTAGTACTAGTATCAATGTTCCATAACTGCCTGCACGCCTGCACGCAATAAACTTAGGTAGATCTAGTTGTTATTGTTTTAAAAGATTTAAGCACAAAGTTCATTTTATCCGGACATAATGAGGCATACAAAGTTTCAGGAATATTTATTCTTCCATGTAGATTCATTACTCAACCGATTAGTGTTCAAAACTACAGCTGGAAATAATTGCTGAAATTCATTGTGTACCGAGCCGGCGAGCTTCTCTTGAGTGAGAGGATCCGATTAGCAAGTTAAGGGGAGATAAAAAGTTCTGTGACTGATCTAGCAGTGACTCTGATTCCTTTCCCTTAAGAGGCATAAGCTGTGCTATTTTATTTATTACTAGCAAATTACCAGCGCTTAGCAGATGCAAATTAGGATTTCAGTTAGCTATGAGAACCAGCGTAACACCAACACCAATTCAAGGCACCTATTGATTTCAATCTGGATCGTGATGGATTTACTAAATGTATCAAGTAAACCGTCTTGTCTGTCTGTCATGGTCCCACGGAATTTTTTTAAGAATTAAAAATTACACATTTTCCATGATCCTATGGAGCTGATAATTTAAATATTTTTTCGTCGGTTACCATTGCGGGATGGTACTCAAAATCTTCCAAATGTTTCATGCTCCTACCAAGACAGGAATTCGGATATTTAAAGATGAGTCTTTTTTATATAGCTCATATTGGGGAAAAAAACTTCATTTGGGCCACTGACCCCTAGTGAGAGAAGACTTAATATTTTTTTGCCCGTTGCCATTGCGGGAGGGTACTCAACAACTCCACAAAGTTTCATGTTTCTACCTACACCGAAAGTTGGAGAATTAGTGTTGAGTCCGTTTTTTATATATGAACAAACTACATTTGCGCCCCCCCCCCCCCCGAGGGATAATTTAAATTTCTTTGTGCCTGTTCCATCGCTGAAGTTTACTCAACAAATTAACAACATTTTATGCTTCTACCTACACGGGAAATAGGAAAATTGTTGATTTTCAATTTGTTTATAGCTCATATAGGGAGAAAACTATATTTGAATCCCAGGTTCAATGAGAAGAAATTTTAAAAAATTTTTTAGCCTATATCGTCGGGAGGGTGTTATCAACAACTTACCAATGTTTCATACTTTTAGCTGCATGGAAAATTGGGGAATTAGTGTTGAGTCAGTTTTTATTATAAGAAGAAAAAAAACACAACTAAATTTGGGTTCCGAGCCCCTAGTTTTTTTTCCTGCTACAGTTGCCGAAATATACTCAACAACTTTCCAAAGTTTCAAGCTTTTACCTACACGGAACATAGGAGAATTAGTGATGAGTCAGTTTTTAATAAAATAAAAAAAAATGGCCACCGCCCCCCTCTAAGTGATTAAATAAATTATTTTTTTTCTTTCTCTTACCATTGAGGGTGTGTACTCCTCAACTTCCCAAAGTTTCATGCTTCTACCTACTCGTGAAATAGGAGAATTAGTGATTTTCAATTTTATATAGCCCATAATAGGACAAAAAACGTTTTGGGCCCCCGGCCCCACATGAGCAGACATTTTTAAAATCTTTTTCGCCAATTTTCTTTGTGATAGGGTACCCCAAAACTTCCCAAAGTTTGATGCTCCTACCAAACGGGAAGTTTGAGAATTAGTAATGAGCCAATAAGTGAGTAATAATTAATGGATCTAAATCTGCACCAATAAAGGTTAACTCAGGAGTTCCACAAGGTAGGTCCCTTATTCTTTTAAATTTATATATATGATTTACCCAACAACATCTCAACAGGAACAAACGTTAGGTTATTTGCTGATGATTGTATAATCTTATATCGGCATCCTTCCGTCTCGCGAGACGATGGTGCATCACCGTTGGGTTGGGTTGCATTTTCTCGAGTGGCTGTGCAGTCCTATCCTTGAGTGACAGTCTTTGCCACAGTTTTTACACACGAATTCTGTGCTTCCAAATGTTTTGGCCTTTCTCCTAGCTCTTCTGTCTGCAGCCTCCTCCATTCTTCGCTCCTCGTCTATTATGACGCCCTCTTTGACAACTGTGCGCCACGTAGATCGGTCTTCTGCCTTACACTCCCAGTCACTTGTATGTATTTTGGCTGCTTTCATGTCCCTTTGACAGACATCTTTAAATCGCAAGCGTGGGCGACCTGTTTTCCTCTTTCCTGAAGCAAGTTCACCATATAGGAGGTCCTTCGGGATGCGGCCGGGGCTCATTCTTTTGACATGTCCTAGCCACCTCAGGCGTCTTTCACTAAGAATTGAGAACATGCTTTGGGTATTGGCACGCGTTAGTACCTCACTATTAGGCACTTTTTCTTGCCATTTAATACCAAGGATGCGGCGCAAGCATCTCAAATGGAAGCTGTTAAGCTTACGCTCTTGTGATGTATAAGTGGTCCATGTCTCGCTCCCATATAGTAGTGTACTGATGACACAGGCTCGATAGACGCACAGTTTGGTTTTCTCCGTTAGCTTGGTGTTTTGCCAGACCCGCTTATTTAGTTTAGCCATTGTTGCGGCTGCCTTGCCAATTCTGCTGTTTATTTCTTCTTCAATGGACAGTGTATTGGAGACCTTGGATCCCAAGTAGGTGAAGCTGTCCACAACCTCCAAGTTTTCATTATCGATATTTATGGTAGGAGGAGGTCGAGTGTCTTGGGCCAT